>CM062817.1:1728281808-1728598087 GCA_031772625.1 Pinus tabuliformis
CCAAAATGAGAGGCATGTCCTTTTCAACCTTGAAGTATAGGTTAGGATCAACATCACTCCTTGTAAATCCCAACTTCATAAGATAGCTATCAATCCTCTCATAACAAGCCCTAAGGGCTTGCTTCAACCCATAGAGGGATTTCTTCAACCTGCACACATGTGTCCTTCGATCTTGAACTTCGAACCCCTCAGGTTGTTGTACTTAGACTACCTCCTTAAGCGAGCCATGCAAGAAAGCAGTCTTAACATCCAATTGGTATAGGCTCCATCCTTGAGAGGCAACAAGGGCAATAATGGATCAGATAGTGGTTTATCGGGCAAATGGTGCAAATATCTCATCATAGTTCACTTCTGCCTTTTGAGATAAGCCTCGAGCAACAAACCTGGCCTTGTATTTTTTAGCATTCCCATCAACTCCATGTTTGATTTTGTAAAGCCATTTAGAAGTGATCGCAGACTTGTCCTTGGGTCTAGGAACCACATCCCAAACCTCATTCTTCATGATTGATTCGTACTCCTCATTCATTGCATCCTTCCATAATTGGTGTTTCACGGTTTCTTCAAATGTACATGGCTCAGATTGAACAATAGTACTCATAGTAGCTAAGTACCCTTGATACCTGTTCGACTTCTTACTTTCACGAAATGTCCCTCTTGGAGCAATATGTCTTTCAGCATCTTCGAGAGTATCTTTGAGCCACAAAGGTCTTTTCCTTGAGGTAGAGGGATCACCAGGAGGTGGATCAATGGGATCCATCGGACCTTCAACATCAGGCATTGGTTAATTTGTTGGAGATTCATCCTGCTTTCCTGCAACATCATCATTGCCCTTCCTTGGGATAGGGATATCTCTGGCTTTCCTAAGGGCAGAATCTTCATCGAAAAGTGACATCATGGCTTATTTCCACTTCTCTTTGACCAGACACATAGATTTTCTATGCCTTCGAAGTTTCATTGTAGCCCACAAATGTTCCCTTCTTCCCAGATGCTTCTAACTTGTTTCTTTTCTCTTTAGGCACATGAAAATACACGGGACAACCAAATATTCTAAAATGAGAAACATCAGGTTTCTTACCAGAGAAGACTTCTTCAAGTGTCTTGAAATCCAATGCTTGATGTGGGATTTTATTTTGAACATATACGGCAGTGTTGACAATTTCACCCCATAATAACTTCCTTAGGCCTTGGTCATGAAGCATGGCACGGGTGGCTTTTATGATTGTTTGATTCTTCCTTTCAACAACTCCATTTTGCTTAGGAGTGTATGGACTAGTGGTCTTCTTCTTAATACCAACCTCTCTACAAAAGTCATTGAATTCATTTGATTCATATTCGGTTCCATTATTGGTCCTCAATATTTTGATCTTCTTCCCTGTTTGATTTTCAACCAAGACTTTGAAAGAATGAAACCATTTGAACACTTCGTCCTTCTTCTTCAAGAAATAGATCTACATTTTGTGAGAGAAGTCATCCACAAAAAATGCATAGTATAAGTATCCTCCTAATGATGTTATAGACAACATACTAGATAGATCAGAATGGACCAATTGAAGGATGTCGGTAGTTTGACTTTCACTTGAGGAGAATGGTCCCCTTGTAAGCTTTCCAGCTGCACAACCTTGACAAACACCTTCATGATTTATGTTGAACTCGGGCATACCTGTGACCATCTTCCTTACCCTAGGTAAGGCTTTGTAATGAAGGTGAGCAAATCTTTGGTGCCATAATTCAGATTGAAGAGAAGTATCACAAGTCATAGCTCCCAAAGGACTTCCTCCAACTTGATAGAGACCTTCAACCCTAAATCCAAGTGTAAATGCATCTTTAGGGTTTCTTTGCCAAATATGTACCTTTCCATCAATGAATGCTACCTTGAAGCCTTTATCTTCCATCACAAAAATAGACACCAGGTTCTTCTTCAAATCGGGTACATACAATACTTCTTGTAGATGAAGGGTTTGACCTTGATTTAAGTGAAGAGTGACAGTCCCTATCCCTTTCACGGGGTAGGTGGCATTGTCTCCAAGTATGATCTCCAAATTAGTCTTCTTTTCAATCAAATTTGAGAGGGCCTCCTTGTACCCGATGAAGTGCCTTGAGGCTCCACTATCAATCAACCAATGATCCAAAGTATCTGGAGGAGAGGCAGTAGTGAGGGCGGAAATAAGATAAAATTCTTTTTGTTTTTCTACAACATTAGTTTCCTCATACCTGGAATTTCTCGTCCTTTTGGGAGGTCGACCATTACCATATCGAGCAACAGGAGCATTCCTCTTTCCTTTATTGTTGAACCTGTTGTTCCTTTGATTGCCATTACCTTTGAAATTGTTGTGATTGTTGTTGTTGTCGTCATCATCCCGTGGAGTATCCTTCTTGTGAGGACACTCTTTAGCATAGTGGCCAAACATGTTGTAATTGTAGCACCTTCCTTTTGTTCCTTTTTTGAATCCTTGACCTTGCCTCTTTGGACCAGCATTTTTTTTCCTCTTTACATGAGCGGAGAAAGCAATAGGTTCATTTCCATTTGAAGGCTTGTCTCTCTCCATCATCCTCGTCTCTTCTTGTGTGCATCTAGCCAATAATTCATCGAAACTAGGAATCCTGTCATTGTTAAGAATAGTGGTGTTAAACACATCCCATGCTCTTGTGAGACCTCCAAGAGCAATGAGAGTGAACTCCCTGTTAGCAACAACTTCTCCAATAGATAGAAGATCATTCTTGATTTCTGTAATCCTCATGAAGTAGGATTGGATAGACTCCCCTTTGTCCATCTTGATATCCTTCAACTTGTTTTTGAGAAAGAGGATTTGATTTGCATTGTTTACTTTGAACATCCCAACCAGCTTATCATACATCTCCTTAGATGTTTCTAAATCAGAAATATAAGCAACCAAATTCCTTTGAATAGAGTCCAAATGATTCTTCTAGCTTTGACCTCACCTTTCTTGTATTTCGTCTTTGCAGCAACAGGTGCATTTGAAGGAGGCTCCACCACTCTTCCCTTTACATAGTCCATAGCATCATTCTCTTCCAAAGTCAAATCCAAAGTCATCTTCCATGCATGATAGTCGGATTTGTCCTTGAGCTTATCCTTGGATTTGAAGTATGATGTAGTTGCCATTGAAGCTAGACCAATATTCTTGTCCAACAATTCTTTTCTTAGTGATTGCTTTTCTCTCTCTTGCTTGGGCTTTGTCTTCACCTAGGCTCTGATACCATGTTAAATTTAGTTAACAATGGTATGTTCTATGCTTAGCACAATTACTTCAATGTTTCTTAAGCAGCGCAATAGCAATTTCCAATTTAGATTTCTAGTAACAATCACATTAATCATTAATCACATTGACAGTAAAAGTAGATAGAACATAAAACAATATGCAGAAGACAAGCCAAGACAAGAGGACACTAGATTTGGCCGATGCTAGGGAAAAAACCCCAAGATGGGGAAAACCCTTTGATCAATTCTTCTTATTATTATATCAAAATGTTCAACAAAGAGAGAGAGTACAAAGGTCAAATTGACCTGCCCAATTCATAGTCAAAACAACCCTATCAATTTCTGCAGTCAAACTTTAGCCCTAACCAGAAAGTCAACGTTGGTCAAAGCAACAATAGAATGTCCTCAAAACAACTCGGTCTTCCCTAGTCAAACTTGACCTGATCAGGAGGTCAAAGTCAACCCAAAACAATGACAAAGTCAACAGTCAAATTGCTGTCTGAAATTTGCGTTCAAACTGTTGTTTGAAATTTGCGGTCAACCTGCAATTTGGTCTGTTGTCAAAGTGCTAAGAAAACATCGGTTTCTGTGCTAAACGCTGCAGCTTGCTGAGACAGAAGTATCCCCAAAAGATCAAAGTCAAATGATGCCCAAAAGGCGCTGGTCAATTATGGTCAAACTACAGTCAACTCTGTAATTTCAGCCCTGTAATTCAGCATCTAAAATTACAGGGTAAGTTCCTCAGATAGAACACGCAATGTAGTACGAACCAATGAGAGAAGGAGAGAGAATGAATGAGTGAAGAAGATGCCAAATGAGGTGAAAGGTCACTTGTATTTATACAAGCTGTCGAGGGTGAAGTGACACATCCATTGGGCTTTCTAAGCCTACATGATGATTTGGTCGACCTTGGCAATTTGCACATGTGTGGGCATAAATTCAAAATCACACTTCTGCTTGTCCAAATGAGATGATCTTCATATCAATTTTGGTCCTCTCGAAAAGAGGAATTTAATGCAATCATCATCTCCATCAAATGAGCTATCCTAAGGTGGAATTTCGCCCCAATCACCAATTTTAACACCCAACCCTTTTTGCTGTCCCAGAAAATTATGCTTAGTCGGAATTTGGTCCTGTAGCCAAAAAGATAGAAGAATTGGCTTGGATGGAATCTTTCACCACTGAAACCAATAAGAGAAAAAGAGGTCTTAAAACTCTTCAAGAGCCTTAGTCCAAAATCAGAAAGAACAACAATCCATGATGATCATAATGAATCTCCTCTCTCCTTTTTATACATTCTCTTTGGGTTTTTCCCTCCTAATTTCAATTTTGAGTGACTAGCAAGTTTCCCTCAATTTTCCCCAAATTAACTATTATTATCTAATGTTACCTAAGTAACATTAAATAATGATTTCCCCTTTTTCAAATGACTATAGTGTACGAAGTTAAATAGGCTACTACGTCCTCCCTTGGGAAATTAATTTGAAGAGAACATTATAGTTCCCCCTTTCCAACATAGCTTGTCCTCAAGTAGTTGCACATTTGGGTGTTGCAAGATCTGTTCTCCTTCCCATGTGGCATCCTCTTCAGGCAAATCCTTCCACTTGATAAGATATTTTGAGTTCATTCTCCCCCTCAATATCCTCTCTCGTACAACCATGTTATCTTCCGAAATCAATACCCACTACCCCTCCTCGTCCAAAGGGGGTAGCTTAGCTGAAGTAGTGACTTGTTGACTGAATACCTTCTTAAGGCATGATACATAGAAGACATTGTGGATTTTGCTTCTCTCTGACAACTCCAACTCCAATTCTTCCGATTATTTTGTAAGGCCCATCAAATCTTGGTTTTAGCTTCTCTGCACCACTTTTTTTGAGTGACGACTATCTATATGGCTACAATCGTAGGAAAACTAAATCTTCTACATCAAAGCTGTGCGCTACTCTGTGCCTATCCACATACATCTTTTGCTAGTTTAGGGTGGTCTGTAGATTCTCCTCAAGGACCTTAAGGATCTCTTGGATTTCTTATATCCAATCTTTGGCTTTTGGAGCCTTGCTATCCCCAAATGCCAAATTGACAAATGATGGAGCATCGTACCCATACAGTGCCTTGAATGGGGTCATCCCAATGGATATATGATAAGTGGTGTTGTAGCAGTGCTCCTTGAGATGTAACCATTTGATCCATGCCTTTTGTTGTCCTGACACATAGTTACGCAGATACCTCTCAACCCTCTTATTCGTAATTTCGGTTTGACCATCTGTTTGAGGATGATAACCGGTAGTAGGGGTCAATTCTACTCCCACCAATCTAAACAACTCCTGCCAAAATGTACTGATAAACTTGCCATCGCAATCACTAACTATATTTTTAGGTAGCTCATGGTGTCTAAAGTTTAAACACCTCCTTGAAGAACAATTCTGACACCTGTGTTGTCCTATAATCTGATGAAATCGCAAAGATATGTGCGAACTTGGTCAACTTGTCAACTATCACGTAGATGTAATCCTTGCCCTATGCCTTGGGTAGACTTGTGATGAAGTTCATCGATATGCTCTCCCACTTTTGCTCTGGAATTGACAAGGACTATAGCAATCTTGCAGGAGGAGTATGCCCGAGCTTGTTTTGCTGACAAGTGATGCACTCCCTTACGTGCTTCAACATATCATCCTTGAGGCCTTTCCATGAAAACCTTTTTGATATGCCTGTAAGTTTTGAAGAACCTTTGGTGTCTTGGCTAGTTGTGTGTCATGTGTGGTCTTCAAGATCTTCTCCTTGAGAGTGGGATTTTGGACCAAATATAACCTGTCTTTATGGAAAATGACCTCATCTACTATTTTGTACCTAGCATCTTAGATGAGATCGTCCATTAACTCACAAGCAAACTCGTTTTTGGAATTTTCTACCAAGAGGTGGGCTTTATAAATCAATAAATAATAATAATAAATGGAAACTTTTAATATATAAATATATAAATAAATAAACAATAAGTAATAGCAAATAAACAAAATAACAAATAATAAATTGAAGTTCTGAATAGATATATATAAAAATAAACTATTAAATAGTAAGAATAAGTAAAGTTAACAAAAGTAAAAAAAGAATAAAATAAGCAAGAGTTAAATTAAGAAAAATGTTGAGTTAAGTAAAACTTAAGACAAAGAAATAAAAGTTGGCATGTTGACACATGGATTGTGTGCATGCAGATCTCTTTCCAATCCCCTTCCATTTTTGGAACAATTTGTTCTATTTAATGGACGAAAAGGGAGATGAGAAGCATTCATTCTTTTTGAAGGAGAGTGTTGTGAGACAAAGGATTCCTTGGTAGTAGTAGTTAATTGAGGGCTCAAGGGTGGCCAACTTTAGAAATAATCTATGCAGCTGCGCCTACGGTTGGGTGGAGAGTCGTCCCCAAAACTTTGTTGCGGTCAGCAAGATCTGGGTAGCGTTACAACTTCGAAATCACTAGTAAGGTATATCGTCACTATAGGTAAGTCTTCTCTACTAATGGTTTCGAAATTCTATGCTAATTAGTTGAATAGTTTGTGTGTTGATTATTAATCACATAAATTGATGTAATTAGTTGTGTGTTGAATTACGGGTTGTTACATGTCATGTGCGGTCTTCCAGGTCTTATCCTTGAGTGTGGATTCAAGGACCAAATACAACCGGTCTTTATAGAAAAGTACCTCATCTACTATTTTGTACCTGTCATCTTGGATGAGATCGTCCATTAACTCACAAGCAAACTTGTTTTTGGAATTTTCTACCAAGAGGTGGGCTTTCCATTCTCTTGTGATCTCCATGAGTGAACATGCGGCCAATTTCCTAGAAAGTGCATCAACCACAAATGTTCTTCTTGCCCTTCATATACTCCATATCAAAGTCATAGGCATGAATCTTACCTACCCATTTATGTTGTCTTTCATTCAAGTCCTTTTGCTCCAAGAAGTGACATAAGCTATTGTGATCTGTTTTGTTCATTACCTCTTTGAGCTTGTTAAATGCCCTCTCAGACTCCTCTGTCCATTTGAACGCCCTTTTCTTCGTCAAGCTTGTTATGGTGTGCCTAACTGAGAGATTCTCTTAATGAACCTCCTGTAATAGCTACAAATCCCAAAGAATCGTAACTCGGTGAGGTTCCTGGGCATGGGCCAATTTAGTATGGCCTGTATCTTGTTCTGATGTACCTATAACCCTGCGCACTTACCACGTGGCCCAAGTAAAGAATCTCGGTCGTCCTGAGCTCAGACTTTGATGCCTTGGCATAAAGTGACCGCTCCTTCATAATTCTCAAAATCTCATCCAAATGTCCCAAATCCTCCTCCCATGTTTTGTTGTATATGAGGTCATCAAAGAATACAAATAAGAACTTCCTCAACTGTTTGTTGAAGATGTAATTCATGCAGGACTAAAAGGTGGTCAGTGCATTGGTCAACCCAAATGGCATGACCAAGAATTCAAAATGCCCATAGTGGCACCTGAAGGCTGTCTTATGCACATCTTGCTCTTAGACTCGGATCTAATGATAACTTGATCGAAGATCAATCTTTGAGAAATACACTACTCCATGCAACTCATCCAACAACTCATCAATCCTGGGGATGGGGTACCTATTTTTGATGGTCTTCTTGTTCAAGTCTCGGTAGTCAATGCACACATCCTCTAGGTACCATCCTTTTTCTTCACCAAAACCATTGATGAGGTGAATGGATTGTAACTAGGTCTAATGTGGCCCATGGTTAATAGTTCCTTGATGGCCTTTTCTATCTCATCCTTGAATTTCTTTGAATGCCTGTAAGGTGTGGTGATCACTGGTTTGGTCCCCTCCTCTAGCTCTATGGTGTGCTCAAAACCCCTATCAGGAGGTCTCCCTGGGGGAATCTCTCCAAAAACTTGGTCATGCTTATTTAATAATAACTGAATATTTGCTTGATACTGTTGGCTGCTATTTGATGACTTTTGACTTGTAATTAGACATTTTGCTGCACAAGCTACATCTCCATGCCTGAATATAGCCTCCATTCTCTTAGCTGATACAATTCGAGGAGCGCCATTGGACATACCCCTCAACACTACCTTATTGCCATTTGAGGCCTTGAATTCCATCTCCATTACTTGGTAGTTCATTGAGAACTTCCCCAATGAGTATAACCATTGTACCCCCAATACAACATTGGTGTCTACAAGATCTACTACATAGAAGTCATCAATAAATGTGTAATTGGCCATGTTGAAGTGGTAGCTTCGAAAGGTCTTCTGCACAGGCTTGGTTTCTTAGCATGTGGAAGATATTATTTGCCTCTTCTAGGTGCTTGCTTGGTGGAGTAAGTGATTTATGTCTTCTATCCTAAGTTTAACTTAGGAAAAGGACAATAATTAAAGTAAATTAATTATTGTGGACAATTGAGTCATTTTCTAAGGACAAATAATTTAATTATTTACGTGACTTGGAAATAATCTCAAACATTGATCTACAAGATGGTTCTAGAAGGAAGATTGGGGTTAGGGATTTTGACTCAATGAAGACTATAAAGGGAGCCTACCGAGGAGGTGAAGACGCAAGTTGTGTGAGCAAGTCATCATTCACAGAAAGCCATTTTCTCTAAGTGTGAGTGGCTCTATGGACTAGGAGTGTAGAGAAGGAGAAGTGCGAGTGGCTCTATGGACTAGGAGTGTAGAGAAGGAGAAGTGTGAGTGAATTGGGGTGAATCCAAGAGGGCCGAGTAAGAGGAGATTGCAGGGCCGAGTTGCCGAAAGTATATTGATTTTGTTCGGAGGAGGCCGAGTTGCTGGAGGGTCGAGTTTTCCCTAGCACGCACAATGGCACGCAAGGAGGGCACAATCAAGTTTTTGGCTGAGTTCTCCAGGCTGATTTCATCTAGAGGATGATTTCCTAGAAGCCGAATTCTTTGGGCCAAATTCACTCTGAGGGAGCTGTGTTACAGGTGTTGGAGAATCAAGTATGGCAACTATTTAAACAATTCTCCTTATCCTTGATAAAAACTTGTGAACTTATGTTATCTTCTTATATTCTTTTCATCAAACAATTATCAAGAGCATAAACCATGAAGATCATAAAAGACAATGGACACAATTATAGGCTCCAAGTTATGGAAAAAACCCATAAATAATCTTTTCTCTTCCTATAGAATCAACTCAAATGAGAAACCCAAGACCCAAAGACCAAAGTCAAGACTTCCTCCAGGCACCAAGTCAGCCCTCCAAGCACCAAGTCAACCCTCCAAGAACTCCTTCCTTAAGCAGGTCAAAGTCTTCAAAGTCAACGAAGGTTAACCTCTTCAAAGTCTGCTCCAATCAAAGTTTCGGCCCTCACTTCAGGTCTGCTACTTCGGCCTACAACTTTCGGCTATGTAGCTCGCAAAAAGACCCCAGACTTTCACACGTGTGGGCAAAAAATATCAATTTTTTGATCTTCTTTCTTTGCTTTGACTTTCTCCTTAGCTTCTTGACTTCATTCTAGATTTTCTTCTTTTCTTGTTGCAAATCGAACTTGAGAAGAGTGTGCAAATGAGTTAAACTCTCTTCCTTTAAATACCCTTCTCATGTGGCCGAATAGGCCTCTTCTAGGCTGACTTTTCACTCGTAGGGCCGACTTAGTCTTGTAAGGTCAAATTTGACTTTCTAGAGACAAAAATAATATCTTTTACATGCTACAACTTGCCCAAATGGGACTTATACAAATGATAATGATTCTCTTGACTCCTGACAAACATTCTCTTGACTTGACAAATCTTAGAAGCATGAAGAACGTGCTTGACCCAGTGACAAATCAACTTGAACATGAAACCCATACTTGAAAATAATATTTTTCTGTCTTTCTTCTTTTGCTTATAATATAAGATATACATAATGACATAAGTAAAATGACAATTATGAAGACCAAAACTAGTTACATTTTCCAACAATAGGTTTCGGGATTTTGTATTTTTCCTTATATCTCTATGGGTTGAAAAACCAAGATTTTCCATATAATTAAATGATGGAGAATTCTTGTGAGTGATTTATTTTGCAATTTGTAGGTTTTAACCTTGATAGAAATTACCTGCATACGAATTCTAAAAACAGAAAATAAACAATGGCGATAACATAAAACATAAAACAGGTATATGCAGAGATTTTCCCTTGGATCCTAAGTTGCACGAAACGGGGAAACGGGTACGAGTTTTCGAAACAGGAAGCGATACGAAACGCGACCTCCCCAAATTTTGGAAACAGGGAAACGCGAATATATATATATATATATATATATATGTGCAATCATAAAGCATAAATGATACATTATAATTTATTACACTTAAACATTAAGATTTAATTTACATCACATTTACTCATGAATGATCACATAATGAAAATAAAAATATCGGAATATCCAAAATCAACCTTTATTATATATCCAAATCTCAAAATCAGCCTTTATTTATATTAATATATGAGGCTGCAAGTACAATAAAGACTATAAGGCTGCAAGAGAGAGATCCAAATGAGGATTTTCTACATCCACATCCCATTCTTTAGAAGGACCACTGTTGTATTGGGAGTCTCCTCCTACATAGTCGAACGACCTTAGTGCTCTTGATTAAATACACGTTTCATACCCTAGTACCCTACATGATCTTGATTATTGGGAGTTTCCCCTGCATAGAGGGCTTGGTTCTCTTGATTAAATACAAGTTCCATACCCTAGTACATGATAAAATCCAATGGAAACATTGCAATCTCTCCAATCCTGAAATCTTGAAAAACAAATAAGTCTGCTGGATTTTGAGTGAGATCTAAAATTCTACTTTCTCCATATGAAATCCAATGAGAGCGAAACCACTCTCAAACATCCTGAGTCATTTCATGGTAATGTTAAAAATTTAAGTAAAAGGATGGAAATGAAAAATAAAGGAGAATATCACTTTTACTTTAAGAATTTAACATTACCATGAACTGCATATCCCTCAAAATTCCTGATGAACTGCATATCAACACTAGGGCAAAAATTCACTTTTATAACTTTAGACACGCATCTAGGAGCAACAAGAAGTCACTAACATACCCTAAAAGTAAATTAAAAAACAAATTAAAAAATAAAATAAAAAAAACACAAGTTAATGAGGAAACGTGGGTCGTACGGCCCTGAAACGCGTTTCTGGCCGTACTGGCCACGTTTCCATTTTAGGAAACGTGGGAGTACGGCCGGAAACGTGTTTCACGGCCGTACCAAACGCCGCATTTCGTACCCGTTTCCGTATGGAAACGGACCTCTATACCACGTTTCCTGCAACATAGCTTGGATCCCAAAACTGGGACTACCAGATTGATTTTTCATTATATTCCTTTCAATGTTACAATACATATCTATACATGCTGAAACATTCATAAACCCCAATCCATTAACCTTGGATTAGATCATAATCGTAGTTCTCTTGATTGGATCTACAAAATACCATGGGTAGAAAACCATCATGCCCAAAACCATGTGTAAAACCCATGCACAAAACCATAAGTAGGTCCACCCACCTAATATAGGGCCCAATTTTTTTTTCCAGGGGCGCTACCCCGGATCTCGTGTAGAGGGGCTACTGCCTCCCTGAAACCCCTCGACAGGGGGGTTGCGCCCCAATGTTACTTGGGAGCGGGAGCGAAAGCGGGGAGCGGGAGCGACATTTTCAAAAGCTCCCAGTTTGGGAGCGAATGCCGGAGCGTTTTTTATATAATATATATATTTTTTATATTTTGATACATATGTCAACAAAAACATGTAGAATAATGAATTAGATATAAAAAACATAAAAAAACATAGATTGAACCATACAACAACAATCATCTAGAAGTTATAATCTTCATCAACCACGTCCACAAGTTAGTTACATAGTAACATACAACATATTGAGTCTCATGATTCATCAATCATAAAGTTTCAAGCTTTCAAAATTCAATATATAACATTTATCATCATTGATCACCAAAGTTGTACTTGTAAGCTAAGTGTAACCATTACAACAAATAATATCTAACATGAAATGAAATGTTATAAAATGAAATGAAATGAAACAACTTTCAACTTTCATGAAGCATCATATTCATAATTCATTACTAATGAGTTATAATTGCCAACTTCAAACTTAAATTGTCATATATTGTTTAAAAAAATATCATAATAAATATGAAAGAGTCAATAGTTATAAAAGTTACTAGAAACTAGAAAAGAGAAGTAAACCTATTATCTATTTCTTATGCTTGGGCCTCTTGCCACCACGAGAAATGTCTAATTTTTTAGTCTTGTTGGAAAATCAGGGTCTTTGTCATTAATATCACCCTCTAAGCATTAATATGCAGAGGTATCTTTGTCATTACCTCTGTATCTGTATAGGGATCTTTGTTATTAATATCACCCTCTAAGCATTAACATAAGATAGAACAAGCATAGCATGTCAAGTCAAGATTTTGTTTGAGTGATGTGTACATTTTTAGGAGGGTCATGATAGAGGAGTTCGACAACCAATGTCACTAACATCAAGGTACATAGAGGGATTGGTGCTCTTGATTAAATACGAGTTCCATACCCTAATACATGACAAAATTCAATGGAAACATTGCAATCCCCCAATCCTGAAATCTTGAAAAACTGATAAATCTGCTGGATTTTGAATGAAATCTAAAATTTTACTTTCTCCATATGAAATCCAATGAGGCTGGAACCACTCTCAAACATCCTGAGTCATTTCATGGTAATGTTAAAAATTTAAGTAAAAGGATGAAAATGAATATTAAGGAGAATGTCACTTTTACTTTAAGAATTTAACATTACCATGAATAGCATATAAATACTAGGGCCTAGACTTGATCATTAAGCTGCCCCACTCAAAAATTATTTGTTTCTTTAAAAAAAAATTGCATTTCAAACATTACTACAAAAAAATTTGCAAAAAAGGCAAATCGCTCTCGAAAAGGCAGGGAGCGAATTTTTTTTTAGGGAGCGCGCTCCCGACCCACTCCTGAGTCGCTCCCACCCAGAGCGCGGATTGGGAGCGGGAGCGAGGGGGGGGAAGCGCTCCCCCGCAACATAGTTGCGCCCCCCTTGTGACCCCCCTGTTGCACCCGACACAATGAACAGGTGGGGCTATGCCCCCTCTATAACCCCCCCTTGCGTGCAACTAGTCGTGAAAAGAATATAACACACACCCTATATTCTCCCACTTGTTGTTTTCTTCTCCACACAGTGGGTCACAGGAGAGCTTAGTCATTGGTCCAACCTTGCAACGCCCATTGTTTCTCTACACCAAGAGAACTTCTCAATGCTCACAGACTTCGTTAATGCATCTGCAACATTCTTCAAAATGTCCTCCTTTACCAACAACATTCTTCAAAATGTCCTCCTTTACCAACACCACCTTTTTCTCCTCAACCATATCTCTCATAAAGTGATACTGAACATCAATGTGCTTTGTTTTTGAATGATACACTGGGTTCTTTGCCACGAAAATTGCACTTTGGTTGTCACAGTCTATTCTTATAGCTCGCTGTACTAACCCCATACTTGAACAAAATTTCTGCAACCAAACTGTTTCCTTGCTTGCATGAGTGGCTGCCATGTATTCTGCCTCTGTAGTTGAAAGTGCCACTATAGACTGTCTCTTATTTATCCAACTGACTGCACCTCCAACTAGGTTAAACACATACCCTCTTGTAGATCTTCTCTAATCTAGATCTCTTTCCAGTCTGCATCAACAAAGCCACGAATGTCCAAAACTCTATCCAATCTTGGTCTTCCTTGGTAGCATAGACCATAATCGCTAGCGCCACGTGAGTACCTGAAAACCCGCTTCACTGCTGTCCAATGCTCCTTCCCAGGTTTTGGCATAAACCTACTCAATACTCTGATTGCATGTGCAATGTCTAGTCTAGTACAGACCATTACATACATCAAGCTATCGACTACACTTGCATATGGAACACGGGACATGTCCTCTTCCTCTTCTTGTGTCTTGGGACACTGTTCAACAAATAACTTTACACTTACAGGAATAGGAACCTTCACCGGTTTACTATCTTGCATATTAAACCTCTGCAGTATTGTCTCGACATGCTTCCTCTAGTTTAACCAGAGTTTCCTCTTTGCCCAATTTTGTTTAATTTCCATGCCCAAAATATAGTTTGCAACACCAAGATCTTTCATGTCGAATTTGGAGGACAATTGGGCCTTCAAATCCTGGATAATTTCTTTATCATTTCCAATCAACAACATATCATCCACATACAAGACCAGATAAATAACACGGTCACCAGTTAATTTAAAATACACACAATCATCCGCTTTGCTTCTGGTGAAGCCAAGTACTCGTATACATGTATCAAATTTTTGATACCACATCCTTGGTGACTGTTTCAACCCTTCTTCATATGCCTTTTGCCTTATTTTTTTTCTTCATAGCTGCTCGGGGCTCCAGGGGATGAGAGCACAATGTGTAGGATATAGCAGTGGATATCCCCTTATGTTGGGGTAGTTCGTCACCCACTAGCAGTTGGGACAATCATGGATTCCTTAGTGATGGAGGGGGCTCGTATAGGGCCCATAGGAAGGGTGATAGCCATAGATAAGGGGTAGAGTTCATGTTTGGCTTTTGCCCATGTGCTAAATATGTATGTCCCGGCAACCTTTTGCGTTTTGTGGTACATTTCGTATTGAGAGTGGCCAAAATATGCTTTTTTCTTTTCTTTTTTAGTTGCATCAACCTCCAGGGCATTGTTCCAGGCTTGACCCAAGGCGTGGACACGGGGAGGGGGGAAGCTAACTCCTTGTGGACCCGGATGGAAAAAGTGATGAATGGGTTTATAATAAGTAGAGGGGAGGTGATGTATATGGTGTCGGGAAGCGGGACCACGCAAACAAAATCGGGTTTTCCTATGTAGTGGCATCCCTAAAGTTGGTAGTCAGTAAAGGAAATCCCATGAGACTAGGATACATGGTTAACCATCAAATCGGGCAGAGGAGACAAGAGTACAGACCTAACCCACTCTTTCTGCCGAATCCCCCTACTAATCCATGCCCAAAAGTATCCATGATAAGTAAACAAACATACCCAACTACACATTGAAAAGCCATACCTTCGGGGTTGGAGGGCCCACCTTCGAACATACGATCATAATAGATGGGCGAGGGACCACATGGCTGGCTCAGGTGGCGGAGATAATGGCACATCGAGCTATCCGGTGGCTGCAAGGAGCTGTTGGCTTCCGGCTGAGGACCATCTAGGAGAAAATTTTTCCCCTATGGATATCACCCACAAAGTGGTGGGTAACAGTTACCCTCAATAAAATGTCTTAGATTTTTTTAAAATATTCTCTATTGACTTTTTGCAGTGATTTGCCATTGTTTTTGGGAAGTTGTTTTGTAATTTGAGGGTTTATTGCACCATAATTTAGTTTACTGTTAGTTTAATGTCAGTTTAGAGGTTTGTTTATCTGTAGGTTGGTTTCTAAAGAAAAATTGATAATAATATTTTGGAAAAGAAAATCAGAGTTCTGGGCTGGAACTGTTGGAAACTACTGGTAAGTTTCTTGGCAGTTTGTAGAAACAGCTGGAAACTACTGGGCAGTTGCCTGCCTGTCTGCAGATACCAAAGTAATAGTTTCCATGGCTTGGCTGTTTCCAGAACTGAAAATCCACATAGGGACTACTGAAAACTGCGTCTGGGATTGCACGGAAAACACTTTACAATGGATTGGAATATTTTTCCCATTTTCTGAGCTTAAAGTAAGTTTGTAATTCTCTTGCCTTCTGGTCACTTAGGTTAATGTCAAATTTGTTTCTCTTGCATTTTACCATGGGAGAACAAGTTTGTTTAATGACAGTGGATAGTCATGGCACAATTATTATTGTAACATTGTTAGATGCACATAATTGTTTAGGTGTGCATTCTGGATTAAGACTCACTTGCGGGGTGTTTGTTTAAAATGCATTATCGAGGAATGGAATTGAAGGGGTATGGGAAGTCTGCCTTTTATAGGACAGTTTAATTCTTTGGTTTGAACATAATGGATGTTAGACAGACAGTTTTGTTGTGCTTATTTTCGTTTGGTTCATTGGGAAGGAAACCAGATTGGAGGGATATCTGAGAAACTGGAATTTCCAGAGAATGAGGAGTTAACAAAAGCATATGAGAAGTGGAGGTCCAAACCATATGCCTTGACTGTACCATTGAGGATAGCAGCTCTTCGTGGTTCAGTGCCACCAGCATGGATTAAGGTATATTTCCAACCTTTCTTCACCCTTTTGAAATGCTTGGATGTTTATGTGAAATACCTTTATGATTTTCAGTATGAACAATTTCTGACCTTTCCATTATTGTTCAGTGTTTTTCCAAAAAGAAAATCCCAGGTTCGATCTTCATTGTTCTGTTTGACTTAACCTTTTGTTCTGATTCACAAATGAAAGCACGAGAATCAAATGAAACCAAAGACAAACCCAAATTCTGTAATAACCCAGTTACAAGTGTGCTAGAGGCAGATAACCCTGGTGGGCTAGAGAGAGAGAGAAAATACAAACACAAGTGTGCTACAGAAGAGATACACACATGCTTATAAAGGAAAGAAATTCCTATCACAAGAGAGTGACAAAGATATAGGTGATCTTAGGCATAAAACGCAGTATAAGAGAGATTAGAAAGAGAGTAGTTATGTATTTTTTTTACCAATACAAATGAGAGTAGTTATGTATTTTTTTTACCAACTCAAGTCTTGACTCCCAATAGTGGTTAATTGTTAATGAGCCTACATTTACAAGTGTGATGAGGCTGGGCTTATCCACTCCCTGGTATTACAATAAATGATAATAAAGGATCAAAGGATGGCCTTAGCCATGATTATAAATACGTTAATGATACATATGAATATAGTGTGGCCACGTGAAGATTACACCCATAATTCTAACATGCTCCCATCAAATGAACAGGGGCCATGGAGAGAATTATCTCAAAAGATTTACTTACCCCCTTCCCCACAATACTGAAAAAGGGTATCACCATCATATTTCTCCCCTAGGAATCCATTGGGATCCTCAACAATAGAAATCATGCTCCAGAGTGACTTAGGGGGAAGATCCTGGAATTTTGCAGGAATACCAGCAACTTGAGTAATAACATTTCTAAGTTATGGACATGTCCTTCGACAGTATATGATGTTTTAAGCTTTTAACTTGCTTTTAGTCTTGACATATAATTTGTCATATTTTTGGATTAAATTTGGAGTTACAAAACAACTGTGTTTGTTTTTTAAAGTTATAATAAAAGTCCTTAATTCTTTTTGCCAAATTTGATGGCAAATTGTATCAATTTTTACAGTGACATTTTTTTGAATTTTGTTGTTTCTGAATTTAAATACAAACACAAACCAGGTGACTTAGTGCTGATGATTTGAGCAGCAGACAGGTACTTCTGCAGAGATTAAGTGTCAAGCATGCAGGAGTTGTTTAAAACCTCTGTAGGTACTTGCTTAATTTATTAAGTGACTTTTATGATTCTTTCCTAAGTCTAACTTAGGAAAAACACATTGATTAATTAATTAATTAATGTTGGCTATTGGGCTAAAGTTTTCTAAAGAAAAGTGAATTATTCACTTTAGTGAATTAGATCTAATCTCTACCATTGATCTCAAGTGGGTTAGGATTTAATCCTAGCCATCCATCACTTAGGAGATTAGGGTTAGGGATCTAGCTCAATGAGAAATTATAAAAGAAAGCCTAAGGAGAGGAGGAAGACACATCGAATCATTGAAAGAAATTTTCTCAAGTGAAGAATGAGAGACTTGGGGCTAAAGAGAAGGAAATGTTGCAGCAGAAAATTTTGAGACAGAGGAAACTTGTGGAGGCCGATATCTTGGAAGGCCAAATTTGTAGGGCGGCGTAGATCCAGCTTGGAGGCTTGTGCAGGGGTCCATACGAGTCATGACCTACCTAAGGGTGAGTGGTTCATCTAGCGTGCTGGCTTGATGAAGCTAGGAGAGAGGAAGCCGAATTGCAGATTGGGGAAGGTGAATTTTCAGGGGGCTAAGTTTTGCAGAGGGCCAAGTTTTTCTTGGGGGTTGAGATTCCAAGTTCCATTTGTTGTATAAATTATGTTTTCTACGTGGGCCATTTTCCCTATAAGGGAGCTCTTATTTATTTTGCGTAATAGAAGTGAAGGATAAATTGGAGGGTTTAGATTTTCTGTTGTGTGATTGATTTTCTATTTGTGCTTTCGCTGCAAATTTATTGTTAAAATACCAATGTATTTTTATTTAGCAATTTAGAAAGTGAAGAATGAGAGACTTGGGGCTAAAGAGAAGGAAATGTTGCAGCAGAAAATTTTGAGACAGAGGAAACTTGTGGAGGCCGATATCTTGGAAGGCCAAATTTGTAGGGCGGCGTAGATCCAGCTTGGAGGCTTGTGCAGGGGTCCATACGAGTCATGACCTACCTAAGGGTGAGTGGTTCATCTAGCGTGCTGGCTTGATGAAGCTAGGAGAGAGGAAGCCGAATTGCAGATTGGGGAAGGTGAATTTTCAGGGGGCTAAGTTTTGCAGAGGGCCAAGTTTTTCTTGGGGGTTGAGATTCCAAGTTCCAATTGTTGTATAAATTATGTTTTCTACGTGGGCCATTTTCCCTATAAGGGAGCTCTTATTTATTTTGCGTAATAGAAGTGAAGGATAAATTGGAGGGTTTAGATTTTCTGTTGTGTGATTGATTTTCTATTTGTGCTTTCGCTGCAAATTTATTGTTAAAATACCAATGTATTTTTATTTAGCAATTTAGAAAATAATTTACTGGGTTAAAATAATTTTTTAGGTATTAAATATTGTTGGGAATGTTGAAAATATTAGCGAGAAAAGGGTTCCTTGATTTGTGCCTTAATCATAGAAGCTAGAATGAGTTCCTTCTTGTGCATTGTTAGAGAATCAGAAAGGCAGAAAGATTTCCTTATCTAGATAACTACTTGTGATTTCTTTGTATTCTTATTATATTATTTTATCTTCTTATCATCAAGCAACTACCAAAACATAAATGCATGAAGATCAAAACAACAAGGACACAGGATGTAGGCTCTCCGCCAGGGCAAAACCCCTCTCCTTCCTTCAATGGGGTTTATCTTCTTCAAGCCTTTTTCTTCACCTTTTCTTGCCTTTGCACTTCCTTGGGTTGTAGTTCAAAGTTCAAACTTCTTGCTTGAATGTGTCACAATAGGTCGAATGCACTGCTATATATAGTGGTTGAAGCTCCCTAATGAGGCCGACTTGACAGTTCTTGAGGCCGACTTGGTGGAGGAGGTTTACATGACCAAATCACATGAAAATAATTTTTATTTTTTGATACAAAATGCCCAATAAGGAGAATGAATAAAGTCACCAATGTCTGATCAACTTGCATCTGAAGTGCTCTTGCTCTTTGCTTGAAGATCTCCTCCTACACTTGCTCCAACTCTTTACTTTCTCTCACACTTCTTTTTGCACACACTCAACACTTGCTCTCTTTCTTCACAACGAATATGCTACTCTCAACTCTCGCTCTTTGCTTGAAGATCTCCTCCTACACTTGCTCCAGCTCTTTACTTGCTTTCACACTTCTTTTGCACACACTCAACGCTTGCTCTCCTTCTTCACAATGAATATGCTACTCTCAACTCTCACTTTCTCTTGTTTAAACTTTAAATAGATGAGAAAGGAGAGGAGTTACAAAATGAATTCATGCCTTGAGCCAACAATAGGAGAATCAAATTCCATGAGGGAGGAGTTACTTGAGGAGAAGTGTAACTCATCTCAAGAATAGAGAGAGAGGTACACTTGTCTTGAGGAGTTACAATTCGAATTAGGGAGAGAGAGAGTTACATTTAGACTATTGGAAATACTGAGAGTGGTGATGAATCAATTTATCTTTACAATTGTTATTTTTTACCAGTTAAGATCACTTATAATTAGAACACAAAATGAACAATGATAGAATAATAATTGTATTAATCAGAAATATCGAGGACTCCAATACTCTTTTTACAATAAATCAAATGCAATAATGTTTAGGGCTCCAACCTTAGATGAAGATACCAATCTCCAATTCACCAGGCTCCAACCTGTACTCTGCCAAGCACCAACTTGGACTTCACGAGGCTCTAACCCTCTCCACTGGCACAGGTTCCAGCTTGATCTTCTTGAGGACTCCCATCCTCTAGGGCTCCAACCCTATGCTTCAATTCTTCAAGATAAGTTCAATGGTTCTTCAAGGCTTCCTCAATGCCTTCTGCAACAAGCCCTCACAATATGTTCAAGTTTGCCTTCAATTATGCCCTCGCTTAGCTCATCAATGACAACTTTATTAATCACTGAAGGAGTCTTCAAAGCTGTTCATGTCACCCAAACTATTTCTTCCAAGGTTACTCCATGAGGTGTTCAATCATGCATCAAGGTCTCCAAGAATCTTCAATAAGCTGTTCCAAAAGGGTCCAATCAATATTCTTCAAAGCCTGTACCAAACAATTCTTCAAGTGCCTGCTCCAAAAACTTCTTTAATGGATCTCCAACAATGCATAATAATGTCTTCAGTTTGTTTTTCCCTAATCAAATCTTTAATACTTCTTCAAGGGTTCAAGGGTTGCTTTACAATGATCCTTTTCAAACAAAAGACTGACAAGGTTCCTCCAAACGATGCCCAATGAATTGTTTCAGCTGATGTCTCAAGACTGATCTAAAATCTGCTCCAAGGGTCCTCCGTGAAGATGTCTTCAATGGTCTTCAACACAGCTACTTCAAGGTGCTGCAACTGATGTATCACTTATCAAATCCAAAGGCTGCTTCTACAGGTCTGCAAAAATCTTCAGATAGGTAATTTGAACAAGCCGAGATGCTTTTCACAACAGGTATTGTAATGTGTAGTTTTCCTGAAGTCTGCAAGAAGATTTTCCCTTTGGTCCTTTCAAAAACTACTTCTATAGGTGCATGTTGCAAAACAAATCCCTTGTAGTCCCAAGATTACTGCACACAAAACGCTTCTACAGATCCGAGTCAAAAATAAAATAAGCTAATTTCCTTTCCCAGGTTCGAGGTCCAGGCTTTAGGAATTTCAAATTGGACTGCCTTTTATTTCTTCGCTCAACAGACTTCAAATCACACTGCCTCTTATTTCTTCACTCAACAGACTTTAAATCAGATTGCCTCTTATTTCTTCACTCCATAAGTTAAACGATTTAAAAAAATGCATAGAGAAATTCTTCAGTTTGGTCCGAAATTTATAGCGGTGACTCGACTTCCTTACAGTTCACAGGAACTTTATCCTTCACTTTACCGAACTTTATTAAATTTTTTAGATTTTTTCATTCGGAGTGTTCTACCGTCAATATCTAAGTCACAGGACACGTCCTCCAAGTCCCGTGTCCTGTATTTTACGTGTCAGACACGAAAACGGCCCTAAAACGTGTCGAAAACGTTTTTCATCGTGTCCTGTAAAATGTAAAACGTATTCACCGGTTTTCGTCGTGTCCTGCATCTGGAAAACGCGTATTCCGCTGATAGAAAACGTTGCTTGCATAAGCTGCAATTTTTTTTGAAAGAAACAAATAATTTTTGAGTGGGGCAGCTTAATGATCAAGTCTAGGCCCTAGTATTGATATGCTATTCATGGTAATGCTAAATTCTTAAAGTAAAAGTGACATTCTCCTTAATCTTCATTTTCATCATTTTACTTAAATTTTTAACATTACCATGAAATGACTCAGGATGTTTGAGAGTGGTTTCGGCCTCATTGGATTTCATATGGAGAAAGTAAAATTTTAGATTTCATTCAAAATGCAACAGACTTATCAATTTTTCAGGATTTCAGGATTGGGAGATTGTAATGTTTTCAGGTGACACCGCCTGCCCGGGCTACCCCTGCCACTAGTAGAGGACGTGGTCTACCTCCTATAGCTCCTACTTCTAGTTCTTCAGCTTCTAGAGCATAGCAAACTCCACTGCCAACTCCACCAGCACCAGCATCTACATCTAGAGGGAAAGGGAAAGCTGTGGCATTTTCTCGCAAGAGGGCCAGAGGAAATCAATAGGATTAGACTTTAGTTATTTTCTTATGTGCTTGTAAGTTGTACATGAACAATGAACATTGAATATTCAAGAATCAAGGCCAAGCATATCACATTCTAATTTCTAAATAGTAAATTTTGATTCTATTTATTTTTTTAAAGTGAACTATGAACTTTGAGAAGTAATTATATTTTAATTTGATTAGATAAGCTGCAACCTGCAATTTAATATGGATAAAAAGTTATATTTCGGTATATATATATATATTTATTAAATATATATAAAATGTGTCCCCCATGTCCTGTTTCCAGGTCGCTGCGTTTCGTATTGAATACTCGTATTTACGTGTCCTCCGTGTCTCGTGTCCTTGTGTCATGTGACTTAGGTCAATATATATCAATATATAGTATATTGCTTATGTGGAAAGGTATGTCGGATGGTTTAATTAGCCGAGTTGAAGTCGACTTAGGAGTATATTATTAATTTTATCATGTTTTCCAGCCACCCAATAGGAGAGTAGCAAGAGGATTTTTTTTATATAGGAAATAAAGAGATGTTAAGGATCAAGGTTTCAAGCTTGTGTCAAGTAAATAGGAATAGAAGTTAGACCCCCCTCTCTTTATTATTTTTATCTTTTATTATTATATTTTTTGTGCCAAGTAAATGGGGATTTTGGAATTTTGGATTTAGGTTTAGGTTTTCAAGATTGAGGACTTGGGGTTAGGGTTTTAGGGTTGTAGTAGTTTAGGGATTTCATTAGTCATTAGGGTTTCATTAATAAAGGCTTAGGGTTTGCGAAACTTAGGAAGTTATATGCACTTTTCATGTGACTTTTATTGGAACTAGGTATTATAGTCAAACATGGGGATCAGGGTAGGACTTTAATAGTTCTTTATATTAGGATTCATCATTTAGGTTTTAGCAATGCATTTTGGCATTAGGGTTTCATCATCATAGCTAGGGTTTCATTATCATAGATAGGGTTTCATGTTGGGACTTCTAGGATAAGTATTAAGAACTAGGGTTTTAGCCATCTTCGACAATGCCATATTGACATCAATGACAACTTTGACTAACATAGACATGAGAAAAAATTTGGTGAGAGTTACAAATCGAATTGAGTGAGGGAGTTACAAGTGCATTTAATGAGGAGTTACACTTTTGCCATACATCGAATTATAGTGGGAGAGTTGCATTCTCTTAAGTGTGGAGTTATTATTTTATTCCAAGAGAGAGGTTTGATTTGCCAAGTAAGAGATTGTCAATTTAATTGACTTATTCCATGAGACTATTGAGAATTCATTTTTATTAACCCATTAAAGGTGAATGACTTTAGACTATTTTATAAATAATAGTAGTAAAGATAAAATATTAATTATTGACTTGTATAATCATGATTGATTTGATTTTAAAGTGGATTCCATCATGATTGATTTGATTTTAATGTGGACTCCATATGTCGAGATCATCTTTGATCATTTAGACATGAATTTTTATTTTTGGAAAGTCACGTCCAAATTGAGATGTGACTTACTATTTTTAGAATGTCATATTAAAATTGTTAGGAATGAAATTTTATTAGAGGTGGTTCAAACAAAACTAAAAGATATGATTTCTTCTAGGAGAAATTCATCCCTGAGCTGCCAAATTTTAACATTATAAAAATAATTTTCTTTGATCTTTACAATAATTTTTCTTTTCTTCTTTTTATAAATACAAATGAATTACATCATGTCATGAGCTAGACAACAATTATGAAGACCGATACTAGTTACATTTTCAACACTCCCTCTTAACTAGGGAGGTATTCATAATTGTTCAACTGGTACAAGGATGACCTCAATTTGAAGTGTTCCAAGAAGAGTACAACATATACAATGCTAGATACCATCAAGGCCAAAAACTGCCAAGGTATCAATCAAGTGTCATCAAGGCTACTTTCCAAGACACTAACTCAATAGGGACTAAGGTGTCATCAAGGCAACTTGCCACTATAGGTACTGTTGCACCCATTTTTTCAACATTCCAAGGAAGCAAGATCCAAAGACTTGAAGAGATTTTTTCAAAGTCAGAATCATCAACCAACAATTTCTCATGTCATTGTAAACCCATTTCGCATGTTTGTAATGTAAATAATGCTAGTATGACCGTTAAATTATGTAACAACCTAGGTAAGCCTATGATTTTTGCGACGAATTTCATCTTAGGAGGTTTTTCGTCTCACTGATTATCCTGTGTTTCTAAACACAGATGATTAGCAAAATTTTTCCATCCAGCCTCACCCCAAAGCTTGGGTGGAATTTATTGTCGAAGTCGTAGGTGAGTCCTAGTGTTTTAGTCGAGTTTATTGTAAAAGTGATTTGGGAATAATTTAAGCTAATTAGCTAAATTATTTTATTACAAATCACTTGGTCTACTAGATCATATTGTGTCGCAGAATTGGGTAATATTATGAGGGTCTATAACGAACGAGTATTCCCCCTTTGAGGGTTGAATTTGTAAAATCTTATGTAAACAATATTTTTAGTGCATGGTCCCTCATAGTTAGACACCATGGCTAAAATATTTGAGGGTGGAAAAATAATTAATTCCCCTCACGAGTCAATTAATTAATTTTTCTGGCAAAAATAAAATTAAATCCTAAGCTAGAAAATTAATTAATTTAGAGTCAAAATTAAAATGTTAGAGAAATTAATTTCTCCAAGTGGAAAAATTCGTGGGTTTAAAAGAAGTTAATTTTTTGAGGCCCCCCACCAAGGGAATATTGGAAATTTCAAGAAAATTTGGACCCTTGGACCTTCGTGGTTAAGTGAAAGTCAATTTTTTGAGGAAATTAATTCAAAATAATTATTTTTGAACTAATAAAAATGGTTTTAATGAGAAATTCAAAAATTCTTCAAAAGTAAGTATTTTCGACAATCGAGATTAAAAGTTGATCAAGGATTTGTTAACAATCGAGATGATTTTGACGGGGATCAAACTAACTAGCCGTTGTTTTCCACTTGGAGGAATTTCTCTATAAATAGAAGGCATTTTGATTGTATTGGGATTATGATGATCTTTGGTTTGATGTAATTTTGTAAATGTTGGTGTGAAGGCACTATTCTGTTGGGAACGTTGTAAATTCCATAATAAAAGACTTTGGGGTACAATTCATGGTGTCTTTGTCTCATTGATCTGTGGTATGTGCTGGGTATGTGCTTTCTTATATTGCGCTTCAATATTATTTGAATTGTTATTTCATTTGTAGATGATAGGAACATGCTATTGGTAAATTTTGGGCTTACTTTAGGTGATCCGATTCATTGTATGTTCTAGCAATTTCTTTTTAAGAAAATATATAGAGTTTGCAGGTTCCTCGACCCTTGGGCTCCAAGTTCACAAACTGTGGGCACAGGCTGATCTTTTGAAATACATCTAGCCATTGTCAAAATTTTATTTAAAAATTATTTCTCAAAAATCTTTCGAGCATTGTACACTTGTATATTTTGTAAATAGATTTTGTGTAATATTTTTTTTTTTGTAAATAAATTTTATTTTTAACCCTTGTTTTGCAGCTGGGGTTTGGGGTTTTTGGAATTTTGGTATATATTGGGGTTTTGTGCACTCGTAATTTTTTTTGTGTGCAGGTGAGATCAAAGAAAATTTGTTGGATTAGAGCTAAATCTAGGCCCTTGAGGGTAAGATCTAGTCTCTAGAATTTTTGCAGGGCCAACAATTGAAGAATTTTGGGTAAATATTGAAGATATAAAACAAAATCACTTTCTTGGTGAGGGTTTCAATTCTTTTAGGGCCTCCAAGCCCAACGCCACCTTCTTGGGCCTAGCGTGGCCCCTTCCAACTTCAGCATCAGCCCTTTAGGCCTTCTCAGGGCTAGCTGCAGGCCTTCTAGGGCCTCAACCTGCCTTTGTTGCCTCTATCGTGGGCTTGGATGCCCTCTAAACCCCCTCGACCTCCTCCTTTAGGCCTACGCAGGCTTGGTTAGCCTCTCTAGCCCTCCACTCCCTTTTTCTTCTCCTTCGTCCTCCTCCACTGCCACTTCTCCTCATTCTCCTGCCTTCCTTTCTCTTCTTTCCTTCTCGGCCTTCCCTCATTCCCCCTTCTCTCCCTCTGCTGTGGCCTCCAGACCTCCCCACCTGCTCCGTCTGCCTTCCCAAGCTCTACCGTAAGCCTATTTTGGGCTTCCTCTCCTTGATGACAGCCCCTTGTGGGGTTTTCTCCCTCTCGACAGGCCTTGAGCCGTCTCTTCTATCCCTCTTCATTGCCTCATTTGCCCTTTGGCATCTCTGTGGGTAAGCATTTGAATTCTAAAGCTATTATTGGTGTTTTTCAGTGAATTTTCAAGCCATCTTTGGTGGATGTAGGTACCCAAGCCATTGGACAAGTTGGGCAAGCTATTTCTAGGCCTTGTGCCTCAAGGGTTTGGTCTCTAGGCTCTTCCGTCACTTTTTTTTTAGCTACAACACTCTGATCTATTCCTAACAGTGGCAAAAATCTTCATTTAAGTACTATAATAACCAATCATAAGTTGCCTAAAGCATTGACAAATTTATTGCATAAGTTAAGCACTCATAACTTGACTTGTTTTATGATTTGATTGACTACCACAAGGTTGCTAAAGTCTGAAATCATAACAGTGATTATAACATCGTAAAAGTGCTTAATTCATTGCTAAATTGGTCTTGGAAGTGGTTTTTTGGTGGTAGATTGCTTTGTTTGCATCTGGCATCCCAGTTAAAGGAGCTCTAAAACATAAGTTACATATTGCTGTCATGACATTGGAATACAAGTTACATAAGTAATTTCCTTGCGTACACTCTTGATAATAATTGTTTCTTGTTTTCATGATTTTATGAGTTATTGTGAAGAAGGTTGCTAACATTTGGAATCTAACACATTTGTTGTTGTGAGTTGGTTGAAGTTTCATAAGATCACATCTAATAAATTCACTCACTAAAGCTCTCTAATCTCAAATCACTTTGTGTTGAATGGTTCAAGTTTCTTTGGGGATCTTGATCTACTTGTTCCCTTAAGTTATTGACATTATTGTGTTGAGCATCTAATTGTCTAAAGAACATTGCTAATCTCAACAAGAATCATTGGATAATAGCTCTTGTTCTCTTTTGCCATCATTGGTTTGTGGTTGTTTTGAATCCTTGGCATATTGGCATTTACCTTGTCTAAATATCTTGAAAGGTTTCTAATTGTTTCAAGGAATCATCATTGGAACATCTTGAGTAATTGTTAGTGGCATCTTGTATTGGAAATCATTGGTTAATTGTTAAGTGGATAAGTGATCTAAGTTTCGTTAATTGCTATCATTTTTATTGGTTAATATCTTGTGGAGGATATTTGGTCTTGTCCATGTTTGGCTCTTGTCAAATTGTCACTTTCTTGTGGTTAAGATTGTATCTTTTTTTTTTAACAAGATCGGATAGTGGATATATTACCAAAAGTTGTGGTGGAGCAAGCTCCTATTACAATCGACTGTAGCATAGAAGGAAACTAAGCAATGAGATGGGAGCGCAGTCCCTTCTCCTATGCATGTTTTCAAAACTTCATATATTTTTATGACTATTCTTGAGTACTGCCTAACATATTGACCTACTAATAAAGCAAATTTACATAACATTGATTCTCTGATAATTTTTCATGGCTTGTAGACTGACTGCTCCTGAGATGGCTGTTTCTTCTTGTCATAGTTGACCGAGTTCTCGCCTTCTTGGCTCATGGTGTTGTTTTTGAAGTATGTCACTGCTTCCTCTAAGTGCTTGCATTTAGTTTTTAGTGCATTGATCTCTTCTTTATGCATTTCCATGTTCCTTTTCTGGTAGCTATACTCCATTCTCATTTCAGATCTGATATCTTTCAGTGACTCTTGTAGTCGATTAATCATAAATTTGTTCGCTTTGCATGCATCATTCCTTGCTGCCTTTTCAATGGGGTTGAATTCCATTTGATTTGCTTTCTTCTTATTCCTCTTGTGCTGCTTGCTGTTCCTTGTGTTGTTGTGCTTCCTGTGTCTTGTGTTGCCTGAAATATTCCTTCTTCTGCTGTTACTGCCTGCTTGCCTTTTGTTTTGATCTTTAATGCTTGCTATAGCTTGGTGATCCTGAGTGTGACAGACAGGGAGGAGGGGCGCTCAGGGGGGAGAAGTAAAGAGGCAGAGGTGATCACTAGTGGAGGAGTGAGGTTGGTGGTTGGAGGTTTGCACAGCGTGGATGGCTGGAAGTTTGGAAGAGGAGAGGATATGCAGAGTTCGTGGGTAGTGAAGAGAGAATGAGAAGGGATTTAGAGAAGGCGAGGGCACTTGGAGCAGGGCAGGGGATATGAGGGGCGAGTGATGCAAACAACTTTGCCTGGGATTGGAGATGCGGGAGATGTTACATTTCCAAGTGTATTTGTAGAGGCTGAGGCTGTCCAATGCCTTTCACTGATGGGATGGATTGCTGCGTGGTTCTTGTGACCATGATCGCAATCGTCCTTGTTGCCAGCACAATTGCGATTTTTTGATCTTCTATGATGTTTCCTCTGAATTCTCGTGACCTTCTACTTATTTTTGCAGAGATATTCTTTTTGTTGAGATCTTATTGTTTTTTTTTTAATTTCTTTTAGGAATGCACGCTGTTCCTTTTTTTTGATAAGATTCATGCTTGTGATCTTTTGGAGGAGCTTATGGGACAGAGGTGTGATAATCCTCTTTGTTTTCTTGAACGCTCCCTTTAGTTCTTTTCACTGCTTGATTAGCGAAATGGTCTGCCTGTTGGTTATGAGTTCGCAAAACATGTCTGAAGATCACATCTTCTAAGCTTTCTAAATTCTTCCTGATTCTCTTGTATATTTTGTTCATGAATTCATTGCTTGGATTTTTGTGATGGGCCATTGCCTCTATTATTATGGCTGAGTCTCCTGTTATAATGGGGTCTTGTATCGCTCTTTTTTTGATTATACTTGTTCCCATTAATAGGTTGTAGGCTTCAGCCTTATTATTTGAGACTTCTCCAAGTCCCCATTCATATGTAACATTTTCTTTCCCATCCGGATCAAGAATAACTCCCCCTGCCCCTGCCTTTCCAGGATTATGTTTTGAAGCCCCATCAAAGTAGAGACAATGTCTTCTCTGATTTTTTTTCCAAGTTGCGAATTCTTCTTCATTCAGTCTCATTTTCCAACTATGTTCTGAAGTTTTCCTCCTTTGTCCTTTTTGTCCATTGTTATTTATTATGGCTTTGTTAAGCCAATCTTTCTCTTCTTGTTGAAGAGTGTTGTAGTCTGTTGATGCTGTTCCTTTAACATTAAGGATTTCAGAAGTTAATCCCCATGTTTTTGAGAGGGTTTTCCCTATTCTTGGAGTCTGGCTTTTGAAAATGCATTTGTTTCTCGTCAACCAAATTTGCCAACAAAGAACTACTGGGATGCACTTCCAGATCCTCTGTATCGTTCCTCTTTGTTGTGTATGGATAGGCCTTCTCCAAGGTTTGGAGAAAATCCGACAGAGGCTTTTCAAAATTTATATTGATTTCAAGAGGGCTTATGAGCTGTTTCCAACACTCTTTAGCGAAGA
Organism: Pinus tabuliformis; assembly: GCA_031772625.1. Lineage (NCBI taxonomy): Eukaryota > Viridiplantae > Streptophyta > Pinopsida > Pinales > Pinaceae > Pinus > Pinus tabuliformis. The sequence goes on from CM062817.1 coordinate 1,728,311,640, forward strand.
TGCAGTCTTGAAATAAATGTTGAATGGTTTCTTCTGCCTGCAAGCACATTGGGCATCTTGATGGGCCTTGGAAGCCTTTTTTTTTAAGTTTTCACTAGTTAAGATCTTCCCTTTTAAGAGTGTCCAGGTAAACATTTTGATCTTAGGCAAACTTTTTGATTTCCAAATTGTCTTCCAAAAACCCTAGTCTTGTTGATTTGGTTGTTCTTGTAGGATTTTGTATCCAGTCTTGATTGTGTATTTTCCACCACTTGGATCCCAAAGGAAGTCATCTTCTTCATCGTAGTTTATGGGTGCTGCCCCTTTAAGAAGCTGCCTTAATTTGCTCCATTGCACTTCCAGATTTGCAGGGATTGTTAAGATTTGCCAATCTTGCCATTCTCTTTGATTCCAAAGAGAGATTGAGTGTAGAGTATTTAGACCTTTTCCTCTCATCCATTTTTGAATACCTTCAATTTTTGAGTGAGTTTTTAGAGGTTCCTTTCCCATAATTCTATCCTCCCAAATCGATATTGTTTTTCCATTGCCTGGGATTTTAGAGATATAATTGCTCATTAAAAGAATTGTCTTTTTTACTAACTTCCAGGTTTGAGTACATTGTCTTGATGGGATATTTCCAATCAACAGACTTTTCCTAGAGTTGTCCATGTATTTTGACTCTTGAGGCGAGTGGTTTTTTCCACCAGCTCTCTTTCCCTGTGATCAGTGTCCATATTATTTTCATTCCTAGGGCAACATTCATGAGGCCAGGTAGCCGGATTGATAGGCCTCCTTGTTCATATGGTAATACTACTTGCTCCCACCTGACCAAACTGAATTTTTTGTTTTCTTGCTTCCTTCCCTGTCACCAAAAGCTTCTTAGGATTAACTCCATTTGTTTGTGGGCACTTATTGGAGCCAAGATTATTGCATATTGGTAGATTGGTAGTGCTGCTAGGAGTGCTTTAATTAATATTACCCTTCCTGCCATATTTAGCCACATCATTCCCCAGCTTTGGATTTTGTTTTTCATTTTTTCAATCTGTTTGGTCCATATTTCTGCCTTCATGTTTTCTTTTGAGATGGGGAGTCCCAAGTAAAAGAAGTGAGTCCATTTTTCCTGTATGGGGATTTCTAGGATTTGTGAAATCCTTTGCATGATTCTGGGAGGGGTATTCCATCCATATATTCTGCATTTTGTGTTGTTTAAGAGCCCACCTGAAACCTGTAGGAAATCATCCAATATTCTTTTGAACTTTTTTGCAATTATTATTGATGCCCCTCCCAATAATAGAGTGTCATCAACAAAAAGAGAGTGGTTTATGGTCTTTACTCCTCTTGTTATTCTGAGCCCAATGATGTTTCTTTCTTTTCTTTGTGTTTCCAAGGCTCTGCTTAAAGTTTTCGCCATTATAATATATAGGAAGGGAGAGAGAGGGCATCCTTGTCTGAGGCCTCTTGTGCTTTGAAAGAATTCGTTGGGCCTTCCATTTATAAGAGGAGCAATCTAAGGAGTATTGATGCAAGCCTGGATGACTTCTATTATCTCTCTTGGAAATCCAAGTTTTTTGAGCACTGCCATTAGATATGGGAAGCTGACCCTGTCAAATGCATTTGCCATATCCAGTTTGATTATGATTCATTTTTCTTTTCTTTGCATGCTGGAATGTACAGTCCTGTACAATAATTACATTATCTATGATCTGCTTGTTGGGCACAAATCCTCTTTGGTTTTTAGATATTATTGTTGGGAGAACTTCCTTGATTCTATTTGCAATTATTTTTGTGATGATCTTATACGAGGAATTGCAAAGGGAAATGGGGTGGAATCTATTGAAGGTGGAGGGATTGGATTCATTTGGGACTAATGCAAGATAGGAGGATTTTGTATTGCTTCATATTTTTTTTTTGAAGACATTCTTCACCATTCCTAAGAAGTCCTTTCTTATTGTATTCCAATGGTATCTGTAGAATGATATTGTAAAACCATCTGGCCCTGGGGCTTTGTCTGGATGTAGGCTCCATATGGCCGCCACTACCTCTTCTTCTGTTATCTCTTTGCAAATTTATGAGTTTTGTTCTTTTTTTAATTTTTTTTTTGTATGCTGTAGGAAGCTTTCATACTCAGCCGTTTCTTCTCTGGCTGAAAGTAAATTTTTAAAATGCTTGTGGGCTGCTTTTTTTAGTTCCTCTGCACCTTTGACCTCTTGACCATCAACTTGTATTTTTTCTATCTGATTTCTTGCTCTTCTTATCTTAATAGTATTGTGGAAGAAGGAGGTGTTTTTATCCCCTGCCTTGAGCCACAGGCTTCTAGATTTCAATCTGGCCTCTTCTTCCTCTTTCCTGTTTTCCTTGTATATTTCCGAAAATATCTCCTCCTCTCTTAAATAATCCTATTTGTCTTCTTCTTTGCTTTCTTTTTTAGTTTGTATGCTGTCTATTTTCTGTTACAATTCCTTTTTCCTTTATTTATTTATTTATTTCATTTGCTCTTGCCCATTCCTTTAACTTGGCTCTTAAATTTTTTAATTTTGTTTCCCAAATATATTGGCGTGATCCTGATATTCTTGGTGCCCATGCTTCCTTGATTAGTTCGCTGAATTTTGTGTTGCTGTTCCATATGGGGTTGTATTTGAATGGAAGCGGTCCTTGATTTTCCGTTTTGCCTATCATTATTGCCACCGTCTTATGATCAGATGCCGTGGTGTGTAAAATTTTAGATTTAATAGAGCTGTGAACTGCTGCTATGTTTTCTTGAATCAGAATTCTATCCAGCCTTTCTTTAATGTTATTTTTGCCCATTCTTTTGTTGCTCCAGGTATATTTTCCGTTGTTTGGGGGAATGTCTACTAAGTTGTGTTGCTATGTTTTCTTGAATCAGAATTCTATCCAGCCTTTCTTTAATGTTATTTTTGCCCACTATTTTGTTGCTCCAGGTATATTTTCCGTTGTTTGGGGGAATGTATACTAAGTTGTGTTGTTCCATTATCTCTTCCAAAGCATCCCTTGATGGGTCTGTGTGATATGCCCCTCCAAACTTTTCTTCTATACTCTTACCAAATTTAAATCCCCTCTGAGAATTATTTTCCTAGTTTGTATTTCTTTTAGTGCTTCCTTTATGGTGTCCCAACATTGCTCTTTTTCCTTGTAGTGATTGGGGGCGTATATGTTTATGAAACTGTACTTCTCTTTTGTGCTTATTTGCTTTAGATCTGTTTGTATCCAGTGCTGATCTTTTTTTTGTTGTATCAATTCGTAGTGCCCTTTCTTCCATATTGTGCAGATTCCTCCTGAAGCTCCTGTTACCTGTATTGCTTCCCCTTCGTAATTTTTGTTTTTTATTTTTTTATTTTTTCCATTTCATGGCTATTTGTTTTGGTCTCTTGAATCATAAGAATGTCTGGATTTTCTTTTGCCAGAATGTCTCTTGTGGCATTTTCTTTAAAGGGTGATCCCATTCCTCGGCAATTCCAGGAGACCACTATCATTATTTGCTTGTTGGGTGGTGCAAGGGGCCTTTCCCTCTTTGTTGGCTTTTATCATTGTTTCCTGAGCTTCTTCCCAGAAAGGATTCCATTGGTTGTTGCGTTCCTAAAGCCATTTCCTTTGCTGCCGCTTCATCCCTCAGTTCTTTGTTTGACTTTCTTCCTACTTTTTTTTGATGTTCTACATTTTGAAGAGTTTCCTTTGACTGATTTCTTGTTAGAATTCTGTCTACTGAGGGAAGGGGAGGAGATTGAGTGTTTGAGATCGGAGGGGATGCTGGGGGGTTGAGAGTATGGGGGGGGGATCTGGGGGATGGGGGGGCTGAGGAGTCCAATGGCCCAAAAGCATTTAAGCTAATGAGAGGATTGTTGTCTGCTTTTGGTGATGGAGAGAGGAGGTCAGAGGATGCAAGGGGCTACGAAGAAGGGTGAATGGGTTGTTTGTTGGTTGTCTTCTTCCTTTTAGCCTGTTCCCGTTTGTTTTCAGGATCTTAAACCTTTTCATTTTCATTTTCTTTTTTTTGTACATCTATTAGCAAAATGACCATATTCGTGACATACCTTGCATTTGAAGGGGATTTGCTAATAATCCAGTTGTTGAATATGCGTCCACTGATCCACTGTGATTTTGATCGCTTCTCGAAGCCCTTTTCCTAGATCCACTTCTACGTAGATTCTAGCACATGAATGCATATTTTCCTTTGGCTCGCACCTGTCTATGTATTTCTCGACTACATTTCCTATAGCTTTAATTGAATCGTCTCCCCAGCAGTGAAGGGGAAGGTGCGGCAACCTGACCCAGACTGGGACAGCGTTGGGTACATCCATTTCTAGATCAAAATCTGGTGTCCATCTGTTTAGGTACAATCCCCTTGTATCCATGAAGTATGGGCCATTCCTAAATATCAGATTGCGATCCTCCTTGGTTTCGAAGTGGAAGGTGTAGTACCCTCTTCCACAGAACCTGATTGAAATTTTCCCATTTATTGACGCAGTCTAGTTCCTTTCTACCCATTTTTGGACGGTCTTGGGTGAGGGCCATAACCTAGTAAACTGCCCAACTAATCCACGCTCCGCCAGGGACAGAGCTGCTCTACGGGGGAGAGCGGGGGGGAGGGAGATTTCAGGGATGTCTTCCAATATTTTAACAAACTTAGTTATTGACGGTCGATTCTTGGCCGGACCCATTGCAGATATGAGAGAGGCGAATGCTTTTGCTGTTCCTTCATTTTCTTGTTGGTGATCAGAGAGAGGATCTTTGTCCTTTGGAGAATCCATCGAGCTAAGGCCTCAGCAGCAGGAGGCCGCTGAGGGGCAGCTGCGTGTTGCGTTCTCTGGCTAGGGCTGCACAGATCCGTTAGCAGCAACAACAACACGCGTCTAGTTAAGATTGTATCTTATTGATAAGTACTTGTTGATATAAGTTGGAGTCAATTCATAACTAAGTACTTAAAAAACATTTAAACAATCTTAATTCACGACTCACTCATAACCTTGCACCTCATCCTAAGCTAGTCTTGCATTTAATAACTTACCTCGAAGCATAAGCTTGGTTGATAGAGAATAGGACACTCTTTCTCAATTTAGCTTGAGGGACTTAGCACCTCTTTAGTGGTTAACACGGTGACCTTGCAGTCGTCAGAGCCACAGTCTCTGCAGCGCTGGAGGCATTGGGTGGTTGGAACACAGGGGGAGGTATTGTTAATCAAGCCTTTGCTTGCTTCCTGTTGGCTTCCATCCCACAACCTACTCTAGAGACTAGTTCCAAAACAGTTAAGAAGAAGGTTACAATTAGAATAGGCATCTAAGTTAAAATCAACTAAGATTTTGCATTACACCTAGCTTGTAGGATTTGCACTTCATCTAGGATAGTCAAGCATCTAAGTAGCGGTTGTTCATCCAGTTACTTGGTCTTTAATTGATCTAAAAGCAAGTTAGTTGACTCCATAAGGCACTAGTCTCATTGATAATTAAATCTAATCCTTTGAAACTTGCTAAAATCAACCAAGTGGCTAGGCCATTCAATCATGTCTCCCGGACTCGTTGGTTGCCAACTTGTCCTTCATTTCCATCTTCCATAAGGACTCACCCCATAGTCTGTTGTTGGGAGACAACTAGAACAGAGTGGTTGGGGATTAGAGTGACAACCCTCGATCTGAGTCATTGTCATAGTGCCTATACAATCCGAGCGACAACAGGTACCATCAGGTTATAACCTTGGTATCAATCCAACTGGATATAGATATCATCTAGGCCTTCATGCCAAGACACCAACCCTCTCAGGGATCTAGGTATCATCAAGGTCAAGATATCATAACTAAAACAAAGCTCCATATCATCAAGACCAAGATACCCTCCCACACAAGGATCTAGACATCATCAAGGCCAAACTATAACTGAGATCTCAATACCAACTAAGCCAAGATGTCCTCCCAAGTACCATCATACAGACACACAACCTAATGTACTCATCTCTCCCTCTTAACCAAATCACCAATCCAAGCATGCTTATCAAATATTTAAACTTCTCAGGGAGAGATCAACACATCAACTACTTGTTCATCCATCAGAACATACTGTAGCCTCACGACCCCAACTAGTATAAAACTTCCAATATATTGGTTCTTACTATCAATATGCTAGCATAAAATATGGGTCTTCAACTATTTTGATGCTTGCTTAGGTCATCATAATATCCAAACAAATCTCGATGGAAGCTTCCTATTCCAACTTCTCAAGCAACACCAAACTTAGCCTCAACACTTCTCAAAACAATCAATTCTTATTCATGACTTTCATCAAAACTAACCACCAGTAGTGCTTTAGCTATTCTCTGATCTCATTCTCTCCTTATGGCCTTCACTATACGTACGACTGTTAGTCATGACACATCATGTCCTCCCTCTCAACTAGGGAGATAAGTCCATTATCAACACTTTTATTCTTCCAGCTACACAAGCTCTTTCTTTTGCATCATCATATCATCGGAGAACTTCGACCTTCCAAAACTTTATTCCTTTTATCTTCATATGGCAACAAGGTCATCTTTCAATCATCAATGTAAACTTCAATGTCATTAGGGTTCTTGTAGATCGCACATGCTCATCATCATCATAAGGTCATCATCAAGTATGAGGTAGGCATACCTCTTTACAACCTCTTGCAAACTATGTGCCTGCAAATCTCAACAACAAGTACAACCAAGCACACAAATATATATGTACAAGAGCATGAAATTAACTTTATCAAACTAGGGTTATCATGTTATCACAAGGAGAGCATCTAGGGTTATCAAAACTTTGAATAAGAAATTAAAATTTAGATGTTCAAGACCTAAACTTAATTAGGGTCACAATCATAGCAGAAGCAATGAACTAGGGTTACACTTTCATGCCCTAGACTCTTACAACAACCTTTGCTAGGGTTTTGTTACAAACCTTAGATATTATTATCAAAACTTTTATATTAAACCTTAGATATCCAACAACTAATCCATGTTAGATTTTCAACCATAGCGGAATCGTTTGCACCTAGGGTTACACTTTCATGCCCTAGAATCTTATATCAACTTCTACAAGGGTTTTGTCATAAACCCTAAATATTATCATCAAACCCTAAAAAGATATGGTTTTATTGTATGCCTTAGATACCATCAACAAACCTTAAAAATCAAAAGGCTAGGGTTTTACCAAAGTGAACAAATAACAAAAGATAGTTATTACAAGGGTTGATTTAATCTAGAGATAAAACTCCCTAACAATATAATACTCTTCATGATTCTATAGCAAAATCCTAGACATGAGAGAGTCATTGATATAAAGCAATTTTAAAGACAAAATGGTTGTACCCTTTTATATGATGAAGACCTACAACAAATCTTGTAATCTTATACATACCTTGAGTTCCTTCATTGCAAACCTTGTAGGGCTTCCTCTTGAAGGGCTTCCTCTGCAACAAAGCTTCTTACAAGTCTCCCTTTGAAGGCTCCCTCTGAATCTAGCCACAATCCTTTCTTTTAGAATATTCCCGCAAATTTTTGTGAAAAGGTGAAAGCTTCCTCTTGATATTGCATTAATCCATACTTTGTGAGGGATTCCTTCAACTTAACAAAACAGCTAAATTTTTTTCCAACAAAGCATATTAAATCTATAAACCCTAGGAATCAAAAGAAAGATTAATCCTAGTGTCAAACATAAGATAAACTCTACAAGACCTAAAGCAATAACAAAGGATATACAAGGGATAACATCCCTAGAGACTTAATAAAATAAGTCTTTAACCTCAAAGTCCTCAATTTTGTTCTTCTTTGGTGGAGCTTCATCAGTGGCAACAATGGCTTGATCTCTTTCTCTCTTCTTGTTCTTAGGATTCTCAGGACATTGGTTCTTATAGTGTCCCATCTTGTGACAATGATAGCATTCTATTTTAGAAAGATCAATCCTCCCATGATAGTTCTTCTTTGACCCTTTAAACTTCTTATTTCCTCCCTTCTTCTTGAAATGAGCAGAATAGGCATTTGAGGTGGTGTTTTCGTCATCCTCTTTGTAGGAATTTACAGGGTAAGTTCCTCAGAAAGAATACCAAAAGGACACCGCTCACAACCAGATCACAGATCAATACACCAGTATTTTTGACGTGGTTAAAACCCTCAAAGAGGGAAACAGTCCACGGCCTGTCCCAACGTGGGTACTACAGGCAATTTATTAATCAAAGAATGAAAATTTACATAAGCTTCTCTCATGCACGAATTACCCGAACAATGACCCTCCATGCGCTTTAAATAGAACTCATGGACCAATCGGGTGTCAAGCCACGGATCAAGTGTCGGTAATACCGAGGAGAGAATGAACCGTCGGATCACTACATATCGTGACCGTCGGATTGTAAGTTACAAAATGTACAACAGTAAAGAAACACACTTTACCTAACTCTATACTAGACCAAGTTGAACTTAACTATTTCCTATGTGTCGGAATATCCTAACATCCCCCCTTAAGAACAACTTGGGATAGGATTGAAGGATTTACAAATATGACACAATAGGAGAAGGAAGGAGGCACTAGAGCCTATCCCCCCTTAGTGACAACTTCCTGAACTCCAAGCATATATCGAAGTTTAGTGAACTTCGCCTCTGTGAGAGCCTTTGTGAAGATGTCTGCAACCTGATCATCTGTTGAGCAATATTGCACTTCAAGAACATGGTCATGAATGAGCTTTCTGATGAAGTGCATGTGTAGTTCAATGTGTTTGCTGCGCTGATGCTGGACTGGATCTTTGCATAGCTGAATGGCACTTTGATTATCACACCAAAGTGTGGTTGGATGTTGCTGCTCAAAGCCAAACTCTGATAGGATCTGACGAAGCCACAAGGCTTCCTTACTAGCTTCCACGGCACCACGATACTCTGCTTCTGCTGACGAAAGAGAAATGGCAGCCTGTTTCTTACAAGCCCATGTAATAGGTCCTGAACCAAGAGTGAAGACATAACCGGCAGTAGACTTCCGATCATCAGGGTCACCAGCCCAATCAGAATCAGTGAAACCAACTAACAGAGGAGCTGCTTTGGCACTGTAATGAATCCCAAACTGTACTGTACCTCGAACATAACGAAGTATTCTTTTAGCTGCTTTCCAATGACTTTCACGGGGGTTTTGCATAAAACGAGCAACAAGGCCAACAACAAAGGAAAGATCAGGACGAGTATGGGTTAAATACAAGAGTTTTCCTACAAGTTGACGGTATAAGGTAGCATCAACTTCAGGAGAAGTACAAGAGACTGAAAGTTTGACTCCAGACTGAAAGGGAGAAGGGGCTGGCTTACAGTCTTCCATGTGAAAATGACGAAGAATATCACAAGCATACTTGGACTGGGAAAGGAAAATACCCTCCTTGGATTGCAAGACTTGAAGACCGAGAAAATAGTGTAAGTGTCCTAAGTCTGTCATTTCAAATTTCTTTTTAAGGCTGGACTTCACATGGTTTATAAGGTTGGGATCACTACCAGTAAGAATAAGATCATCAACATAAAGAACAAGGATGATAAGAGAGTTGCCCACTTTCTTGGTGTAGACAGTATTGTCAGAATGACACCTAGAAAAGCCAGATTCTAAAAGAAAGCTATCCATTTTGGCATACCAAGCCCGAGGAGCTTGCTTGAGGCCATAAAGGGATTTCTTAAGTCGACAAACAAGGCTGGAGTCTGTTTGTATGAAGCCAATGGGTTGTTCCATATAGATTTCTTCCTGCAAGTCCCCATGCAAGAAGGCAGATTTAACATCCATCTGATGGACTTCCCATTTTAAAGAGGCAGCAAGGGAAAGAACAAGGCGGATAGAGTTCATTTTGGCAACAGGGGAGAAGGTTTCAGTGTAGTCAATGCCTTCAACCTGTGAAAAGCCCTTAGCAACGAGACGAGCTTTATGTTTATCAACTTTCCCATCTGGTCCATACTTGGTTCTGTAAACCCATTTACATCTAACAAGTTTGCGTCCCTTTGGTAGAGGAACAAGATCCCATGTATCATTTGTCATCAATGAATGATATTCTTCATTCATAGCTGCTTCCCAATGTGGATGGCCTGAAGCTTCTGCAAAAGTGTCAGGATCATGATTTACTGGAGCTTGAGCCAGTAAAGAAGAGGCTCTTTCAAACTGAGAACGTGTACGTCGCTGATCTGTAGGATCACCGGCAAGATCACCTGCTGCATCCCGAGTAGCACGGACCCATCTTGGAAGTTGAGGATCCTGGGAAGGTGGGGGAGGATTATCATCCTCGCTTTCATCATCTGAAGAAGAAATGTTTTCAAAAGTAGAAGAGATAGGAAGAGGTGGCACATCCGCCGGACTAGGCTCGCAGGCCGATTTATTTTTATCAAATTTTACATCTCTTCTAATGATAACATTTTTGGACTTAAATGGAATAAGTCTATAACCTTTTACATCTTCAGAATATCCAACAAAAGTACATTTCTCACTCTTAGGTTCTAAAGCTTTATGCTTTTCATCTGGAATATGGGCCCATGCTTCACTTCCAAACACACGAAAGTGACTTACATCTGGTTTAATGGAACTCCAAGCTTCTTCTGGAGTGATATTCTCTAGAACCTTAGTAGGAGTGCGATTGATTATATAATTTGCACAATTAATTGCTTCGGCCCAAAAACTAAGACTGAGTCCTTTAGATTGCAGCATACAATTAGCCATTTCCTTTAAGGTGCGATTTTTCCTTTCAGCTACACCATTTTGTTGTGGAGTGTATGGAACAGTATGTTGCATTTGAATTCCATTTTTGGTGCAAAAGTTGATGAATGTGTTTTTAACATATTCTCCACCATTATCAGTTCTTAGCTTAAGAATTTGATGTCCAGATTGTTTTTCAACAAAGGCTTTGAAGGCAAAAAATGTGTTAAATACTTCACTCTTGAGTTTTAAGAAGTATACCCAAGTGTGTCTGGAGAAATCATCAATGAAAGTTAAGAAGTACTTGCAGCCAGAGAATGAAGCAACAGGAAGAGGACCACATAAATCACTGTGCACAAGCTGTAAAGGGGCTGAGGCGTGCCAAGAGGCACGTTTGTCAAAACTGTCCCGATGATGTTTTCCGAGTACACATCCGGAACAAACACCATCTCTGCAAGATACCATAGGAAGACCTGTCACCATATTTTCTTTACATAGATGCTGAAGGGAGCGATAGTTTAAGTGACCAAATCGCTCGTGCGAAAGTTTGCTCACTTCATCATTATGAGCAACAAATACTGAGGGAAGATTTGATGACCCAAAGTTGTGAAACTTATACAACCTTGTGGAATCATCAGCAAGACCAGTAGCTAGAATCTGTTTAGGATCTTTTAGATCCTTGATTACAACATCATGAGGTGAAAATTCAACAATTTTACCTTCACCTGAATGAGTTATCTGATAGACAGATAGAAGGTTGCAGGATAAGGTTGGAACACATAATACATCATTAAACTGACCATTGTCTAGATGAACAGTTCCAGTCCCTACAACATTAAGAGATCTGTCATCACCAACATATATATTTTTGGTGTTACAATCATTTAAAGAAGAAAACATGGCTTGGTTTTTGGCCATGTGATAAGAGGCTCCAGAATCAATGAGCCACTCATGAGAATGAGAAGAAGAAGATACATTTAATGCATAACTAGACTGAGATGATTGACAACGACATGCAGAAAGTGCCATTCCGGAAGTTGAAGTTGAAGTAGGCTCCACATGGATGTTATGTTTCTTCATTGCGGCTTCCAAGGCTTCCATCTTCTTAAAGCATTTAGATTCTAAGTGGCCATCTCGATTACAAAAGTTACAATGTCTATCAGTCTTCTTCCATTTGTTTTTATTGGTCTTATCATTTTGCTGAAATGATCTTTCATTTTGAGGCTGAGTTGGTTTAGGACCATTCTTTTGAGGATATGACTTCTTAGGATTCTTTGAATTTGGTTGCTGCTGGGCGGCTAACGCTTTCGTGGAAGAGTTTCCAAGATTAAGAAGACCAAGGTGTAAGAGTTTTTCTTGTTCTCTTATTAAGGAATCACAAAAGGAGTCAAAGGAAGGGGCCTTGTAGTCTTTTCCTTGACAAATGAAAGCTTCCCTTGTAGAATGGAAAGTGGAAACAAATACAAAGTAGGCTGGTCCCAACTTAGTAAGGATGGAATAAATAAGGTTACCATCTTCTTTCTTAACTTTAACACCTTCCAAGAGATATCTAAGAGTCTTGAATTTGGACAAGAAATCTTCAATGCAAGAAAAATTATTAGGATCCAAAGTAAGCAACTCATTTTCAAGTTGATGGGCTCTAATTTCATTTTTAATCCCAAAAACTTTAGCGAGTATTTCTAATGCTTCATGAGGAGTCTCAAGTTCTGCAATGTGGAATCTAAGATCAGGAGAAATAGACATCCCTATCAAACCACGTGCTTGATCTTGTCTATTTTCTCATTTTGTAGCCTTGTCTTCATCTTTTGGTTTCTTCTCTTGGTTTGTGGCTATTCTGAAGAGACCTTTACTTCTAAGTAAATCTTCCATGTAGGCTACCCATTGGAAGTAGTTAGTGCTGTCAAGAATGACTTGGCATGGACTTTCCATTTTTAAAAAAAAAACTGAAGCTGAAGATGCTGAAAGTAAGTGTTCCAATGGATAGATCTCGAAAAAATAGGCGGTTTTAAAAAAAACGGCTCTGAAAAAGACTTTCGGATGAAGAAGTTATGGCTTTTTGAAAAAAAAAATTGGACATCAAATTCTTAAGCTAAGAACTGATAATGGTGGAGAATATGTTAAAAACACATTCATCAACTTTTGCACCAAAAATGGAATTCAAATGCAACATACTGTTCCATACACTCCACAACAAAATGGTGTAGCTGAAAGGAAAAATCGCACCTTAAAGGAAATGGCTAATTGTATGCTGCAATCTAAAGGACTCAGTCTTAGTTTTTGGGCCGAAGCAATTAATTGTGCAAATTATATAATCAATCGCACTCCTACTAAGGTTCTAGAGAATATCACTCCAGAAGAAGCTTGGAGTTCCATTAAACCAGATGTAAGTCACTTTCGTGTGTTTGGAAGTGAAGCATGGGCCCATATTCCAGATGAAAAGCATAAAGCTTTAGAACCTAAGAGTGAGAAATGTACTTTTGTTGGATATTCTGAAGATGTAAAAGGTTATAGACTTATTCCATTTAAGTCCAAAAATGTTATCATTAGAAGAGATGTAAAATTTGATGAAAATAAATCGGCTTGCGAGCCTAGTCCGGCGGATGTGCCACCTCTTCCTATCTCTTCTACTTTTGAAAACATTTCTTCTTCAGATGATGAAAGCGAGGATGATAATCCTCCCCCACCTTCTCAGGATCCTCAACTTCCAAGATGGGTCCGTGCTACTCGGGATGCAGCAGGTGATCTTGCCGGTGATCCTACAGACCAGCGACGTACACGTTCTCAGTTTGAAAGAGCCTCTTCTTTACTGGCTCAAGCTCCAGTAAATCATGATCCTGACACTTTTGCAGAAGCTTCAGGCCATCCACATTGGGAAGCAGCTATGAATGAAGAATATCATTCATTGATGACAAATGATACATGGGATCTTGTTCCTCTACCAAAGGGACGCAAACTTGTTAGATGTAAATGGGTTTACAGAACCAAGTGTGGACCAGATGGGAAAGTTGATAAACATAAAGCTCGTCTCGTTGCTAAGGGCTTTTCACAGGTTGAAGGCATTGACTACACTGAAACCTTCTCCCCTGTTGCCAAAATGAACTCTATCCGCCTTGTTCTTTCCCTTGCTGCCTCTTTAAAATGGGAAGTCCATCAGATGGATGTTAAATCTGCCTTCTTGCATGGGGACTTGCAGGAAGAAATCTATATGGAACAACCCATTGGCTTCATACAAACAGACTCCAGCCTTGTTTGTCGACTTAAGAAATCCCTTTATGGCCTCAAGCAAGCTCCTCGGGCTTGGTATGCCAAAATGGATAGCTTTCTTTTAGAATCTGGCTTTTCTAGGTGTCATTCTGACAATACTGTCTACACCAAGAAAGTGGGCAACTCTCTTATCATCCTTGTTCTTTATGTTGATGATCTTATTCTTACTGGTAGTGATCCCAACCTTATAAACCATGTGAAGTCCAGCCTTAAAAAGAAATTTGAAATGACAGACTTAGGACACTTACACTATTTTCTCGGTCTTCAAGTCTTGCAATCCAAGGAGGGTATTTTCCTTTCCCAGTCCAAGTATGCTTGTGATATTCTTCGTCATTTTCACATGGAAGACTGTAAGCCAGCCCCTTCTCCCTTTCAGTCTGGTGTCAAACTTTCAGTCTCTTGTACTTCTCCTGAAGTTGATGCTACCTTATACCGTCAACTTGTAGGAAAACTCTTGTATTTAACCCATACTCGTCCTGATCTTTCCTTTGTTGTTGGCCTTGTTGCTCGTTTTATGCAAAACCCCCGTGAAAGTCATTGGAAAGCAGTCAAAAGAATACTTCGTTATGTTCGAGGTACAGTACAGTTTGGGATTCATTACAGTGCCAAAGCAGCTCCTCTGTTAGTTGGTTTCACTGATTCTGATTGGGCTGGTGACCCTGATGATCGGAAGTCTACTGCCGGTTATGTCTTCACTCTTGGTTCAGGACCTATTACATGGGCTTGTAAGAAACAGGCTGCCATTTCTCTTTCGTCAGCAGAAGCAGAGTATCGTGGTGCCGTGGAAGCTAGTAAGGAAGCCTTGTGGCTTCGTCAGATCCTATCAGAGTTTGGCTTTGAGCAGCAACATCCAACCACACTTTGGTGTGATAATCAAAGTGCCATTCAGCTATGCAAAGATCCAGTCCAGCATCAGCGCAGCAAACACATTGAACTACACATGCACTTCATCAGAAAGCTCATTCATGACCATGTTCTTGAAGTGCAATATTGCTCAACAGATGATCAGGTTGCAGACATCTTCACAAAGGCTCTCACAGAGGCGAAGTTCACTAAACTTCGATATATGCTTGGAGTTCAGGAAGTTGTCACTAAGGGGGGATAGGCTCTAGTGCCTCCTTCCTTCTCCTATTGTGTCATATTTGTAAATCCTTCAATCCTATCCCAAGTTGTTCTTAAGGGGGGATGTTAGGATATTCCGACACATAGGAAATAGTTAAGTTCAACTTGGTCTAGTATAGAGTTAGGTAAAGTGTGTTTCTTTACCGTTGTACATTTTGTAACTTACAATCCGACGGTCACGATATGTAGTGATCCGACGGTTCATTCTCTCCTCGGTATTACCAACACTTGATCCGTGGCTTGACACCCGATTGGTCCATGAGTTCTATTTAAAGCGCATGGAGGGTCATTGTTCGGGTAATCCGTGCATGAGAGAAGCTTATGTAAATTTTCATTCTTTGATTAATAAATTGCCTGTAGTACCCACGTTGGGACAGGCCGTGGACTGTTTCCCTCTTTGAGGGTTTTAACCACGTCAAAAATACTGGTGTATTGATCTGTGATCTGGTTGTGAGCGGTGTCCTTTTGGTATTCTTTCTGAGGAACTTACCCTGTAAATTCCTACATGGTATCAGAGCCAAGTTGAACTTAACTATTTCCTATGTGTCGGAATATCCTAACACTCTTACTTTCCACTTACTAATGCAAGATGAGCTTCTTCTTGAGTACAAGCATTCCTCAAAGGAGGGAGTATCTTTCCAACTACTAATTCCAGCTGCAAAGGCATTCCAAGACTTTGGTAGTCCTAGTAGGGCAGCAGTCACAAACTCCTTATCTGGGATAATTTCATCAACTACTTGTAGTTCATCTCTTATATGGGAAAACCTTACAAAGAGAAGACACTGTATCATCTTTGGTCATCTTGGCAGTTCGTAGTCCATTCTTTAGACTTGCAATTTGTCCAATATTCTTGATAGTAAATAACTTGGAGAGAGCATCGTATATGCTCTTTGACGTATTTAGTGTGGATATGTAGGGAATCAAGTTTTCCTTAACTCCATCCACAATTAAGCTCATGGCTATAATGTCATTTTTTTTGTACTAAATCTAATACTTTATTTCTTTCAAGGATGAGGTCCATCCTTTTCTTCCATGCTCTAAAGTTAGACGCTCCTTGAAGTTTGTTCTAAGATTTCATTGATGAGGCCATAGGTAAACTTGTTAATGTTCTTCTTATGAAGGAGTCTAGATATCCTTGTAGCTTTCTTCTTCAAGTTAGCTTATTACCTTTCAAGACTTCTATAAGATCTTTCAATACTTCCTTCCTCCTAGGAAATGGAGTCCTCAAATGGATCTTCAAAAGGTTCAATAGAAAATACTTCACTTCTCTTTATGATCTACCTTGAAAACTTTAAAATGATGAGAGCTATTGATCTTCAAGCTGCCTTTCTCCTTCTTCTTCACCTTAGCTCTGACACCATGTTAGGAAATCATAAAGGGATAAAGATTTCCTTATCTAAATAATTACTTGTGATTTCTTTGTATTCTTATTATCTTCTTTTATGTCTTCTTATCATCAAGCAACTACCAAAACATATATGTATGAAGATCAAAACAACTTGGACACATGATGTAGGCTCTCAGCAAGAGGGAAAAACTCCTCACCTAGGGGAAAACCCAAAAAATCTTCTCTTCCTCAAGAGCCAAATCAAAAGAGACAACCAAGACCCTTTGAACAAGACAAAGACCTCCTCCAATCCACCAAGTCAACGTCCTGAGATAGTCCTTCCAAGATGAAAAAAAATCTACTTCTAGTCAACAAAGGTCTACCCTCTTCAATCTTGCATTAATCACAGATTTTGGCCTCCCGCATCAAAAGTTCGACCTCTACTACAACCTGCAATTTTCGGCCCTTCTGCAACACGTGTGGACTAGAAACAAGAGAAAATGTTCTTTCCTTCGCTAGGGTTTCTCCTTCCTTTGCTAGGGTTTATCTTCCTTCTTCAAGCCTTTTTCTTCTCCTTTTCTTGCCTTCACACTTCCTTGGATTGCAGATCGAACTTCTTACTTGAATGTGTCACAATAGGTCGAATGCACTGTTATATATAGTGGTTGAAGCTCCCTAATGAGGTTGACTTGATAGTTCTTGAGGCCGACTTGGTGGAGGAGGTTTACATGACCAAATTACATGAAAATAATTTTTCTTCTTTGATACAAAATGCCCAATAAGGGTCTAGGACATGATGACAATCACAATGACAATGACTCATGACTCAACCCTAGAAGCACACAATGGGTGCTTTGACCTATAAACATAATAGAATGAGCATGAAACCCATGCTTTATAAAAATAATTTTCTTTGATCTTTACAATAATTTTTCTTTTCTTCTTTTTATAAATACAAATGAATTACATCATGTCATGAGCTAGACAACAATTATGAAGACCGATACTAGTTACTTTTTCAACATGCATGACTCGAGTTCATAAATTATAGGACGAGTTCCTATAATTTATGAATCGGTCCCTAAAAATTAGGATGAGTTAGGATGCGGTTAATTGATGTGTTGAAATTGAATATCTTCTTGATTTTCCAATGCGAGTTAATTGAGGAAAAACACAAGTGATTGAGTTTCAACTTCAAGTGGTTGACTTGAAATAAGATGATTTGCATGAGTAGATAACTCATGCTAGTTCAATCAATCACAAAATCATTTCTTAATTAGAAAACTCACTAATTTTAACCATTCAAAGGCACAAGTTTAATCATTGTTTTGGTGAGTACGAGTTGGTGAGACTAAGTAATAAGAAGCACGAGTTTGTGCGTGGAGCTTGTGAGAGGAAGAGTGTGCAAGAGAAGCTTGTGCACAAAGTTGGTAGAGGGCAGCAGAGATCAACAACCTTGCAAGGGTTTCAACTTTCAGATTGAAACAATTATATTTTGTAAGGGATCAATTGCTCAGTTTTTCTATCAATAAATTCTCAAACAAGCAGAGGGTTTTCCTAGTTGGGTTCCCTAGACAGTTCTGTGTTTTGAATTGTGTGGCTGTGCTTCTATTTTTGTTCCTATTCTGCTGCATCTAGTAGATAAATTCTGTGTTTATGTGAGAAGAAATTTGATTTTAGATTGCTCATATTAGCAGATCAAAATTTCGTGGATTTTCTACATGGTATCAAAGCTCAGATCAGAATAAAGATAGCACATCCAAAGTGCAAAACACATCAAGGAAGATCTATGAAGTGGCTGCAGCCTTGAAGGGCTCCAACGAAGGTGAAAAGGAGCAAGGGTTGTGTCTTTTCTAGGTTCTTTGGAGGGCCGAGTTGCATGGGCAAGAGGTCGAGGCTATAGTAGGGAGATCTGGGCTTATCTTGTGTAATAATAAGAAGTGTTTTGTCTTCTGTTCAAGCCGCATAAATTCTGTGTAATTGCAAAGGTGAGGAAGCTCTTGGTTGGAGGGCCGAGAGGCCTAGAGAAGATCTACACACTAGGCCACATTCATAGAAAGTACAACGCAAATGAACAAAGGGTGGTCTTCTCTTTGGTAATAGATCCGATGCATCTGCTATGCCCTAGTTGCAAAACCGCAGAATTGTAGGTGACTTTTGGAGGGCCCAAAGGGCTAAACAAGAGTGTTGGAAGTGATAGAAGGGACATCAAGTTAGCGAGGACAGTTGGGAAAGAACACTGTAGTCATTTGGAGCAAATTTAGGGCTGTTGTTGTGCCCTCACCAAAGCTCAAAAAATGTGCATAGTTTCCAAGGACAAAGGGAGTAGAAATAAGGTATATGTGTCTCCTTTTATTGATGTTGTTCTGATAGTGGATAGAGTACAGTTTGGATAGTTTTGGTGGCATCTTAAGTACAGGGGGAGGGTTGTTAGTAGGTGCCTAATTGTGGCTAAAGAGCAGAGCTTGCGAAGGACAACAAGAGTGCTTGCAAGCAGAAATATTGTTAATTTTAGTTAACAATGATATGTTCTATGCTTAGCACAATATTAATTTCCAATTTCGAATAACAATCACAATAATCACTTTGACAGTAAACACAGATAGAACATGAAACAAAATGCAGAAGACAAGCCAAGACAAGAGGACAACAGATTTGGCGGATGCTAGGGAAAAACCCTTTGATCAATTCTTCTTATTATTATATCAAAAGTTCAGCATATAGAGAGGGTACAAAATTCAAATTGACTTCCCCCATACAAAGTCAAAACAACCCTGTAAATTTCTGCAGTCAAACTTTAGCCCTAACCAGAAAGTCAATGCTGGTTAAAACAACAACAAATCATCCTCAAAGCAACTGGATCTTCCTTAGTCAAACTCGGCCTGATCAGGAGGACAAATTCAACCCAAAATAATTTGGTCAAACTCGGTCAAAGGAGAGAGGAAATTGCTGTAATTTTATAGCGATCAAATTGTAGTCAACCCTGAAGTCAATGCAGGTCAGACAACCTAGAATTTATCGATTTTTGTGCCCAGAGATACAGCGTAAAAAAATCGAACTTTTGAGGCCAAAATCGCAGTCAAACTTGGTCAACAAGTCTTCAGTCAACACTGGTCAAACCTATCACAAAACTCTGAAAATTCAGCCTGCAATTCTACCCAGGAAACTCGTCCTCCTTGCCACTTGTGAGAGAGAGAATTTGCCCAATAGCTGTACGAACCAATCAGATGAATAGAGAGAAGAATGTGTGAGCGATGAATGTGCCAAATGAGGTGTGAGGTCTCTTGTATTTATTCAATTCGTTGTGGGTGAGGAGACACATCCATTGGGCTTCTTGAGCTTACATGATGATGTGGCCGACCATAGCACTATCGATGAAACCATTTGAACACTTCATCCTTCTTTAAGAAATAGATCCATGTTTTGCGAGAGAAGTCATCCGTAAAGATAGCATAATATAAGTATCCTCATAATGATGTTACGAGCAACATACCAGATAGGCTAGAATGGACCAATTGAAGAATATCAGAAGTTTGACTTTCGATTGAAGGGAATGGTCCCCTTGTAAGTTTCCTCGCTGCACAACCTTGGCAAACACCTTCATGATTCATGTTGAAATTGGATATACCTGTGACCATCTTCCTTATCCCAGGTAAGGCTTTGTAATGAAGGTGGGAAATCTCCGGTGCCATAATTCAGATTGAAGAGAAGTGTCGCAAGACATGGCTCCTAGAGGATTTCCTCCAACTTGATAAAGGCCATCAACCCTCAATCCAAGTGTAAATGCATCTTTAGGTTTTCTTTGCCAAAAACGTACCTTTCCATTAATGAATGCTACCTTGAAGCCTTTATCTTCCATCGCAGAAATAGATACTAGGTTCTTCTTCAAATTGGGCACAGACAATACCTCTTGTAGATGAATGTTTTGACCTTGATTCAAGTGAAGGGTGACAGTACCTATTCCTTTCACGGGATAGGTGGCATTATCTCCAAGTATGATCTGCAAGTTAGTCTTCTTTCCAACCAAATTTGAGAGGGCCTCTTTGTACCCAGTGAAGTGCCTTGAGGCTCCACTATCAATCAACCAATGATCCAATGTATCCGGAGGAGAGGCAATAGATAAAGCGGAAATAAGATAAAATTCATTTTGTTTTTCTACAACATTACTTTCCTCATACCTGGAATTTCTTGATCTTTTGGGAGGTCAACCATTTCCATATCGAGCAGTGGGAGCATTCCTCTTTCCTTTATTGTTGAACTTGTTGTTCCTTTGATTGCCATTGCCTTTGTAATTGTTGTGGTTGTTGTTGTCATCATCCCTTGGAGTATCCTTCTTGTGAGGACACTCTCTAGCATAGTGGTCAAACCTGTTGCAATTGTAGCATCTTCCTTTTCTTCTTTGAATCTCGACTTCAATCCTTGACCTTGTTTCCTTGGACTAGCATTGTTCTTCCTCTTAGCATGAGCAGAGAAAGCAATAGGATCATTCCATTGGAGGGCTTATCTCTTTCCATCATCCTTATTTCTTCTTGAGTGCATCTAGCCAATAATTCATCAAAATCCGGAATCCTGTCATTGTTGAGGATGGTGGTGTTAAACACATCCCATGCTCTTGTAAGACCTCCAAGTGCAATGAGAGTGAGCTCCCTGTCACCAACAACTTCTCCAATAGATAGAAGATCATTCTTGATTTCGGTAATCCTCATGAAGTAGGATTGAATAGACTCTCCTCTATCCATCTTGATGTCTTTCAACTTGTTCTTGAGAAAGAGGATTTGATTTGCATTGTTTACTTTGAACATCCCAACCAACTTATCATACATCTCCTTAGATGTTTCCAAATTAGAAATATAGGCAACCAAATGCTTTTGAATGGAGTCTACGATAATTTTCTTAGCTTTGACCTCACCTTTCTTGTACTTTGTTTTTGCAGCAGCAGGTGCATTTGAAGGAGGCTCCACCACTCTTCCCTTTACATAGTCCATAGCATCATTCTCTTCCAAAGTCAAATCCAAAGTCATCTTCCATGCATGATAGTTAGATTTGTCCTTGAGCTTGTCCTCGGATTTGAAGTATGATGTAGTCGTCATTGAAGCTAGACCAATATTCTTTTTGAACAACTTTCCCTAGGGATTGCTTTTCACTCTTGCTTGGGCTTTGTCTTCACCTGGGCACTGATACCATGTTAATTTTAGTCAACAATGGTATGTTCTATGCTTAGCACAATATTAATTTCCAATTTCCAATAACAATCACAATAATCACATTGACAGTGAAAGCAGATAGAACATGAAACAAAATGCAAATGACAAGAGGAAACCACATTTGGCGGATGCCAGGGAAAAACCCCAATGTGGGGAAAACTATTTGATCAAGTCTTCTTATTATTATATCAAAAGTTTAGTAGAGAGAGAGTACAAAAGTCAAAATTGACTTGCCCATTACAAATTCAAAACAACCCAGTAAATTTCTGCAATCAACTGTAGTCAAACTTCAGCCCTAACTAGAAAGTCAACACTGGTCAAAACAACAGCAAATCATCCTCAAAGCAACTCGGTGTTTCTTAGTCAAACTCAACCTGATCAAGAGGACAAATGCAACCCAAACAACTTGGTCAAACTTGGTCAAAGGAGAGAGAAAATTGCTGTAATTTTTCTGCCATCACCTTGCAGTCAACCTTGAAGTCAACGTAGGTCAAACAACCCAAAATTTATTGGTTTTTGTGCCCAGATATGCAGCCTAGAAAATCGAACTTTTGAGGCCAAAATCGCAGTCAGACTTAGTCAGCTAGTCCTCGTTCAACATTGGTTAAACCTGTCACAAAACTCTAAAAATTCGGCTTGCAATTCTGCCTAGAAAACTCGTCCTCCTTGCCACACGTGTGAGAAAGAGAAGCTGCCCAATAACTGTACGAACAAATTAGATGAAGAGAGAGAAGAATGTGTGAGCGATGAATGTGCCAAATGAGGTGTGAGGTGTCTTGTATTTATACAATTCGTTGTGGTTGAGAAGACACATCCATTGGGCTTCTTAAACCTAAATGATGATATGGCCGACCTAAACAACTTGCACATGTGTGGGCATAAATTCAAAATCAGAGTTCTGCTTATTCGAATGAGATGATCTTATATCAATCTTGGTCCTCTTGAAAAGAGGAATCTAATGCAATCATCATCTCCATCAAATGAGCTGTCCCAAGGTAGAATTTGGCTCTGGTTGCCAATTTTAACAATTTTCCAACAGCAATCACATTAACCATAAGTCACATTGACAGTAACTGTAGATAGAACATGAATAACATGCAGAAGACAAGCCAAAACAAGAGGACACCAGATTCGGCAGATGCTAGGGAAAAACTCCAATGTGGGCAAAACCCTTTGATCAATTCTTCTTATTATTAGATCAAATGTTCAACAAAGATAGAGTACAAAATGTCAAAGTTGACTTGCCAAATCAAAGTCAAAACAACCTTGTCAAATCTACACTCGACTATAATCAAACTCAGCCCTAACTAGAAAGTCGAAGATGGTCAACGCAACAACAAAACTTCCCCTTTGAAGCTCGGTCAAAGGCAGTCAAACTCGACGTCCAACAGGGGTCAAAGTCAACCCAAAATAGTCATAAAATCTGTGGTCAAACTTGGTGAACTTGAAGTCAACCATGTGGTCAAACATGCCTATAGTCAACGCAGGTCAAACAACCCAAAAAATCTCATTTTTTATGCCAATAAATGCGGCTTGGTCAAATAGCGTCAAACCCTCCAAAATCGCAGTCAAAATTGGTCAAAAAGTCCTTGTCAATGCTGGTCAAACTTTAGTCAACTCCTAAAATTTTCGGCCCTATACTTTTGTCTGAAATTCGTCTTCCTTGCCACACGTGTGAGAGAAAGAGAATGCCCAATAGCTTACGAACCAATGAGAGAAGGAGAGAGAAGAACGTGTGAGTGATGATTATGCCAAATGAGGTGAGAGGTCCCTTGTATTTATACAAGCTGTTGAGGGTGAAGTGACATGTCTCTTGGGCTTCATGAGCCTACATTTTGATGTGGCCGACCTGAACAATTTACACCTATGGGCATAAATTCAAAAAAACATTTCTGCTTGTCCAAATTTGATGATCTTTAGATCAATTTTGGTCCTCTTGAAAAGAAGAATTCAGTGGAATTATCATCTCCATCAAATGAGCTGTCTAAAGTAGAATTTGGCCCTAGTTTCCAATTTTAACACTCCCTCTCAACTAGGGAGAATTCCACCTGCCAATCCATCCATCATCATCGATCATCATGCCAGCCTATCATCATGTACCGTCTCTATATCTCATCTCATTTTTGCTTTGCTGAACACTGATATGAATAATGAAGACGAATCGATCGAGAGTGAGTCACAAGACCCTACCACTCTCCACTAACAAAGGTCAGTCTAGAGGTAGAACCTCAATGAGACTTACACCATGCATCCTAGATATAAGGAGTACGATGGTACACGATGCGTTCATTGGTAGTGCTATGGTCCCTATCCACTTTTCCCAACTCATTGGCCAGATGAGAGGTACTTCCCATGAGTCCTAGACTACATGGGTAGGATGTATGCTGGTGCATCAACATGAGAAGGTGAACCACTCATCCTATGCATATGTCAATCCTAGGGAAGGTGAACCACTCACCCTACACACGTGTCATCAATTGTAGGGGAAGGTGAACCACTCACCTTACACACATGTTAATGATCATGGGGTATCACAAGGGAAGGTGATCCACTTACCTTGTACACAAGGCCCAATAAGGGAAGGTGAACCACTCACCCTGTACACAAGGCCCAATAAGGGAAGGTGAACCACTCACCCTATGGTCGCTCATAGCTCCAAGAAGTACCTCAAGCCCCCAGGAGCTCCCAAAGCTCAATGTCCAACTCAAGCGGGACCCTCATGAGAGGGTCTTTCCACGACTCCAAGTCTCTCTCGGAAGGCTAAGAATTTGACCTTCCATAAGGGTTTCGAGAGGATGTTTGTGACCTGCTCATCAGTCCTGATGTGTTGGAACCTTATTGCTCCCCGTTGTACCATATCCCGGATAAAGTGGTACCTGATATCAATGTGCTTGGAGTGGTTGTAGAACACATGATTCTATGAAAGGAAAATCCCACTCTGGTTGTCGCAGAAGATCACGATGGTATCCAACACGTGCTCAAATAGCTCACTAAAGAACTTCCTCAACCAAACAACCTCACAACAGGCCATACTAGCTACAATGTATTCGGCCTTGATGGTGCTTAGAGCAACCGATTTCTGCTTCCTACTCATCCAAGAAATTGAGGCAGACCCCAATGAGAAGCAACATCTAGACTTGTTTTTTATATCCACCACACTGCCAACCCAGTCACATCAGTATATCCATGTAGCCTCAAATTCCCGACAATGTGTCTCAGCCATAGTTGATTGTGCCACAAAGATATCTCAAGAGATTCTTAGCAGCAATCCAATGTATGTGATGAGGATCGACCATAAATTGACTCAACATATTCACAGCGAAGCATATGTCCGAACGGGAGTTTACCAAGAACATCAGGGCCCCCACAAGTTGTCTATATTCAGAAGGGTTTGCCAATTTGGGCCCAACAACACTTCCACATAGCTTCTTGAAGTTGAGTTCCATCTGAGTAGAAATAGACTTGCAATCCATCATCCCACATCTCTCGAGTAGCTTCACAATGTATTTTTCTTGAGAAAGGCAAATCTCACCTTGCCTTTGTCAGACCTCCAGGCCTGGGAAGTAGTGCATCAGTCCTAGGTCTTTCATCTTGAACTCAGAAGCCAACTCCCTCTTGCATTGATAAATGAGATGGTGTACAGCTATTAGAAGGAGATCATCTACATAAAGGACCAAGATGAGAGGCATGTCCTTTTCAACCTTGAAGTATAGGTTAGGATCAACATCACTCCTTGTAAATCCCGACTTCATAAGATAGCTATCAATCCTCTCATACCAAGCTCTAGGGGCTTGCTTCAACCCGTAGAGATATTTCTTCAACCTGCATACGTGTGTCCTTCGATCTTGTATTTCAAACCCCTAAGGTTGTTCCAAGTAGGCTTCCTCTTTAAGCGAGCCATGCAAGAAGTAGTCTTAACGTCCATTTGATATAGGCTCCATGTTTGAGAGGCAGTGAGAGAAATAATAGATCAGAGAGTGGTATATTTGGCAACCGGTGCAAATATCTTGTCATAGTCCACTCCTTCCTTTTGAGAGAAGCCTCGAGAAACGAACCCGGCGTTATATTTCTCAGCAGTCCCATCTGCTCCATGTTTAATTTTGTATAGCCATTTTTAGGTGACTACAGACTTGTCATTTGGTCTAGGCACCACATCCCAGACATCATTTTTCATGATAGAGTCATATTCCTCATTCATTATATCCTTCCAGACTTGGTGTTTTACGACTTCTTCAAACGTATATGGCTCGGTTTGAATAATAGTACTCATAGTAGCTAAGTACCCTTGATACCTGTTTGGCTTCTTACTTCCGCGAAATGTCCCTCTTGGAGCAATGTCTTTCGACATCTTTTTGACCAGGCAAATAGATTCTATATGCCTTTGAATTTTCACTGTAGCCCACAAATGTACCTTTCTTCCTAGACGCTTCCAACTTGTTTCTTTTCTCTTTAGACACATGAAAATACACGGGACAACTAAATATTCTAAAATGAGAAACATCAGGTTTCTTACTAGTGGAAACTTCTTCGGGTGTCTTGAAATCTGGTGCTTGATGCGGGCTTCTATTTTGAACATACACGACAGTGTTGGCAGCTTCTCCCCATAAGAACTTTGGTAGACCTTGTGTTGAGAAATCTAGGGCATTAGTATTAGTTGATTTCTCTTCTTTGGTGTCTGCTTATGAATGCTTTTTACTTGATTAGATAAGGATCTTCTTCTTGTTAGATTATTAGCGTTCTTCTTCATTAAACAGTAACCAATGCATGAACATAAATAGACAAGAGACAAAACATGTAGGCTATGAGCTAGGGCCAAAACCTCTCACTCTTTGAGAGGAAAATCCACACAAATTCTTCTTATAGAGATTCCAATTGACGAATATCAAGACCAAGACCCCTGACCTATTTGCCACTCCAAGACCAAGACACATATCCTCTGGACAATCAACCTCCTTCTTGATTCTTCTTCGACTTCGACCTTCATGGCATCATCAAGATCTTCTTATTGTCGCCCTTCTTGCGGTCATATTATCTGGACCTTAAGGCTTACTTCAATGATGGCGCAAAGCCATTTCTCTTAACATAGCACTGATATCCTCTTCTTAAGATAGCACCGAAACCTATACTGAGAGCCTACAGAATCATCGTGATATGCATATCCTTCATAGCACTAAGCAAGGGTCTTTGTTATAGCACCATACTGTGATTTCTTCTTGAAACTGTAGCCTTCATATTCTTTCCGAAATCATGATACCGAACTGTATGTATCACTGTAGTCACCACAGGGATCTGAAATTATCACAGTGCTTTGATACCCAAATTCCAGAGGGATCCATTATTCTCTTGACTGCACTAGTATTCCAACTGTTCACTATCGCTGCCCACTGAAGTTATGGAGATGTGTGAACTTTTGTTTATTACCTTATCCAAATTATAGAGAGATGTCCGAATGCTTCTCTGTTTTGCCCATTCGAAAAACTTAGAGAGGTATGCGAAAAATCTCTGACTATGGAGTAGGCCGAGGTGGGTATATATAGTAGTCTATCTGTCAATATAAGTCGGCATGAGTTCATCAACCGATGTGTTTCCATAATATGAGCTGACATGAGTTATTATTTCATCTTGCAAACCGACATAGGAAGAGGAGGATTGTGCTTGTCTTTGGTGGGCTATTTGCTAGAATACAATTGACATGACATTGTCCTTTTGACAAATCCTAAGGCTCTCAATGAGAGCCATCTAAAAATAAACTTCTTGCTCATGAAACCCATGAAGCAAGGCATTACAAAATAATTTTATTTCCTTTATTACATCAATTACAAAAGTCACAATTACATGTCATTATGAAGACCGAACCTAGTTACACTTTTCAACACTCCCTCTTAACTAGGGAGGTATTCATAATGGTACTTGGTCATTCTCAATCTGAAGAATTTCTCATAAGAAGAATTCGGATTTGTAACTCATTTGTATAGCATCATATCAACCAACATTGTTATATAGCAAGGCCTTGACTAACAACTCTATCTCTCCACAAGATCAGAGCACAATGTTGGCGAGACCAATGATTTATAAACATACTCATCATTGTCTCTCTAGGAACATACCCCACTCGGGTTCACTCAGGATATGCTCCATAAGGACTATTCTTTTCTTGGACTCCCCAGTCCCACAAAGAATATTGGTCCTCCACGACTACTCTTACTGTTGGATGCCCTATCTCATCCTCAAAGAGCATCGGATGCCAAATGATTACACAATCCTCCATTCTGTCTTCCTAGGTGAAGAACAGAATGACATGTCTATCTCTCCTTTTCAAATCGGGAGGACATATTCCATTAAAGGAATGTATTCATTCCTATCACAAAGGAATGTACCTAAGCTCCCTGCTTAGGAATTTTCCAAGTTTCTTCCAAGTAAGAAACTTCTTTTTGTTGAAGAAAGTGTAACTAGGTTCGGTCTTCATAATGACACGATCTTTGTAAATGATGTAATAAAAAGAATAAATTATTTTTGTATATCTTGCTACATGGGTTTCATGAGCAAGAAGTGTCATTAGGTCAAAGACTTCTTCTGGATATCTTTAGGATTTTATTATTATGTCAAAGAGTCATGTCATTTATAGAGAAGCTCTTTAAGAGCCTATGTAAAATGTATTTATGTGAAAGCAACCCTTGAAGACCAAGATCAATCCTCCATTGGCAAGTTCAAGAAGTCTGCAAGCAAATCAATAAAGAATTCTTCATGTCGGCTCCAAAAATGAATTAATAAATAAATGGCAGTCATGTCGGCTTGGTTAAAATGACATGTCGGTTCATGAACTCACGTCAGCTCAAATGTGTGGCACAAACCACTATAAATACCCGTCTAGGGTCAATGCAAAATACACAAGAAGATCTCGCAATTTCTCTCTCTGAAATTTCGGATGGTTAGGAACAGATCCGCATCACAGCAGGGAGATAGTTCAGGGTTACGGAAGGAGAGATATCACCATGATATTCGGATGGGTATAAGGTCTAAGGTCCACATAAAAGGAGGGCAGAATAGTGGTGATTACAGTGAGTAATCACAACATCAAAACCCTCGTAGATCCTTGAGATCTCGTCTCTTTCAGAAGGTATCACTGGAGTGTAATCTCGGCATGATTGTGATCTTGGAGCATATCACAGTAAGAAGATTCAGATCTGTCTCCTAGTAGCCTTGGCACATATGTGTATCTCGGTGATCCTTCAACAGCATGCCATTTCAGAATTCATTCTAAAACGCAGTCATTTATGGATGGAACAGTCTCGGCATATATATATATATATATACATACTATCACAGTTAATAACAATGTCTCGACGTACATGTATTCTCGGCATAATCATGTTGGGAGGAATCTCTGTGATAACTGTGACCACCATAGTCTAGGCATAACAAGGAGCAGTAACCATAGTTGCAAGCAGTAATGACGATGATTAGTATTACAGTATCAGCATAATGGAAGGGACAGTGATGACAATGACAAGGATGGTCAGTCTTGGCAGTATAAAAAGGAGTGACAAGGATCTTGATCTTATAAGTGACTCACATTGTCCCAACCTATAGTAAGGTACAAGTAATAATCCTATCATAAGTCATGATCTTCGTTCATGAAGACCATTATCTTGATGAAGGTGCAGAGATCACCTCTGTGGTAATTTCAAGGGACAGTCATGGTTAAAACAGTGCGAAACACGCATGTAAAAGAATATTGAATGAATTGATTAACCTGGAGCAAACAGCTCAATGATAATACAAAGATATTTACAATAATAGAAACATCAGGTTTCTATGTAGAATATAGAACAAACAGTTTCATCTAAGAAACTGCTAAAAGAATAAAAATAGAAACAGCTAAAAGACTGAGCATTACTAAATAGAGATATATTCTAATACCCTCCCTTAATGCTCAATCTATTTACAACACCAATAGACCCGCGAAATTTTACAAATTTATCAGGACCAAGAGGCTTGGTGAAAATATCGGCGGGCTGCTCTGTTGTGGGAACATAGTGCAACTGAACTGAGCCGTCTTCAACCAGCTGTCGAATGTAGTGGCAGTGAGTTTCCACATGCTTTGTTCGTTCATGAAAGACTGGATTCTTGGCAAGTTTGAGCACTCCCTGATTATCACAAAACAAAGAAGTAGGCCCTGTCTGAAAAACATGCATATCTGCAAGCATACGACGAAGCCAAACTGCCTCACAGGCTGCCTTAACTGCTCCCCGATACTCTGCTTCTGTTGAGGAGAGAGCCACTGCCTGTTGCTTCTTACTAGTCCAAGTAACAGCACCAGATCCTAGACTAAACACATACCCAACTGTAGATTTACGGTCATCAACCGAACCGGCCCAGTCAGAGTCAGTGTAGCCACTGAGAATAGGATTGGAGCTGCGAGTATATAAGAGGCCATAATCAGAAGTACCACGCACATATCGTAGCACCCGCTTTGCTGCTATCCAATGATCAGCTTTAGGAGCTGACATAAAGCGAGAAATGTAGCTTACTGCAAAACTGATGTCAGGTCTGGTAGCAGTAAGATAGATGAGACTGCCCACTAATTGCCTGAATAAAGTTTCATCCACAAGAGGAGAGGATGACTGTGCTGAAAGTTTGAGCCCTGGTTCCATAGGAGTCGTGGCCGGTTTGCAATCCTGCATTCTGAACCTTTCCACAAGATTTTTGGCATACTTGGACTGAGAAAGAAAGATCTGATTTTCAGTCTGCCACACTTCAACCCCCAGACAGTAATGAAGAAGTCCCAAGTCTGTCATCTCAAAAGTTCTGCATAGATCTTGTTTGATCCCATGGATCAAATGTGCAGAGCTGCCAGTAATGATAAGATCATCCACATAGACAACTACAAACAAGATATCATCACCAGTATGCTTGATATACAGGTTTGCATCAGATGGACTCCGCTGAAAACCCTGATCTGTCAGGTACTGATCAATTTTCATGTACCAAGCCCGAGGAGCTTGTTTCAATCCATAGATTGCTTTAACTAACCGACACACTTTCTGTTCTTGACCAGCAACCTTGAATCCTGGAGGCTGCGTCATGTAGACTTCTTCTTGGAGATCACCATTTAGGAAAGCACTCTTTACATCCATCTGATGAACTTTCCAATTGAACTGAGCTGCTAGGGCAAGCACAAGCCTTATGGTACTCATCTTGGCTGTAGGAGCAAAAGTCTCCTCATAGTCAATGCCTTCCTTCTGTGAGAACCCTCGAGCCACAAGACGAGCTTTATACTTATCTATGGTTCCATCAGCTTTGTATTTCACTTTATACACCCATTTGCAGCCTATGGGTTTTTTCTCTGCAGGAAGATCAGAAAGTGTCCATGTATGATTCTTTTGAAGACTTTGGAATTCGGCTTCCATAGCCTGTTCCCACTCAGATGTACCCTTAGCCTCTGAATAGGTTTGAGGCTCAAAAATACTGTGTATGTTAGCCATAAGAGCAAAATTGACTGTAGACTGTTGTCTGTTCTTATGTCTAGAAGTTCTACCTTCAAGGAGCTCATCATCCCGGAGATCACCTATGGTTTTAGCCCACCATTTAGGCCGAAGAGAAGAAGAACCAATATCAGGAGCAGAGGAACCAATATCAGAAGGAGGTGGAGAAGGCTCAAGAGCAATAGGGACAACAAGAGGAGGGTTGGCTTCTGGAGGAAGCTCAGATAGAGTATTATCAAATACTGATGCTACATCATCCCTCCCATCAGGTGGACCGACTGGAAGAAGAACACTGTGAGGCTGGTCCTCAGAACATTGCTGAAAGAATCCTCTGTCCTCATCAAAGACTACATCCTGACTGAAGCTAAGACGACCAGTGGCTATATCTATCAGCCTATAGGCTTTGTGATGATCACTGTACCCTGTCATCATGAGTTTTTGGCTTTTGGAATCCAACTTAGAGCGCTTAGCAGCTGGAATCCAAACATATGCAACTGAGCCAAATACTTTGAGATGACTGATCTTAGGCTTACGGCCAGACCAAACCTCTTCAGGAGTCTTCCCTGTAACAGCCTGAGTGGGTGATCTGTTAAGAAGGTAAACAGCAGTAAATACTGCTTCAGCCCAGAATCTGTTTGGAACACTCCTGTGTTGTAACATGGAACGAGCCATTTCAACAACCGTGCGGTTGCGGCGCTCGACAACACTGTTCTGCTGAGGAGTGTAGGGTGCGGTTAACTGATGTTTGATGCCATGAATATCACAGAAATTGGCAAAAGCTGAAGAACAAAATTCCCCCCCATTGTCGGTCCTAAGAGTCATGATGTTACAGCCAGACTCTTTTTCAACTAAGGTTTTAAACTTCTGAAAGGTACTAAGTGCATCAGATTTATTTTTTAGAAAATACACCCACATCTTTCTACTGAAATCATCGACAATAAGTAAAAAATATTTGCAAGCAGTGATAGAAGCTGTATTCATAGGACCACAAATATCAGCGTGAAGTAACTGGAGTACCTTAGATGCACGCCAAGATTCTCCATTCTTGAATGAAGACCGATGTTGCTTTCCCGCTTGACAGGCGCCGCATACCCCCAACTGCTGAGTCTGAATATCAGGTAATCCTGACACAAGTCCCTCCCGGGAGAGCTGAGAGAGATACTGCATATTTAGATGCCCATATCGCTGATGCCAAAGAGTACTGATGGGAGAGACACGTGCTGCTAGAGCCACTTCTGGAGAGTCACCGGTGTCAAGTAGCCTATATAGACCATGGTCCTCTAGGCCAACAGCAACTGTTATACTAGTCTCCCTGTCAATAATAGAGCACTTGTGTGCACTGAACACAACATCAAGCTGAGGAGAATTCCTCATAATCTGGCTGACAGACAGCAGATTAATTTCCATACCAAGAACATAGTATACATTCAGAAATATGAGTGTGCGCCCACCAGACTGAATTTGAACTGTACCTCTGCCAGCGACTGTGTACTTTTCACCTCCGCCAAATACCACGGAATCACTGAAAGGTGAGAAGTCAATAAACCAGTCACGCCTGTGAGAGAAATGGCGTGATGCACCAGAGTCAATATACCAAGCAGAAGACGGTACATGATCTGACGACCTTTTAGCCATAAAGGCATAAAAAACAGATTCTGTCTGCTCGGAATATTCCTGACTGCCTTCCAACATGAGATTGGTTAGCGAAGCCATCTGCACGTTTCCCAAGATATGGAAAAAAACAAAAAATCCTGCACGGATTTCAAACGAGGATGCAGGCTGATCCAGATAGAAATTGACAGATGCTGATATAAGTATGAAAAGATTCCCAAAGAAGACTGATTTACTGTAAGAAACACAAACAAACACTAGATAGGAAGAATCAATAAATTGTGGAGATCTCACAAGACAGAGAAGGGTTCATTTCTGTATCGAGATAGACGACTGTAAGCTTTTATCACAGTGAGCAAAGCCGGGGCTAAGACTCAGTGAAGGCTACCTGGCTTACAGAGGGCTCGACCTTAGAAAGGAATGAAATAACTCAAGAGATTAGGATGCAAAGAAGCTAGCTGATCAAGAACACTCCCTGAGCGCAGTTTCGAAATGAACTACTGAATACAATGCTGCCTGCTTAAAAATCTTCTTTCAAGATGACTGTAGCAAATCTTAACAAATTCTGTTTTTTTTTTTTTTTTTTAAAAACAATAGACTTGCATACAAAAAAAAATTTCTCAGATCTGTATCAGTGCACCAGATAAAAAAAACTAGACCAAAGGATAACTGTGATGCTGGTTTGATCACTTGTACTGATGATAAACTGCGATGCTGTTCTGATCCCACTTCAAAAAAATAACTGTGATGCTATTTCTGGTCCCACCGTTTCAAATATAATCACAATATTTTTTAATCCAAATTCTAATCAAACCCGTCACTATAAACTGGAAAATACGTGGATCTGAAAATACCTTTATGTGTTTGCCGTCACTGTAGCCGTGAATCTGATTGGTAACACACTGCCGGCACACACCACGGATATATACGTCTCAGCTACAGGTCACGTCTCAGCTACAGGTGTATAGATCCACAGGTGAATACGCGGGTTTGAAATATATTCACGGGTCTGATAATACTTGAAATATAACACACGCGTATATCCACGCCACAGATTTTGACAGATATCCACACCACAGAGTTATCAAAGCTTCACGTCACGTCTCAGCGACTCGGTATAGATCCACAGGGGAATACGCGGGTTTTGAAATATATTCACGGGTCTGATAACACTTAAAATACAAAACACGCGTATATCCACGGGTTTTGAAATTACACGCGTATCACAGTGTTTCAAATATCCACGGGTTTGACAGATATCTACGCCACAGAGTTTCAAATACACGCGTATCACAGGGTTTCAAATATCCACGGGTTTGACAGATATCTACGCCACAGAGTTTCAAATATATATTCACGGGTTTTGAAATATATATATCCACGGATTTCAATTGTAATACCATCCACGGGTTTTATACCATAAAATCTGGAGGATCTGAGAGCGAGAATACTCAAACAAATGTTGACGCGGATACCCAAAGCCGCTGGAAAGTGCCGTGGTTCTGTCGAACACGTGAGCGAAAATATAAAAAAAAAACGTATTAACTTTGATTTCTGCTACCGCTTCCAGCTTTATGCACCAGATATCATGACAGAAGAAGACTGCTGCCCCCGGATTCACAATAGCTTTCAGATCTCAGACCATGAACAAGCGTTCTTTGTAAATGGAGACGCTAACCCTTGGAGAGAAAAAAAATTTCGAATGTGGCCACGATAACAAAAAAATCCAGATCCCTAAAGAGCAATTTCGAAATGAAACAAAATTTTTCAAACAGTGAAAAATTATTTCGAAAGACACCTGTGCTCTGATACCATAAAACAGTGCGAAACACGCATGTAAAAGAATATTGAATGAATTGATTAACCTGGAGCAAACAGCTCAATGATAATACAAAGATATTTACAATAATAGAAACATCAGGTTTCTATGTAGAATATAGAACAAACAGTTTCATCTAAGAAACTGCTAAAAGAATAAAAATAGAAACAGCTAAAAGACTGAGCATTACTAAATAGAGATATATTCTAATAATGGTGCAGCAAAGATGTTATCAATGATGGCAACAGTACTGAAGATATCAGTGATGTAGTAGTGCAACAGTGATGATGTTCTCAGCAGTGTCCAAGGAAGAGGATAGATTTCTTGGTCTTAGAGAGGCAGATTGTGCCAAGGGTCATGGTCTTGGTATTCGTCAATTGGGATCTATATAAGAAGAATTTCGCGTGGGTTTTCCTCTCCAAGAGGGAGAGGTTTTGGCCCTGGCAGAAAGCCAAATACTTTGTGTTCTTGTCTCTTTTGTTTTTGGTAGCAGTTTGATGAAGTAAACACACACACTAATAATGAATGGAAGATCAAGTTAAGATTAATTGTATAAATACTTGACAAATTGTTATCATGTCAAAGAGGAATCACCTTAACATGCATGCCCTAAGATTCTTCAACATGGTATCAGAGGGATTGGTTCAACAGTCAAGGAAAGGGGCAAAAAGGAGACACTCAGAGTTCAAGGCATCAATCTAGCTGAAGGATCTACAATCAAAGGAGGAGACCTAGATTCAAGAAGCAGTCTACAACATTAAGGGTTGTTGAGTAATAACAATTTTCAGATCTCACAGCTACACCTTCAGCATCTCAGTGATAGTTCCTATCTCAGTCTAAATACTTTTCAAATTGATTCGAGAGTATGTGGACAGTACTCAAATCAGATGCTGCACTATCCAGTTACATCATGGTGAGCAACCTCTAGTCGATGCTGCAAGGATCAAATATTCAGGTCAATCACTTTGAAGGTTTGAAGATAAGCTTCAGCAAGGATCCTATCCAAGCATCAATGCATCTACCTTAGTCAAGGTGAAGATCTCATCTTCACGTATCAAGTAAGTATATTTTATTTTATAATCAAGTTTGGTTTAATGACTTCATCATTGCAAGAAGATCTATGGGTTAGATAGGTCATCAAAAGGTCTTGCAGTAGGATTGACAAAAATCCTTATGAAGTAGTGAAGTCAGTACATCAAGGTCTCCTTTGAAGACATGAGAACTCTTAAAGTTCTATAAAGTAAGAAAGGAGACATAAGAAGGTTACATGAAATATTGGAGGATATACTCTCTGAAATGAAGTACAGAAGGTGCCAAAGAATGAAGAAATATCTTCATGAGATCTCTCAGTTACGAGATCTAGGAAAAATGGTGAGAAAATAATCATCATTGATATAGATATTGATAAGCAAGGTAACAAATGTCCATAAGCAAAGAGGGTTACCTCAATCAACAGTCTATGGTCTCTATGTTAGATAGAGAAAGGCGAAATGATGAGTCACATATAAGTGCAGATAAGTAAAGGTAAGATTGATGAGACAAAACAATACTATGGAAGAAAAATCTCATATCGCCGGAAGGATGGATGAAGCTGAAGAAAGGATCAGGGAAAGAGGGAGTAATAGATCTCCATTATGAATGAGATAGTATCCCTCTCAAAAGGCATCCTATTAGAAGTGCTTGCAGATATGAACATAGTAAGAAGATGCATCATGGCATCATGGAAGTAAGAGCTCGTATGAGATCATGAAGAACATAGCTCTTGGGAATCTCGTTGTACATTGCAGGAGAGGAACAGTTCATCCAGGTCAAAGGAAACATTTGCCAGATGGGGATACACTAAAGGATCTTTGATAGAGATTTCAGCGGAGGATCTCCGAGTCTGGAAAGGCAGAAAATGTTTTAGCAAAAATTCCAACTCTTAGATCTCATGAGATGGTGGTTCAATGACATGAAGAATGAAGTAGATCAAGGGATTGAAGAACCGTTCAATCAAGGAAGCTGCTGAAAGATACCTAAAGAAAAATAAGGTATGTATGATTGTATTTGCATTTGATATTGTAATGTCATGGTATATGGTTGCAGATAAAATGGATCGAGCATGATCAAAAGGGAAAGGATCTCCTCCTTTGAAAGGATGCAGAAAGACATAAGTCCAACTAGATGAAATCAACATAATATGTCCTCATATGAAGTATGAGGTAGTTGAGTACAAAGAACTCTGAGATCTCCTAGAAATGAAAGACATGAGGATGAAAGAGATCGTAAAACATGCAACCATGATGAGGGCAATTAACATCCCGAGGATCAGGAAGACTTGACCAGGAAACCTCCCGGAATGATGTGAAGACTCTGATGGAAGTCTGAAAGGATGAGGACCCTTGACAACAGAAATCATTGGGAGATGTGTCAACATGTATGCAGGATGAATGATGCCTACAAGAAGATGTCACTGGAAGAAGGCCATCACCAAAAGGTAATATGTGATTTGTTTTTGGTATCTGACCTCTTGGAAAAGTCTGGGTATGTGTGTACAGGATCAAGGAAAGAAGAGTTGTGAAAGATGTCACAACTATGTACCTTGTGATCCAGAGCAATCACTGTTGAAGGAAAGTGAAGACAGATGAGCTTATGAAGGAAGCCCCAGATATGTAGCCAAGGAGGATACTTTCTGAAAAAGAAGGAATGACATGACGAAGGAAAGTAATGGATAGCTGACCCTACATGTGAAGAAATTGATGACATCGAAGTCTTGGATCATCAGTCAACTAGAAGACCCTATAAAGCACTGATGATAGAGTCCCTGGGTAAGAGGGAGCTCTGGGAAGTTCCTATGAGCAAAGGAACTCGAGCAAGTTTCTAAGAAAAGAGAAACTTGGAACTCGTCCCTGATTAAGAGGGAGAGTTAGACACGACATTCTTGTCTTCAATTTGGAAGAAAGAATGGAGGATTGTGTAATCATCTGGCATCCAACACTCTTTGAGGATGTGGTAGGGCATCCAAGACAAGAGTGGGCAAGAGGACCGATATTCTTGAGGGTTGGGAACCCAAGATGAGAATAGTCCTAGTAGGGCATACTCAGAGAACACCCAGGTGGGTATGACCCTAAGAGAGACAATGATGATGCGTGTCTATCAGTCATTGGTCTCGCCAACATTGTGTGCTCTGATCTAAGTGAGAGATAGAGCTATTAGTCAAGGCCTTGCTAAATGGAAACAATGTTGGTTGAAATGATGCTATAACAGATGGATTGCAAATCCGATTCTTCTTATGAGAAATTCTTCAGATTGAGAATGACCAAGTACCGTTATGAATATGTCCCTCGTTAAGAGGGAGTGCTGAAGAAAGTGTAACTAGGTTCGGTCTTCATAATGACATGATCTTTGTGAATAATGTAATAAAAAGAATAAATTATTTTTGTATATCTCGCTACACGGATTTCATGAGCAAGAAGTGTCATTGGGTCAAAGACATCTTCTTGATGTCTTTAGGATTTTATTATTATGTCAAAGAGTCATGTCATTTATAGAGAAGCTCTTTAAGAGCCTATGTAAAATGTATTTATGTGAAAGCAGCCCTCCAAGACCAAGATCAATCCTCCATTAGCAAGTTCAAGAAGTCTGCAAGAAAATCAATAAATAATTATTCATGTCGGCTCCAAAAATGAATTAATAAATAAATGGCAGTCATGTCGGCTTGGTTAAAATGACATGTCGGTTCATGAACTCACGTCGGCTCAAATATGTGGAACAAACCACTATAAATACCCGTCTAGGGTCAACGCAAAATACATAAGAAGATTTCACAATATCTCTCTCTGAAATTTCGGATGGTTAGGAACATATCCGCATCACAGCAAGGAGATAGTTCAGGGTTTCAGAAGGAGAGATATCACCATGATATTCGGATGGGTATAAGGTCTAAGGTCCGTATAAAAGGAGGGAAAAATAGTGGTGATTACAGTAAGTAATCACAACATCAAAACCCTCATAGGTCCCTGAGATCTCTTCTCTTTCGGAAGGTATCATTGGATTGTAATCTCGGCATGGTTGTGATCTCGGAGCATATCACAGTAAGAAGATTCAGATCTGTCTCCTAGTAGCCTCGGCACATATGTGTATCTCGGTGATCCTTCAACAACATGCCACTTCATAATTCATTCCAGAACGTAGTCATTTATGGATGGAATAGTCTCTGCATATATATATATATATATATATATATATATATATATATACTATCTCAGTTAATAACAATGTCTCGGCTTACATGTATTCTTGGCATAATCATGTTGGGAGGAATCTCTGTGATAACTGTGACCACCGCAGTCTAGGCATAATGAGGAGCAGTAACCATAGTTGCAAGCAGTAATGACGATGATTAGTATTACAGTCTTAGCATAATGGAAGGGACAATGATGACAATGACAAGGATGGTCAGTCTCGACAGTATAAAAAGGAGTGACAAGGATCCTGATCTCATAAGTGACTCACGTTGTCCCAACCTACAGTAAGGTACAAGTCATGATCCTATCATAAGTCATGATCTCTGTTCCTGAAGATCATGATCTTGATGAAGGTGCAGAGATCACCTCTGTGGTAATTTCATGGGACAGTCATGGTGCAACAAAGATGTTATCAATGATGGCAGCAGTACTGAAGATATCAGTGATGCAGTAGTGCAACAATGATGATGATCTCAGCAATGTCCAAGGAAGAGGATTGATTTCTTGGTCTTGGAGAGGCAGATTGTGTCAAGGGTCGTGGTCTTGGTATTCATCAATTGGGATTTCTATAAGAAGAATTTCGCGTGGGTTTTCCCTCTCCAAGAGAGAGAGGTTTTGGCCCTGGTAGAAAGCCAAATACTTTGTGTTCTTGTCTCTTTTGTTTCTGGTTGCAGTTTGATGTAGTAAACACACACACTAATAATGAATGGAAGATCAAGTTACGATTAATTGTATAAATACTTCACAAATTTTTATCATGTCAAAGAAGAGTCACCTTAACATGCATGTCCTAAGATTCTTCAACACTTTTCAAGCTCCCTCTTAACCAGGGACCTATCGCAGCTCCTCATGTGGAGATCCTAAAACAACCAGCTGCTTGAAGAGCTCCTTCCTTTGATGTCATGAATTTCTTCTTCGTCAAGGAGTCTTCATCTTTGGGAACTTCTACATAGGGCACAGATCATCCATCACTTTTATCCATGAGTTAGTCATGTTCTTAACTCATCAGAAAGTGATCCATCAGATTTTCCATCTGGCTTTGCTTCATGTCATTCTGCTTTCATGCCATATTTTTCGGAAGGACATTACATCCTTCTATATGGTCTGCTTGGAAGTCATTCACGAATCTTCTCTTTGACATTCCTGCATAAGCCCAACCAGATGTTAGTCCATAAATAATCAATGAACACTTCAAATCAAAATTACCTTTGTGATGATCTTTCACCATGACATCTTCTTGTAAGTATCAGCATCTTGCATGCAGATTGACACATCTCCCACAGATATTCAGTGTCAAGGGTCTCTATCTTTTTCGACTTCCATCAAAGTCTTCACATCTTTCGGGAGATATTCTAGTCACATCTTCTTGGACTTCGGATGTTGAATGCCTTCTACCATCGTTGCATATTATCACGATCTCTTCCTGTCTCTTCACACACTTCATTCTCAAGAGCTTCCAATCAGAGTTCCTCAATCGTAGTCAACCACCTCATACTTCATATGAGGACATATTATGTTGATTTCATCTAGTGTGACTCATGCCTTCCGACATTCTTTCATAGGAGGAGATTCCTTTCCTTTGATCATGCTTCAAAATAGAAGTAGTGATCCTTGTTACCTGCAACCATACGACATGACTTTATAATATTAAATACAAGCATACATACCTTATTTACCTTTAGGTCATCTAGGTTTTTTTCAGCAGCTTCGTTGATTGCAAAGATCTTCAACCCCTTGATTTGCTTCATCTCTCATGTCATCATACCATCATCCCATGAACTCCACAAGTTGGAGTTCTTGATGAAACACTTGCCAGATTGGTAGACCTCCAATGAGGTTTCCATCTCGCATATCCTTATTCAGCAGATGTTTGTCTTTTAAACTGATGTATGATGAGACTTGTCCTGGATGACTTCTTCCTTTGATCTTTCAATGAGGTCATCAAGAGCTATATCCTTCAAAGTTGACTATCAGACGTCCTTCATGTTTCCTATGGTGATGTCACAAGATCTTGTTTCTAATGCTTCCATGATGCCACGATGCATCTTATTATTTATTATAGCCATATCCTATAAGGTTTAGGAGCTATGACAAGAACTTTTGTGAGGGAGACTATCTTAACATAGTGGAGATCTCTTACTTCCTCTTTTCTTGGACTCCTCTTCTTTGGTGATATGGGCTCCTTCTCTTCTTCTTTTGTAATGACCATAGTTTTTACATCCATAACATTGAATCTCAGCTATGGTCTTCTTTCTTTTCTGAGGACCAAATTTTTCCAAACATCCTTTCTTTCTAGCAAATGTTTGAGTCCTTCAACCTTGAGCACTTTTGCCCTCAACTTTTCTTCTCTTATCTTGCATAGAAACCACAAGTTATTGAATGAGGTAACTTTCTTATCCCCATGGATATCTGTTACCTTGTTCATCAATTAGTGCATTATAGAACAATGATGATTATCTTCTTATCATCTCTCCCAGATCTCATAGTTGAGGTCTTATGAAGATATCCCTTTATCCTTTGATACATTTAATTTGTGTGTAGATCATATCTAAGTCATGTGACCTTCTTTACCGCATCTTCAGAGAATATTCTTACGAGTTTATCATATACATCTCTTTGATGTCTCCAATATTGCTATATGAGGGGACCTTTCATAAGAATCCCTTTCCATGAATTTAGGGGAGACCTTTCCATTGATATGTTCAATGACTTCACTTTCTTCGAGGACTATATCTATCCTCCTTTTCTATGCAAGGAATTTCGATGACCCATCCAACTTATAGATCTCCTTGCAAACATGAAGTCATTTTACCAAATTGATTAAAGAATGAAAGATACTTACTTGACAAGTGAAGATGAAATCTTCTTACTTGATCACTTTGATGATGGTTGAAGAAGATGTATTTGCTGCTTCCTTGGATGATCTTCTTCAAGGGCAAGGAGAGGAACCTTGCTTGAATGAGAGGGAACTTGCCTCATAGCTTTGAAGATGATGATAACTCCTTCTTGCTTTCAAGATACTTCAAGATCAGAATTGCTACTAGGGTTTTGACTTTCTCCAAGATGATGTGATCGTCAAATTTAAAGTACTTCGAGCTACCTTGCTTTGTAGATAACTTGATGAGGGTCTTTGTGGTCTTTTGATGATGACGATAGAAACAAAAGCTCTTGCTGTTGTAGACTGCTTCTTTGATCTAGGGTTTTATCCTTCAATGTAGATCTTGATCTTTTGCTTTGATAACCTTCGACTTGCTTTGATGCCTTTCTTGAAACTCGATCCTTGAGTGTCTCTTTGATTAGATGCCCTTCCTTTGACTTCAACACCTTAGCTCTAATACCATGTTGAGAAATCTAGGGCATTAGTATTAGTTGATTTCTCTTATTTGGTGACTGCTTGTGAATGATTTTTACTTGATTATATAAGGATCTTCTTCTTGTTAAATTATTAATGTTCTTCTTCATCAAACAATAACCAATGCATGAACATAAATAGACAAGAGACATAGCATGTAGGCAATGAGCCAAGGCCAAAATCTCTTGTTGTCGCACAAAGTGTCTATGCACCGCGACAACGCTCAGAGTAAGGGCTGTCACTCTTATCCTTACTCACTTCGTTTATACTCTCTCCTAGACAAGTCAAGGGGGGTAGTTCCTAAGGGTAAATGAATGAGGATAGCCTGTAGAACACAGGTTCTAGGAGACTTAAGGATGAACAACTTGTAGAATATAGAACAAGTCTTGGTTAATTGAGATGGATAGATTAAACAATTA
Organism: Pinus tabuliformis; assembly: GCA_031772625.1. NCBI lineage: Eukaryota > Viridiplantae > Streptophyta > Pinopsida > Pinales > Pinaceae > Pinus > Pinus tabuliformis. The sequence goes on from CM062817.1 coordinate 1,728,354,114, forward strand.
ATACAAATAAGACAACCACAAAATAGAAATGATTCTAGACTAGTGCCTTTATATTCAATTAACCATAAACTAGATAAAAACAAGTTATCCAAAGCAATTTATAAATATGATGAAAGTGACGATCATGAATGATTAAATGTAAATGCCCAAAACTTTATCATGCAAAATTTTCTAGCAATTAAATACAGGAAGAGCTATGAAATTTAACTGCTAAGTAATGGTTCTAGATTTAAAGTAATTTTCTTCAATAACCCCAGATCTAGAAAATTTTATCTTTCTCCTATAGTCAATCTTTAGATATGATTTTAAAGCATTAATCACAAGAGAAATCACTACTCTGAGCGTGACAACCCTTACTCTGAGCGTTGTTGCGGTGCCTAGACACTTTGTGCGACAACACCTCTCACTCTTTGAGAGGAAACCCTGCATAAATTCTTCTTATAAAGATTCCAATTGACGAATACCAAGGCCAAGACCCCTAACCTATTTGCCACTCCAAGACCAAGACCCATATCCTTTGGACAGTCAACCTTCTTCTTGATTCTTCTTCGACTTCGACCTTCATGGCATCATCAAGATCTTCTTACTGTTGTCCTTCTTGCTATCATATTATATGGACCTTACTAGTATGATGGCACATAGACATTTATCTTAACATAGCACTGGTATCCTTGTTCTTAAGATAGCATCGAAACTTATAATGAGAGCCTACAGAATCACTATGATATGCAACTCCTTCATAGCACTAAGCAATGGTCTTTGTTATAGCACCATACTGTGATTTCTTCTTGAAATTGCAGCCTTCATATTCTTTTCAAAATCATGATACCAAACTGTATATATCATTGTAGTCACCACAGGGATCTAAAATTATCACAATGCTTTGATACCTGAGTTCTAGAGGGATCCATTATTCTCTTGACTGCACTAGTATTCGAACTGTTCACTATAGCTGTCCACCGAAGTCATGGAGATGTCCGAACTTTTGTCTATCACCTTATCCGAATTACAGAGAGATGTCTGAATGCTTCTTTGTTTTGCCCATCCGAAAAACTCAGAGAGGTATGTGAAAAATATCTAACTGTGGAATAGGTCGAGTTGAGTATATATAGCAGTTTGTCCATCAATATAAGCCGACATGAGTTGATGAACCAGTGTGTCTCCATAACGTGAGCCGACATGAGCTATTATTTCATCTCGCAGGCCAACATAGGAAGAGGACTGTGCTTGTCTTTGGAGGGCTATTTGCTAGAATACAATTGACATGACATTGACCTTTTGACAAAGCCTAAGGTTCTCAATGGGAGCCATCTAAAAATAAACTTCTTGCTCATGAAACCCATGAAGCAAGGCATTACAAAATAATTTTATTTCCTTTATGACATCAATTATAAAAGTCACAATTACATGTCATTATGAAGACCAAACTTAGTTACACTTTTCAACACCTTGATCATGGAGCATGGCACGGGTGGCTTCCATGATTGTTCAATTATTCCTTTCAGCAACTCCATTTTGCTCAGGAGTGTATGGAATGGTTGTCTCCCTCTTAATGCCAACCTCTCTACGAAAGTCATTGAATTCATTTGATTCATATTTAGTTCCATTGTCGGTCCCCAATATTTTGATTTTCTTCCCTGTTTGATTTTCGATCAAGGTTTTGAAAGAGCGAAACCATTTGAACACTTCATCCTTCTTCAAGAAATAGATCCATGTTTTGCGAGAGAAGTCATCCACAAAAATTTCATAATATAAGTATCCTCCCAATGATGTTACGGGCAACATACCAGATAGGTCAGAATGGACCAATTGAAGAATATCGGTAGTTTGGCTTTCACTTGAAGGGAATGGTCCCCTTGTAAGTTTCCCAGTTGCACAACCCTGACAAACTCCTTCATGATTCATGTTGAAATCGGGCATACCTGTGACCATCTTCCTTACCCCAGGTAAGGCTTTGTAATGAAGGTGGGCAAATCTCCAGTGCCATAATTCAGATTGAAGAGAAGTATCGCAAGTCAAGGCTCCCAAAGGACTTCCTCCAACTTGATAGAGACCATCAACCCTAAATCCAAGTGTGAATGCATCTTTAGGGTTTCTTTGCCAAATATGTACCTTTCCATCAATGAATGCTACCTTGAAGCCTTTATCTTCCATCGCAGAAATAGACATCAGGTTCTTCTTCAAATTGGGCACATACAATACTTCTTGTAGATGAATGGTTTGACCTTGATTCAAGTGAAGAGTGACAATACCTATCCCTTTCACGGGGTAGGTGGCATTATCTCCAAGTATGATCTCCAAATTAGTCTTCTTTTCAATCAAATTTGAGAGGGCCTCTTTGTACCCGGTGAAGTGCTTTGAGCCTCCATTATCAATCAACCAATGATCCAAAGTATCTGGAGGAGAGGTAGTAGATAGAGTGGAAATAAGATAAAACTCCTTTTGCTTTTCTACAACATTACTTTCCTCATATCTGGAATTTCTCGTCCTTTTGGGAGGTCAACCATTTCCATATCAGTAGCGTGAGCATTCCTCTTTCCTTTATTGTTGCACTTGTTGTTCCTTTGATTGCCATTGCCTTTGAAATTGTTGTTGTTGTTGTCGTCATCCCTCTGAGAATCCTTCTTGTGAGGACAATCTCTAGCATAGTGGCCAAACCTATTACAATTGTAACCCTTCCTTTTCTTCCTTGAATCCTCGACCCCATCTCCTTGGACCAACATTATTTTTCCTCTTAGCATGAGCAAAGAAAGAAGTAGGTTCATTTCCATTTGAAGGCTTGTTTCTATCCATCATCCTCGTCTACTCTTGAGTGCATGTAGGCAATAATTCATCGAAACTAGGAATCTCGTCATTGTTGCGAATGGTGGTGTTAAACACATCCCATGCTCTTGAAAGACCTCCAAGTGCAATGAGAGTGAGCTCCCTGTCAGCAATAATTTCTCCAATAGATAGTATGTCATTCTTGATTTGTGTTGTTCTCATAAAGTAGGATTGGATAGACTCCCCTTTATCCATCTTGATGTCTTTCAACTTGTTCTTGAGAAAGAGGATTTGATTTGCATTGTTTACTTTGAACTTCCCAGGAAATTTCTCATACATCTCCTTAGATGTTCCCAAATCAGAAATATAGGCAACCAAATGCTTTTGAATGGAGTCTATGATATTTCTTTTAGCTTTGATCTCACCTTTCTTGTATTTCGTTTTTGTAGCAGCAGGTGCATTTGAAGGAGGCTCCACCACTCTTCCCTGCACATAGTCCATGGCATCATGCTCTTCGAAAGTCAAATCCAAAGTCATCTACCATGCATGATAGTTAGATTTGTCCTTGAGCTTATGCTCAGATTTGAAGTAAGATGTAGTAGCCATTGAGGCTAGTCCAATAATCTTGTCTAACATATCTCCCTTGGTTATTGCTTTTCTCTCAATAACCCCAGATATTTTCCCTGTTGTCGCACATACAGTGTATCATCAGATTCACTTCGTTGAAAACCAACTTTCTTAAGGTATTCATCCATCTTTGCATACCAAGCTCGGGGAGCTTGTTTTAATCCATATAAAGCCTTGATCAATTTGCATACTTTATGTTCTTGTCCTTCAATTTCAAAACTTGGCGTTTGGGTCATATACACTTCCTCCTGTAAATCCCCGTTGAGAAAAGCACTTTTCACATCCATTTGATGAACTTTCCATCCTTTGTGAGCGGCCAGTGCAAGTGTTAATCGGATGGTGTTCCATTTAGCTGTAGGAGCAAAATTTTCCTCATATCAATGCCTTCCTGCTGCGCAAAACCTTTTGCGACAAGTCGTGCTTTATACTTTTCAAGTTCTCCCTTTTGATTATACTTAATTTTGTAAACCCATTTGCATCCTATGGGTTTAACATTTTGTGGACAATCAACAAGTTTCCAAGTGTTGTTATCAATTATTGCTTGATATTCTTCAACCATAGCCTGTTGCCATTCTTTATGTTTTACTGCTTCTTTGTACGTGGAAGGTTCAGTGAAATCATTTGCTAACAAGGCAAAATTGCCTTCACTTCTATGTGCCCTTCTGGTGCCTGTTTTATTCTGCTCATCAGGCTTTACATCTTTCAAAAGTTGAACTGCCCATTTCGGTAGTTGGTGCTCACTTGTTTGCGCTTCTATAAAATCTCCATCATTGTAAAGAGGATTAATATAAACTGATGTTCTTCATTCAGGTGAAGAGTGTGTAGAATCACTGTTAGAAGAACTGCTGCTGCTTGGAGATGCGGATGAACTACTAGAAGATCCAGATGATGTTGTTGATGTAGATGGACTGGATGACTCATCTTCAGAGGAAGGAAAATCAAGTTCATACCAATTTGGTGAAGTTGGTGGACTTTGCATTTTTCCATTTCTTTTACTTCCCTTAGTTTCTAACTGTTAAGAAGATTTTCGATTTCTTCAGCACTCTTACTCTCAGTTTCATTAAAAATGACATCCCTGCTCACAATGAACTTTCCATTGGTCAAGAGTCGATATCCTTTCTTCTCATCAGAATAGCCAATCATTGTGCATTTTAAACTTCTTGAGTCAACCTTAGTTCTTTTTTCTTTCGGAACTAAGGCATAACACACTGATTCAAAAACTCTAAGATGTTTAACTCGAGGTTTGAAACCAAACCAAGCTTCATAAGGTGTGATTCCATCTAAAGAAGTAGTTGGAGATCTGTTTCTTAAGTAGATAGTTGTATGTATTGCTTCTGCCCAATATGTTGGACTTAACCTCTTGAAAGTTAACATGGATCTCGCCATTCCTAACAAGGTGCGATTCATCCTTTCGACTACTCCATTTTGCTGTGGAGTGTAAACATTAGTAAGATGTCGTCTTATGCCATTTTCACTGCAATAAGTTTTGAATTCATTTGAAGTGAATTCTCCCCCATTATTTGTCCTGAGAGTACCTATCTTTTCTTTGACTTCATTTTCAACAAGTTGGCGAAATTTTTTAAATTTATCAAATGCTTCTGACTTGTTCTTCAAGAAGTAAACCCAAGTCATTCTGCTGAAATCATCAATGAATAGTAAGAAATATTTGCAACCACCAATTGAAGTTTGTAGTGGACCACAAACATCACTGTGAACTAGTTGTAGCCGCCTGTTTGCACGCCATGAACTTGTTGGAAAACTTTCTCGACTTTGTTTGCCATAAATGCAAGCTTCACATTTTGCATTTTCCCTTTTGAAAGTGGGAAGTCCTTTAACCATTCCTTGTTTCTGCAATTGAGAAAGACTCTCAAAATTTAAATGTCCATATCTTACATGCCATAGTCTTACAGGTGAAATACTTGTAGTCACTGCCCTTGCAAAATCAGAATGCCTTGGAATAACTGTCCCTTTCATCCATAACAGTTTTCCATCTTCATATCCTGTCATGACTGTTTTCAAGTTCTGTTTGACTGAATTAATCTTGACTAAACCATCTTCCATAATCACCTGATGTCCTGCTTGTCGAATCGTGACTAAAGAGGGCAAATTTTTCTTAAAACTTGGTACATACCATACTATGGAAATCATTTTTTCCCCAATGTCAGGGAGAAAAACTTTAACTGCTCCTTTTCCATAAGGAGTATGTTTTGTATCATCAGCAAGAAAAATGGCATTAAGTTGGCAATCTTGAAAAGTCCAAAAAAAATCACGTCGACAAGTCATGTGCTGAGTTGCCCCTGAATCCAAGATCCAGGCATCTTCATAATCACTTCTAAGATGGGATGAAAGTTGTGATACTGATGAGGAAGTAAAAACATATTCTGAGTTATCGTCATCTTGATCATTTGCAAATTGCGCTGAATGCTGCTGAAACTTGGGAATTTTATTAAGTGAAGTTCGACAATCTTCAGCATAATGGCCAACTTTGTTACATCTTCGACACACAATTTGACTTAAGTCTCTTCCTCTTCCTGAAGATTGTTCTCTGCCTCTGCTTTGACTTCTATGTTGAGATTGTCCTCTACCTTGATTATTGTTTCCTTGTCCTTGAAAATTGCCTCTTCCTTGGTTGTTTCCTCTACCTTGAAAATTATTCCTTCCTGAACTGTTGCCTTTGTTAAAGTTGTTTCCGCTGCTTTGGCTTCGACCTCGACTTTGTGCTGCTTGATTCTGATTCCCTCTGCCTCTGCCTCTAGAACTGTCTGCTGATGATTTACTAGTGCTAGCCTCTGTGAGAAAAACATCTTCACCAACTTTCTTCTTCTTCCCAAAGGTTTTATCATGTTGAGTCAACATTTCACAAAGCTCATCGAACTTTAGTTTCTCTAATTTCCTAGTTAATTGTAGAGGCTCCAAAAAATGCGTGTAGGAAGAAGGAAGTCCAGCAATCACAATTGTGAACATAAAGCTATCATCAATTGCTGGAAAACCAACATTAATGATTTCCTGCCTAATATTCTTAAGTTGTGAGATATATTCAAGAACATCACCTCCTTCAGTCAATTTTTGTTGTAACAATTTTAATTGTAGATCAACTTTCTTTGATTCAGGCCGAGTATCAAAGAGGTCTTTAAAAGTTTTCAAAGCAGACCATGCATCTGTAGCATTTTCTATATGGACATACATTTCATCATTCGCAGAAGATTTAATAAGAGCTAAGGCTTTGGCATTCTTAACTTCCCATTTTGCTAGTGTAGCTGCATCTGTGGGTTTATTTGGCTTAACATCTCCATCACATATACCCTGCCATAATTCATTGTAAATGAGAGTGCTTTCGATGAGACGGTGCCATGTTTTATAAGATTTTGTGCCTTCAAGTTTGTCGGAATCAGAAAACAAATTAATCAACTTAGACATTGTAGCGTTGAAGCTTCGCACCAAGAATCAGAACAGAAATGACAAGATGGGCAACACAACACACCACGCAAAAAAAAACACGATCTATCGGGGCTTGGCCTTGACCCTCGTATAGTCGTTGAAGTAGGAGAAAAATCACTGAGCTTTGCACTTGGCTCTAGTCAATTTCTCAAAAATTACAAGGTAACTTTCAAAATTTGACTTTTACAATGATGCTCTTGCAAAACTTGGTAAAAAAAAAGTTACCCCCCCTCAAAGTAAAATTACTTTGAGTTACACTTATCCCTTCAAAAAATTACAACTGAAATCCCCTTATTACTCCAAAAAATTTACAAATCACCTTATTACTCCACAAAGAACACTTTGTCTCTCCATTACAAAAAAAACTTATCTCTCCATTACAAAAAAAAAATCTGGTCACTGTAACCCCATGGCAATTCAGAAGTGATTTCATATTTCTTCTAGGATTGATTTAGATAGTCATTTCAATTGCAACCGTTCCACATCCTTTGATTTAATATAAGAAAAATAAACTAAAGCAACCACTTAAGTGCTGGCAAAACCCTTTATCGCTGAGCTGGTGAATTTTTCTCTGCTTCGACAGTGATAAGAAATCTGGTTGCGCTGATGGAAATTTTCTCTGCGTTGATAGTGATAAGAAATCTGGCTTCGTTGAATTCTCCCAATACAAAGTGCTAACAATATTATTTCTTAAATTAATAATTATTTTATTCTAAGTTTATGACCTAAGATAAGATAGTATTTTTGGATCATCTAACAGGTTATTGCTTTTCTCTCTCTTGTTTGGGCTTCGTCTTCACCTGTGCTCTGATACCATGTTAATTTTAGTTAACAATGGTATGTTCTATGCTTAGCACAATTACTTCAATGTTCCTTTAGCAGCCCAATGGCAATTTCCAATTTAGTTTTCCAATAGCAATCACATTAACCATAAATCACATGGATAGTAACTGTAGATAGAACATGAATAACAAATATGTAGAAGTCAAGCCAAGAGAGGACATCAGATTTGGCGGATGCCAGGGGAAAACCCCAATGTGGGGAAAACCCTTTGATTAATTCTTCTTATTGTTATATCAAATGTTCAACAGAGAGAGAGTACAAAAAGTCAAAATTGACTTTCCAAATCGAAGTCAAAATAACCTTGTCAAATCTGCAATCAACTGCAGTCAAATGCAACCCTAACTAGAAAGTCAAAGATGGTCAACGCAACAACAAAAATTCCCCTTTGAAGCTCGGTCAAAGGCAGTCAAACTCGGCCTCTAGTAGTGGTCAAAGTCAGCGAAAAACAATCATAACATTTGCAGTCAAACTCGGTCAACCTGAAGTCAACCTTGTGGTCAAATAGTCCTATAGTCAACACAAGTCAAACAACCTAGAAAATCTCGATTTTTGTGCCAATCAATGTGGTCTGTTGAAATAGAGTCAAACCCTCTAAAATTGTAGTCAAACTTGGTCAAATAGTCCTTGGTCAACGCTGGTCAAACTTCAATCAACTCCTGAAATTTTTGGCCCTGTACTTCTGTCTGAAATTCCTCCTCCTTGCCACACGTGTCAGAAAAAGAGAATGGCCAATAGTTGTACGAACCAATGAGAGAAGAATAGAGAAGAATGTGAGTGATGATGACGCCAAATGACGTGATAGGTCACTTGTATTTATACAAGTCGTTGAGGGTGAAGTGACATGTCTCTTGGGCTTCATGAGCCTACATGATGATGTGGCTGACCTGAACAATTTACACATGTGTGGGCATAAATTCAAAAACACAGTTTTGCTGTCAAATGAGTTGTCTAAAGTGGAATTTGGCCCTAGTTGCCAGTTTTAACAAATATTCAAGCTCAAAAGATTGTAGACTTTGACAGATTAAAGGAGTAGTGAGGTGGGCAACCTCCAAAGCCCTAAGTACAATCTTTTGTGAAGGATGACAAGCTATTAGTGGGCAGGTTTTAGAGACCTTTCAAGGGAAGCAGGATGGCTTACCAAGGTATGAGAGCAGATCATTGTCTTGAGGGATCGAACTTCATGGCTTGGAAAGGGAGGATTATGATAATGTTGGAAGATAATGGTGCGAGAGAATTCGTGAAGCAGGCTATCCCACCACCACAAGATGCCCAACAATTGGCCCAACATAATAAGAATGATGTCAAGGCAAAGAGGATCATTCTATAAGGGGTCAAAGATCATATAGTGCCTCATATCCATGAGAAGAAGACAACATTTGAGATGTACGATACAATCCTGAAGTTGTATCAGATTTTTGGTGATACCAGGAAGCTTGCTCTTAAGGTTGAAGATGAGGAGTATCTGGATGAGCAAGGATGAGCCCATCGTCCCATATTTGACAAGGTTCACTCAGGTATGAGATGAACTAGGTGGGGTGGGTGTGGTTGTATCTGATCATGATCTTGTGAGTTTTGCCTTACTTGGACTTCACAAGTTGTGGAAAGGGTTCTAGGATGCTGTTAATGGGAGAGAGAACTTCCCAAATTGGGAAAGGTTTTGGGTTGACTGCATACAAGAAGAGATCCGAAGAGGAACCATAGAAGGGAGATCAATTATGACAGAGGAAGAGGAGATATGTGCCCTAGAAGCAAGAGTAGTAAGGCCAACGGCAAGAAGGGCCAAGGAGAGGCCGAGTCCAGTTAAAAGGGAAAGAAGAAGGATCTAAGCAAGATCAAGTGCTTTCATTGCCATGAGTTTGGACTCTATGCTTCTAAGTGTCCTGGAAAGAAGGGAGTTGGGAAGGATCATGCTACTGCATCAGCGAAGGTAGATGACTTTTCTGCTCAGTTCGAGAAAAAACACTCATTGGTTGCTTGCATGGTAAGCTCAACAAATAGCAGTATATGGTATATTGATTCAGGAGCATCCTTCCACATGACTGGGAACAAGAAGAGTTTTAGCCACCTGAAGGAGAAGGACATGCAATTTCAGATTGAGCTAGGAGATGATGGTCAGTATGCAACTAGAGGAGTTGGTACTGTCAGTTTTAAGAGGGAATCAGGTAATCCTCTTCATCTCAGAGATGTTCTCTATGTTCCAGGATTGAGGCAGAATCTTGTTTCGGTAGCTACCCTTGAGGACAAGGGATATGATATCATCTTCAACAGAGGTAAGGCATACCTCCAACACTTAGCTTCTGGATGTAAGAAGCAGATAGGTGTGAGGGTGAAGAATCTCTACAAGTTGCAGGTACAGACATGTGCAACCTTGAGCAGCAAGGCAAGGAATGCACAAAGTAGAGGAGTCGTGGTTGAGAGAGAGCAGGATAAATCTCTCAAGATGGAGCCTTAGTCAGTATCTCAGTTTTAGGCTAAGCTAGTTGTCAGTTGGGTTGACCAGCAGGATGATGATGATGAGGACCATAGCCTAGGGCGAGTGGAGACAATCACTCAGTTAGAGGCTTCTAGTATAGGGAAAGTTCGAGCCAAGTGGGCAACAAATTTGGTTAAGGAAGATTAGAAGAGAGTTGAGTCTCCCAACATCAAGAAGTAGACACAGAGGTACACAGGGTACATGGCACTTATGACTAAAGTGGTTGACTCACAGAGCATGGTGGGAATGAACAAGTTTTCAAAGCAAGTTTCGCAGAAGAAAGCAGAGAAGTCTTCTAGTTCAAAGGGAGTAGTTGCATCAATGGAGAACTTGGTAGAGTTGAAGATAGATCCAGGTGGACGAGGTTCTTCCAAGAACACCTTCCTTGCTAAGAGGGAGTGTTGAAAATATTAGCGAGAAAAGGGTTCCTTGATTTGTGCCTTAATCATAGGAGCCAAAACAAGTTCCTTCTTGTGCATGACTCGAGTTCCTAAGATTAGGAGATTCCCTATAAATTAGGACGAGTTCCTATAATTTATGAGTTAGTCCCTAAATTAGGACGAGTTAGGATGCAGTTAATTAAAGTGTTGAAATTAAAGGTCGAGTTCTTGATTTTCTAGTGAGTTAATTGAGGAAAAACACAAGTGATTGAGTTTCAAGTGGTTGACTTGAAATAGGACGAGTTGCATGAGCAATTAACTCATGCTAACTCAATCAATTACAAAATCATTCCTTAATTAGAAAACTCACTAATTTTAACCATTCGAATTGCCTTTAAAAGGAGGAACGAAGGCACAAGTTTAATCATTGTTTTGGTGAGCGCAAGTTGGTGAGACCAAGCAATAGGAAGCACAAGTTTGTGCATGGAGCTTGTGAGAGGAAGAGTGTGTAAGAGAAGCTTATGCACAGGTTGATAGAGGGTAGCAGAGTTCAACAATCTTGCAAGGGCTTCAAGCTTAGAACAAGTAGCAAAGACAAGTGTGTCTTTCAGACTGAAACCATTGTATTTTGTAAGAGATCAATTGCTTAGTTTCTCTATCCAAAAACTTCTCAAACAAGTAGAGGGTTTTCCCAGTTGGGTTCCCAAGACAATTTCGTGTTTTTGAATTGTGTGACTGTGCTTTTGTTTATGTTCCTATTCTGCTGCATCTAGTAGAGAAATATTGTGTTTATGTGAGAAGAAATTTTATGTTAGATTGCTCATATTAACATATTACAATTTTGGTGAATTTTATACAAGAAAAATAAATAAGATTTGGTATTCAAGAATTTAACATGGTATTAGAGCAATAAACTTTGAAGAAGTGGAAGATCAATTTATCACAAGTTTACAACAGACAAATTTCCAACAACAAATTTTTTCTTGGTTAAGTATTTGATTTGGGAGGATGGCTACAGCCTGCAATTGGATTGAGATTTTAAGACCTATTGAAGGATGTATCCAACTACAATCCTTAGAAGGAGACGACATCATTGGTGCTTATGGAGAATGGCATTTGGGAGTTTGTGTTGAAATTTGGTACCGGAGGACAGGTGGTTCCTTAAGGCTTTGATCTTTGGCCTAGGGAAAAGTGTCCAAAAGAATTTAATTTTTCTCCTAAAGTAACTTTATAATTTTTATAAAGTTAAATCTAATTTAAAAGTGACTTTAAGTGATAAAGTTACTAAGTCTAATTTTAAAGTGACTTTTATAAAGTCAATGAAAAATTAGAAAGGAAAAGTGACTTTGGAAATAAATGACTAAGTGGGTCTTTATTAAAGTGGGGTGAATTAAAAAATAAAAAGTGAGATTTAAATGAGCATTTAATCTCAGCCTTAGATCTCAATCTATTTCAACCATTGGATTTAGGGATCACCCAAAAGTCACTTGGATCACCCAAAAGTCACTTGGGGTTAGATTAAAGGAGGAAAAGGAGGAAAAGGTCATTCATTTTTTCATGAGCAGATTGGGAGAAGGAGAGCAAGAGAGCAAGAGAGATTTCTGAGCAGGGAGGAGAAGGAGACGGCAGCTTGGCACACATTCCAAGGCAGCAGTTGAGCAGATTTGTACAGCTGGTTCAACACACAGTGAAAGGTAGATTTTGGCACGATTTTCGAGGAATGGTTTGCACAAAAATTGAGGAGCAGTTTGCTGATTTTTCTGCACGCAAAACGAGGGTCATACAACGCATTTATTGCAGGCCGTATAGCGCATTTATTGCAGTCCGTACAATGCATTTAATGCTGGCTGTACAACAGCATTTAATGCTGAAAGTGGGCACGAAAATCGAGGAGGCCGTACAACATTTATTGCTGTCCTGTTTGCTGTAATTTCCAGTTTGCTGTGAGGCATGGGAAAAGAGATAAGTTGTAAATTTGCTTGTTGATTTTTTGCTGAATATTTCTCACTGTGAAAAAGACATTTTCAGAAATAAAGAAGAGCTCTCGAACTGGTTTTCGCCAAGAGTTGTAGGGGGTTTTTCCAGGGTCAAGTTGACCAAAAATCTCAGTGTTTAAATGTGTTTTAATGGCTGTTTATTACTGCTGATTTTTATTTCTGCAATTTCCAGCATTCTGTAAAATTTCCAGAATTTGTGTTTTCAGCAAATTTATTTTTTCCAGCTTGTTAAATGTATGTTTATGGGAAAGGGCATTTAACTATATGGGAGAAATAAGGAAAAAATGAAAACCGGGGTGGGAAAACAAAAATTTCTACATGGTATCGGAGCTTGAGTGCTGAAGGGCAGTTTGGGACAGCAAAAGGAAAAATTACAGCTGCTGATTTTTCACTCAGAAAATTCCAGCAAGCTGATTTTTTCATAAACAACAGTTTTATCTTTACTACAGCAGTGCTATTTTTCAGTTTTAGGACAGCAGGATGTCATTGGGATTGAGGGTGGAGGATAGGCTAGATGGGCATACAAATTACAGCGTTTGGAAGGAGAGAATGCAGAGTATCTTTGAGGAGGCAGAAGTCTGGGATATCATGGTGCATACCACACAGAACCCTGTTGTTGTGCCTACTGATGCTACTCAGTTGACAACTTATAATAAAAAGAACAACAAGGGTAAGAGGCTGATTCTAGACGGAATCAAAGACCATTGCATTCCTCATGTGAAAGGAAAGAGCAATGCCCATGAGATGTGGACAACATTGTCCAATCTCTACCAGAGTACCAATGAGAACCGGAAGATGGTCCTGAAGGAGAAGCTGAAGAACATTAAGATGGGTAATGATAGTGCGGCTGGATATCTCACAAAGATTACTAATGTGAGAGATGAGTTGGCAGCGATTGGAGAGGCCATTCCACCCACTGAGTTGGTGCGGATTGCAGTGAATGGCCTCCCCCGTTCATGGTTGAACTTTGCTGATGGGGTTTGTGCACTTGAGACCCTTCCCACATGGGAGAGGTTTTGGGATGATTGCATTCAGACAGAGATCAGGAAAGGTCAGCTTGGGGCAGCCAAGCCAGTTGAGCAGAATGAGGATGTAGCACTGGTGGCAGGAGGCAAGAAAGGCAAAGGGAAGAAGCAGGCTTCCACAAGCAGTGGTGGGGGCAAAGGCAAAGGTAAAGGTAAACAGGGGAACACACAGAAGGACTATTCCAAGGTGAAGTGTTGGAATTGTCAAAAGATGGGACAGTATGCAGTTGTGTGTCCGGAGAAGAAGAAGAAGAAGGGGAAGAGCCAGGACGTGGCAGCTTCAACAGAGATTGAGGACTTTACAGGTCGTTTTGACCGGGAGTTTGCGTTCACTACGTGTGAGTCCTCTAGTGCAGGATCACCTGCCACACAGGTTCAGAGGGAGCATGCTTTTCCCTCGATTAGCGGAGCATCTTCAGGTATCTGGTATGTGGACAATGGGGCTTCACGTCACATGACAGGAGTCCGTGAGTACTTCTCAGAGCTTTCAGAGAGTGGCACTGATATAGAGGTAGTACTCGGTGATGACAGATTTAGAGCAGTCGGGGTGGGGACACTGACATTTCAGAGGGAGTCCAAACCTCCCTTGAAAGTGTCAGATGTTCTTTATGTGCCAGGGATGAGGAAGAACCTCATATCCGTCTCAGCTTTGGAGGACAGAGGATATGAGGTACTGTTCAGGGGAGGACAGGTGTTGATGTATCTCAGGGGCACTCCAGCTGATTCAGCTAGAGTGATAGGTGTACGCCATGCAAAGGTGTACAAGTTTGCATTCCAACCCCTTTTGGCATTGAGCAGTAGTACCGACAGCAGAGCTAGCAGTTCTGAGCTGTGTGAGATTTGGCACCGCAGGATGGGACATATGTATCATGGAGCCTTGAGGACATTGCGGGAGATCACTACAGGTGTGCCAGATTTCAGTACTGATCACTTTGATACTTGCAGAGGTTGTGCGATGGGCAAGTTTGCCAAATCCCCTTTTCCCAGCAGTGACAGCATAGCGACTGGGATACTTGATTTGATTCATTCTGATGTGAGCGGTCGAATGTCTCATGTTTCCTTGAGTGGATATGAGTACTATGTTTTATTCATTGATGATCACTCCAGGAGGACCTGGATTTATTTCTTGAAGACCAAGAGTGAGGTCTTCAAGCGGTTTCAGGAGTTCAGAGCTCTTGTGGAGACACAGATAGGTCGAAAGATCAAGTCCCAGAGGTCGGACAATGGAGGAGAGTACACCCTTGGAGAGTTTGTTGACTATTGTGCGGAGGCAGGCATTAGGAGGGAGTTCACTGTTCCTTACAACCCCCAGCAGAACGGGGTTGCAGAGAGGAAGAACAGATCCATCATAGGGGCTGCCAAAGCCATGTTACATGATCAGGGGTTGCCATTGTTCTTGTGGGCAGAGGCCTGCAACACAACTGTTTACTTGCAGAACAGGAGTCCGCATCGTGCCTTGGGGCACATGACTCCGGAGGAGGCTTTCTCTGGGAAGAACCCTGATATTGGTCATCTTCATATCTTTGGATGCATTACATACTCCTATATACCCAAGGAGAAGAGGACCAAACTAGAGCCCACCGCAGAGAAGGGTATCTTTGTGGGCTACAGTGAGACCTCAAAGGCCTTTCAGATTTACATTCCTGCACAGAGGAGAGTTGTTGTCAGACGGGATGTGAAGTTCGAGGAGGACAGTGCCTTCAGGAGGTCACGGGAGTTAGAGTATCTGGATCAGCCAGACCCTCAGCAGCAGTTGAGTCAGTCGCAGGGATCCAGTGGGCAGGGATTAGGAGGATCAGGAGGTACATCTATGAGGATGTCAGGTCCGTCAGTGAGCAGTGGCTCACCGAGACAGAGGGGTGGTGCTCCGGGCAGCATGCAGAGCAGTTCACTAGGGAGTCCACTGATGGACAGTTCACACGGTACCTCAGCTTCTACAGGTTCAGGTGTAGGCAGGAGGACAACAGACAGACAGTCAGGAGTTCAGGCTCCTGATGATGATGAGGAGTTTCATTCTCCGGTGGGAGAAGTGCGCTCAGGGAAGAGGAAGCCCAAGTGGCTTCAGGACACCTTGAGAGATGCCTCATCTGTTGCTGAGCCGAAGAGGCCGATCAGAGAGAGTAGACCACCTGAGAGGTTTTGTAGCTATATGGCTATGGTTACCAACATCCTTGATTCTGAGCCTTCTAGCTATGAGGAGGCAGCTAGCCAGCAGGTCTGGAGAGAGGCCATGCAGGAGGAGTATTCTTCTATCATGAAGAATGATGTTTGGGAGGTGGTGCCGAGGCTTGAGGGCAAATCCGTGGTTACTTCTAGATGGCTTTACAAGGTAAAGCATGCTGCAGATGGCATCATTGAGAAATTCAAAGCAAGGGTTGTGGCTAGAGGGTTCTCCCAGGTAGAGGGAGTTGATTATGAGGAGACCTTCGCTCCCGTGGCTCGATATACTTCGATCCACTCCATTATATCGATAGCAGCAGAGATGGGTTGGAAGATCCACCAGATGGATGTGAAGGCCGCATTTCTCAATGGCTTCATACAGGAGGAGGTGTACATTGAGCAGCCACAGGGCTTTGAGGTGCATGGGAAGGATTCCCATGTGTGCAGACTGAAGAAGGCCCTTTATGGCCTGAAGCAAGCTCCCAGAGCTTGGTACTCCAGGATAGATACATATTTGCAGGGGATGGGTTTCACAAAGAGTGAGGCAGATCCGAACCTTTACTTTATTGTGATTGGTGAGGAGCCTCTCATTCTGGTGCTGTATGTAGATGACTTGGTCATTACAGGTGCAGAGAGACTCATAGAGCACTGCAAGAGAGATCTTGCGACGGAGTTTGAGATGAAGGACATCGGCTTGATGCATTACTTTTTGGGCTAGGAGGTGTGGCAGGAGGAGGGGCATTTTTTCCTGGGGCAGGGGAAGTATATTGTGGACATCCTTAGCAGATTCCACATGGAGGATTGTAGACCCATGTCGACACCGATGATCACCAACTGGAAGAAGCTTCATGCTTCGGATTCCGAGTTGGTGGATCCCACATTATATAGGCAGCTGATTGGTTCCTTGATGTATTTGGTCAACACTAGACCAAATATTTGTTTTGCAGTCAACACGATGAGTCAGTTTATGTGTGAGCCTAGGAAGGTTCACTGGGTGGCTGCAAAACACATTTTGCGGTACTTGCAGGGGACAGTGGATTATGGTCTGGACTACAGGCAGGGAGATGGAGTGAGATTGGTAGGATACACTGATTCTGATTAGGCAGGTTGTGCTTCTGATAGGAAGAGCACTTCAGGGTGCTGTTTTGGGTTGGGTTCAGCAGTAGTGTCATGGTTCAGCCGGAAGCAGCAGTCAGTAGCACTGAGTTCAGCGGAAGCAGAGTATATGGCAGCCAGTCTAGCTAGTTGTGAGGCCATCTGGCTTCGCAAGATGTTGTTTGGCTTATTTGGTCAGCGTTGAGACCTTCAGTGGTTTACTGTGATAATCAGAGTTGCATTAAACTCACGGAGAATCCAGTATTTCATGACAGGTCAAAGCATATCGGGATCAGATATCATTTCATCAGAGACTATGTTAAGAAGGGAGCTGTGAAGCTTGAGTATATTTCCACTGATGAGCAGGTTGCAAATATTCTTACCAAAGCCTTACCACGGGGCAAGCATGTCTATTTCAGAGACAAGATGGGTGTGGTGAGGAACACCTTTCTCGGTAAGAGGGAGTGTTGAAATTTGGTACCGGAGGACAGGTGGTTCCTTAAGGCTTTGATCTTTGGCCTAGGGAAAAGTGTCTAAAAGAATATAAATTTTCTCTTAAAGTAACTTTATAATTTTTATAAAGTTAAATCTAATTTAAAAGTGACTTTAAGTGATAAAGTTACTAAGTCTAATTTTAAAGTGACTTTTATAAAGTCAATGAAAAATTAGAAAGGAAAAGTGACTTTGGAAATAAATGACTAAGTGGGTCTTTATTAAAGTGGGGTGAATTAAAAAATAAAAAGTGAGATTTAAATGAGCATTTAATTTCAGCCTTAGATCTCAATCTATTTCAGCCATTGGATTTAGAGATCACCCAAAAGTCACTTGGATCACCCAAAAGTCACTTGGGGTTAGATTAAAGGAGGAAAAGGAGGAAAAGGTTATTCATTCTTTCATGAGCAGATTGGGAGGAGAGCAAGAGAGCAAGAGAGATTTCTGAGCAGGGAGGAGAAGGAGACAGCAGCTTGGCACACATTCCAAGGCAGCAGTTGAGCAGATTTGTACAGCTGGTTCAGCACACAGTGAAAGGCAGATTTTGGCCCGATTTTTGAGGAGTGGTTTGCACAAAAATCAAGGAGCAGTTTGCTAATTTTTCTGCACACAAAACGAGGGCCATACAACGCATTTATTGCAGGTCGTACAATGCATTTATTGCAGTCCGTACAACACATTTAATGCTTGCCGTACAACAACATTTAATGCTGAAAGTGGGCATGAAAATCGAGGAGGCTGTACATCATTTATTGCTGTCCTGTTTGCTGTAATTTCCAGTTTGCTGTGAGGCATGGGAAAAGAGATAAGTTGTAAATTTGCTTGCTGATTTTTTGCTGAATATTTCTCACTGTGAAAAAGGCATTTTCAGAAATAAAGAAGAGCTCTCGAACTGGTTTTCGCCAAGAGTTGTAGGGGGTTTTTCCAGGGTCAAGTTGACCAAAAATCTCAGTGTTTAAATGTGTTTTAATTGTTGTTTATTATTGCTGATTTTTATTTCTGCAATTTCCAGCATTCTGTAAAATTTCCAGAATTTGTGTTTTCAGCAAATTTATTTTTTCCAGCTTGTTAAATGTATGGTTATGGGAAAAGACATTTAACTATATGGGAGAAATAAGGAGAAACTGAAAACCGGGGTGGGAAAACAGAAATTTCTACAGTTTGCAAATTAGAAACTCAACCCTCCCACTGATGCTACACAACTAGCCACCCATAATAAAAAGGATGTAAAAGCCAGGAGGATTATTCTGGATGGGTGAAAGATCACGTGATCCCTCATTTATTTGGAAAGAAGATTGCTAGGGAGATGTGGGAGGCTTTGATGAAACTATACTAGAGAGATAACCAAAATAGGAAGATGGTGTTGAAGGAGAAACTTAGGGGCACCAAGATGACCAGATATAATAGAGTAGCATCTTATCTCACTAGGGTCACACAAGTTTGTGATGAGTTGGCTATAGTTGGTGAGGCCTTGTTAGATCAAGAATTGGTAAGGATGGTCCTGAATGGCTTCACTAAGCCATGAGATTCCTTCGTCGAAGGCATTGTGGCATGAGAAAACCTTCCTGACTGGGAGAGATTCTGGGATGATTTCATCCAAGAGGTGATTTGAGAGGAATCTTTGCATGAAGGCTACCACAAGGGTGATGTGAGAACCTTGCTAAGGAATGACTGTTGAGAAATCTAGGGCAATGAGATCAGGTCATCTATTATATTGATTTGTCTTTACTTTTGATAGATGCTTGTGATTTCTTAATTAGATTCTTCTTCTTCTTCTTATAATTATTTTTTTGTTCATCAAACAACTATCAAAACCATAAAACAAAGGGACACCGAATGTAGGCACTCAGCCAGGGCAAAACCGCTAAGGAGGGGAAAACCCAGTAAATTCATATCACAGTGAGACAACCAAGTAAAAGAATGTTGAATGAATTAATTTCGAATGAGCAAACAGCTCAATCATAATACAGAGATATTTACAATAATAGAAACATCAGGTTTCTATGTAGAATATAGAAACACTCAGTTTCATCTAAGAAACTGCTAAATGAATACAAATAGCAACAGCTAAATACAAATAGCAACAGCTAAAAGGAATGAGCATTAAATACTAAATAGGAATATTCTAATACCCTCCCTTAATGCTCAATCTATTTACAACACCAATAGACCCTCTGAATTTTACAAATTTATCAGGACCAAGAGGCTTGGTGAAAATGTCGGCGGGCTGCTCTGTTGTGGGAACATATTGTAACTGAACTGAGCCGTCTTCAACAAGCTGGCGAATGTAGTGGCAATGAGTTTCCACATGCTTTGTTCGTTCATGAAAGACTGGATTCTTGGCAAGTTTGAGCACTCCCTGATTATCACAAAACAAAGAAGTAGGCCCTGTCTGGGAAACATGCATATCTGCAAGCATACATCGAAGCCAAACTGCCTCACAGGATGCCTTAACTGCTCCCCGATACTCTGCTTCTGTTGAGGAGAGAGCCACTGCCTGTTGCTTCTTACTAGTCCAAGTAACAACACCGGATCCTAGATTAAACACATACCCAGCTGTAGATTTACGGTCATCAACCGAACCGACCCAGTCAGAATCAGTGTAACCACGGAGTATAGGTTTGGAACTTCGAGTGTATAGGAGACCATAATCAGAAGTGCCACGCACATATCGTAGCACACGCTTTGCTGCTTGCCAATGATCAGCTTTAGGAGCTGACATGAAACGGGAAATGTAGCTTACTGCAAAACTGATGTCAGGTCTGGTAGCAGTAAGGTAGATGAGACTGCCCACTAATTGCCTGAATAAAGTTTCATCCACAAGGGGAGAGGATGACTGTGCTGAAAGTTTGAGCCCTGGTTCCATAGGAGTCGTGGCCGGTTTGCAATCCTGCATTCTGAACCTGTCCACAAGATTTCTGGCATACTTGGACTGAGAGAGAAAGATCTGATTTTCCGTCTGCCAAACTTCAACCCCCAGACAGTAATGAAGAAGTCCCAAGTCGGTCATCTCAAAAGTTCTGCATAAATCTTGTTTGATCCCATGGATCAAATGTGCATGACTGCCAGTAATGATAAGGTCATCCACATAGACAACCACAAACAAGATATCATCACCAGTATGCTTGATATACAGATTTGCATCAGATGGACTCCGCTGAAAACCCTAATCTGTCAGGTACTGATCAATTTTCATGTACCAAGCCCGAGGAGCTTGTTTCAATCCATAGATTGCTTTAGCTAAACGACACACTTTCTGTTCTTGACCAGCAACCTTGAATCCTGGAGGCTGCGTCATGTAGACTTCTTCTTGGAGATCACCATTTAGGAAAGCACTCTTTACATCCATCTGATGAACTTTCCAATTGAACTGAGCTGCTAGGGCAAGCATAAGCCTTATGGTACTCATCTTGGCTGTAGGAGCAAAATTCTCCTCATAGTCAATGCCTTCCTTCTGTGAGAACCCTCGAGCCACAAGACGAGCTTTATACTTGTCTATGGTTCCATCAGCTTTGTATTTCACTTTATACACCCATTTGCAACCTATGGATTTTTTTCTGCAGGAAGATCAGAAAGTGTCCATGTGTGATTCTTCTGAAGGCTCTGGAATTCGGCTTCTATAGCCTGTTCCCACTCAGATGTACCCTTAGCCTCTGAATAGGTTTGAGGCTCAAAAGTACTGTGTAGGTTAGCCATAAGAGCAAAATTGACTGTAGACTGTTGTCTGTTCTTATGTCTAGAAGTTCTGCCTTCAAGGAGCTCATCATCCCGGAGATCACCAATGGTTTTAGCCCACCATTTTCGCCGAAGAGTAGAAGAAGCAATAGCAGGAGTAGAGGAACCAATATCAGGAGGAGGTGGAGAAGACTCAAGAGCAATAGGGGCCGCAAGAGGAGGGTTATTTTCTGGAGGAAGCTCAGATAGAGTATTATCAAATACTGATGCTACATCATCCCTCCCATCAGGTGGACCGACCGGAAGAAGAACACTGTGAGGCTGATCCTCAGAACACTGCTCAGAAGAAGAAGACTGAAAGAATCCTCTGTCTTCATCAAATACTACATCCCGACTGAAGCTAAGACGACCAGTGGCTATATCTATCAGCCTATAGGCCTTGTGATGATCACTGTACCCTGTCATCATGAGTTTCTGGCTTTTGGAATCCAACTTAGAGCGCTTAGCAGCTGGAATCCAAACATATGCAACTGAGCCAAATACTTTGAGATGACTGATCTTAGGCTTACGACCAGACCAAACCTCTTCAGGAGTCTTCCCTGTAACAGCCTGAGTGGGTGATCTGTTAAGAAGATAAACAGCAGTAAATACTGCTTCAGCCCAGAATTTGTTTGGAACACTCCTGTGTTGTAGCATGGAACGAGCCATTTCAACAACCGTGCGATTGCGACGCTCGACAACACTGTTTTGCTGAGGAGTGTAAGGAGTGGTTAATTGACGTTTGATGCCATGAATATCACAGAAGTTGGCAAACGCTGAAGAACAAAATTCCCCCCCATTGTCTGTCCTAAGGGTCATGATGTTACAACCAGATTCTTTTTCCACTAAGGTTTTAAACTTCTGAAAGGTACTAAGAGCATCAGATTTATTTTTTAAAAAATATACCCACATCTTTCTACTGAAATCATCTACAATAAGTAAAAAATATTTGCAAGCAGTGATAGAAGCTGTATTCATAGGACCGCAAATATCAGCATGAAGTAACTAAAGTACCTTAGATGCGCGCCAAGATTCTCCATTTTTGAATGAAGACCGATGTTGCTTTCCCGCTTGACAGGCGCTGCATACCCCCAACTGCTGAGTCTGAATATCAGGTAATCCAGACACAAGTCCCTCCCGAGAGAGCTGAGAGAGATACTGCATATTGAGATGCCCATATCGCTGATGCCATAGAGTGCTGATAGGAGAGATACGTGCTGCTAGAGCCACTTCTGGAGAGTCACCGGTGTCAAGTAGCCTGTATAGACCATGGTCCTCTAGGCCAACAGCAACTGTTAAACTAGTCTCCCTGTCAATAATGGAGCACTTGTGGGTACTGAACACTACATCAAGTTGAGGAGAATTCCTCATAATCTGGCTGACAGATAGCAGATTAATTTCCATACCAGGAACATAGTATACATTCAAAAATATAAGTGTGCGCCCACCAGACTGAATTTGAACTGTACCTCTGCCAGCTACTGTGTACTTTTCACCTCCGCCAAATACCACGGAATCACTGAAAGGTGAGAAGTCAATAAACCAGTCACGCCTATGAGAGAAATGACGTGATGCGCCAGAATCAATGTACCATGCAGAGGAAGGAACAGGATCTGAAGACCTTTTAGCCATAAAGGCGTAAAAGGCAGACTCTGTCTGCTGGGAATGTTCTGCAACATTTGCTGTCTGATGTGGCCCTCCCTGTTTCCTCTGTTCAGAAGCAATCCTCTGTCGGCAATCTTTCTTCATGTGACCGAACCTGTGACAGTAATTACACTGCACACTTTTCTTCCTAGCAGGATCAAAAGGCTGAGAGGAGCCTTTCTGCTGAAAGGACTGAGAGGACTGATATTTTGTAGAAAATGCATTTTCCGAGGACACTGATGAAGCACTACTACCAAACTGCTGTTTCCACCGATCCTGCTGCAGAAGTTTGGTACATAAATCTGGAAACTTCAGATCAACATTTGTGGTGGTAATGTTGAGTGTTTCTATGAAGTGTTCATAAGATTTCGGTAGACTTTTCAAAGTAATGACTACCATATCTTCTTCCTCCATGGTCCGACCAATGGCTTCGAGCTGATCTCGAATGTCTTTAATTTTGTTGAGATGTTCCTGTAAAGACATATGTTCGTCCATCATGATGGAGAACAACTGATTTTTGAGAAAAAAAAGCTCTGCTTTTGTCAGATGTCTCATGCAGTTCTTTCAACTGTTGCCAGATTTCGGCAGCTGTCTTGCCAGAAGGAATCTGTGGTAACTGATCATCAGCGACAGAGAGCTTGAGAAGCATAACAGCCTCTCGATTTCGATCATCAAATTTATCTTGATCGGTCCCAGCTGTACCGGGACGAAGCTCTTTGCCCAAAATGAGTTGATCAAGACGCCTGTATTCAAAAATGGTCAACATTCTTTGTTTCCAAATGTTATAGTTGCTGCCATTAAAGCGTTGATTTCCTTCTAACATCAGATTGGTGAGCGTGGCCATTTTCCCAAAGAAAATACAGAAGTCTGACACACACAAAAAAATGTAGCTGCCTGTTTATCCTGGTGTAAATTAAAAAACAGACTTTGTTCTGCTAGAAAAAATATTTACCCAGCAAAAATATCTCTCCAGTCTAAAACAATAGTAATACTGCTGCAATTGTCCCCTTCTTTTAGGCAAAAAACACAGGACAGAGCTTTAATAAATGTGACAGGTCCAAATCATAAGGTAAAGTTTGAGGTTCCTTTCTCTGTCCAGATCTGAGTTTTGTCCTAAGATAAGCACAGGTCTGAGAATACAGTCTCCCACAGGTCTGAGAATGCAAGTCTACCACAAGTGTATACTGCTGCAATGTCCAAGCTATAAACAAATGTCACAGGTATGAGCTGCACCATAATCCGAGCTACAACAGGTAATTTCAAGTCTGAGTTGTAATGAAAGCTGTGATGATCACGATGAAAAAAGAAATCCGCTGATTGGGAAAACACTGCCGGCACCGTTGATGATAAAGCAAATACGCAGATTTAAAAGTGGACCCACGTGAGCCGTCAAAGCTTCACGTCTCAGCTTTACGTTTCTGCTACGTTCACGTCAAAGCTTTTACGCCTCAGCTACACACGTATCCACGGGTTCCAAATACGGGTCTCAGCTACGGGTTCACGTCAAAAGCTTTACGTCTCAGTTCCACGGGTTTGAAATATATTTAACCAACACACGCGTATCCACGGGTTTGAAATATATTTGACAGGGTGTATCCACGGGTTTGTTTGACAGGGTTTCAAACAAAAAACAACAGCTACGTCTCAGTTACGTTCCACGGGTTTGAAATATAACTAACCAACACACGCGTATCCACGGGTTTGAAATATATTTGCCAGGGTGTATCCACGGGTTTCAAACAAAACACAATAGACTGTTGCCCGCAGAGCGTATTTTCAGACCACGACTCCGATTTTCAAAAAACAAATGAGTTTTGAATGAGAGAAAACACCTGGGTCACGTTTGCCGAAGAAAAGTAGTCCACGTGAATATCCGTGGATACGTGTTGAGTTCGAGTAGCCGCCAGGCGAAGAAGAAAATAGCCGAATTCAATTCACGATTCCAAACCTGAAAAATGACTTTCACGATTCCAAGCAAACTGGCCAGCCAAAAAAAATCCCGCTCCCACGAAACAGTCACCGCCACAAAGTTAATTCCTTAGAAAAAAAATGATCATGCAGGGGAAGAATCCATTTCTGTATCGAGATGGACGACTGTAAGCTTTTATCACAGCGAGCAAAGCCGAGGCTAAGACTCAGTGAAGGCTACCTGGCTTACAGAGGGCTCGACCTTAGAAAGGACTCAAGAGATTAAGATGCAGAGAGAATAACTGTTCAGGAAATCTCTTAACCTTGCTCCGATACCATAAAAGAATGTTGAATGAATTAATTTCGAATGAGCAAACAACTCAATCATAATACAGAGATATTTACAATAATAGAAACATCAGGTTTCTATGTAGAATATAGAAACACTCAGTTTCATCTAAGAAACTGCTAAATGAATACAAATAGCAACAGCTAAATACAAATAGCAACAGCTAAAAGGAATGAGCATTAAATACTAAATAGGAATATTCTAATACCAAGATCTTTGACGCAGATTTTACTCCTCCATCCATTAAGCTAACCAAACATGAAAACATTCTTCCTGCAATTCAATCTTCGTCCTGCAATAGTAGCAATGTCCTGCAATCTAAGTCACAGGACACGTCCTCCAAGGTCCCGTGTCCCGTATTTTACGTGTCAGACACGAAAACGGCCTTAAAACGTGTCGAAAACGTTTTTCATCGTGTCCTGTAAAATATAAAACGTATTCGCCGGTTTTCATCGTGTCCTGCATCTAGAAAACGCGTATTCTGTTGATAGAAAACGTTGCCTGCATAAGCTGCAATTTTTTTTGAAAGAAACAAATAATTTTTGAGTGGGGCAGCTTAATGATCAAGTCTAGGCCCTAGTATTGATATGCTATTCATGATAATGTTAAATTCTTAAAGTAAAAGTGACATTCTCCTTAATCTTCATTTTCATCCTTTTACTTAAATTTTTAACATTACCATGAAATGACACAGGATGTTTGAGAGTGGTTCCGGCCTCATTGGATTTCATATGGAGAAAGTAGAATTTTAGATTTCATTCAAAATGCAGCAGACTTATCAGTTTTTCAGGATTTCAGGATTGAGAGATTGTAATGTTTCCAGGTGACACCACCTGCCCGGGCTACCCCTGCCACCAGTAGAGGACGTGGTCTACCTCCTATAGCTCCTACTTCTAGTTCTTCAGCTTCTAGAGCATAGCAAACTCCACTGCCAACTCCACCAGCACCAACATCTACATCTAGAGGGAAAGGGAAAGCTGTGGCATTTTCTCGCAAGAGGGCTAGAGGAAATCAATAGGATTAGACTTTAGTTATTTTCTTATGTGCTTGTAAGTTGTACATGAACAATGAACATTGAATATTCAAGAATCAAGGCCAAGCATATCACATTCTAATTTCTAAATATTAAATTTTGATTCTATTTATTTTTTTAAAGTGAACTATGAACTTTGAGAAGTAATTATATTTTAATTTGATTAGATAAGCTGCAACCTGCAATTTAATATGGATAAAAAGCTATATTTCGGTGTATATATATATATATATTTATTAAATATATATAAAATGTGTCCCCCATGTCCTGTTTCCAGGTCGCTGCGTTTCGTATTGAATACTCGTATTTACGTGTCCTCCGTGTCTCGTGTCCTTGTGTCATGTGACTTAGCCTGCAATTTAACCTTCGTCCTGCAATAGTGATCTTTGACCTGTAATATCAACCTTCGTCCTGTAATGAAGATCTTTTACTTGCAACATTAACCTTCATCTTGTACTTCGCACTTCATCCCTTTTCTGCAAATCGCAGATCCAATTGTGTTCCAATAGGTTGAGTTCACCTTGCTTTTTATAGTGGTTTGTCAGTATACTTTTTGGGCCGACATGAGCAGTTGACAGGCCGACTTGTAGAGGATGAAATTGAAGCCAATTTAGTAGAGTTTTTGAGGATGATTTGATGGATGGATGGTTCAACATGACAAAAATATTTTTTCTTTCTTGATACGATGATCCCAAGAAGGGTTTACATAATAAATTTGACTTTGACTCAACAAAAATCCTAGAGCACTCAATGGGTGCTTTGACCTATTGACTATTGACCCCAGCATGAAACCCATGCTCTAATAAGTCAATTTATTTAACAATAAAATTTCATTTTGACAAATACAATACACCATGACTCAAATATAATTATGAAGATCGACACTAGTTACATTCTTTAACAATGGCAAGGGGAAGACCATGAAGAATATTAATGGGGAGGTCACCTCTTAGGATGGAAAGAAGAAATAAACGAACAAAGTAAAATTATTTGCTTGTCACAAGATTTATCATTATGTTGATTAATGTGCAAACAAGAAGAAAGGCAAGGGAGAGGTGTAACAGGTTACGACATCAACAAACACATAGGTAAGTGAGTTTGCCACCAAGTTTTAGAAAGAGTTCTCATTGGTGTCTTGTCATTTTGACTCTATAGCCAAGGGTGTATCGTTCGTGGACAGTGGGGCTTCTCGTCATATGACGAGATCACGAGAGTTATTCACCAATATTTCAGAGGGAGTCTTAGAATTACATGTGGAACTTGGTAATGACGCTAGGTGTGTTGTAGAGGGGGTTGAGACTATTTAGTTTCAGCTAGAGTCAAGAGATCCTTTGGAGGTGACTGATCTGCTATATGTATTAGGGTTAACCAACAACCTACTTGTAGTCTCATCCATGGAGGACAAGGTGTACGAGGCTTAGTTTCAGAATGCCACTTGTCATATTGAGGGACTCTAGTCATGGCTTAGGACGAGTAATTGGGACTCATGAGTAGAGAGGGGAACTTGTACATGTTGAAGGGTTAGCCTGTACATGCCCTGGTTCATGGTAGTGACAGTTTGTGCGAGTTATGGCACAAGAGGATGGACTTGCACCACAAAGCTTTATCAATATTGAGGGATATTGTCACTGATCTTTTGGAGTTCAATGTAGAGAAACATGGTGGGTGCTAGGGATGTGCACTTGGCAAGTATGCCAAGACTATGTTTCCTAGTAGTGATAACATGTCCATGTGAAAATTTCATCTATTACAACAACTGGAAATTATTTTTCTAATTGTAATTTAACAATTTGTCTGCTGTCTACTATGACAAATATCAAATAATTCACACTGTGATTTTCACAAATAAACTATGGAAGAAAATAGTGCTAGAAACTGAGAAAATCTAGCACACGCACACACAAAATTTACACAGTTATTTTTGGACAAATGTCCTCGGAAAGGCCCAACTTGGGAAAACCAGTGCAACAGTTGAGAGTTTTATTATTATGCAGCATTGAGAAATTCCGAGTACAATAATCTCGATGTCGAAATTTGGCTATCTTGCAGAGAAAAATTGGCAAAAGTATCTAGAGGGAAATTACCCTCACTTCGGGCAATTCTGGCACTGTACTGCCTTTAAAAAGCAAGCCGTCCAATTGGGTTTGCGCAGGTCTTGTGTCAACTTGAAGCTGCCTACTGCAATTGCTGCCCGAATCGTCTGCTAATCAAGTCGTCTTGCTTGTTGCTAGCTGAGAAAACGTATCTCCGACACTTTGGAACGTCTGTCTGGCCTTTGGAATTGAAAACATCTGCCCTTTTCAGCGAATCGAACTGCTCTTTGAGGCTTCTGTGCTAGAACTGTGCAACCTCTTGGAGAAACTTCAACCTCTCTGCAAATGCAGTCGCTGGATCTGGAAAACTTCCTCTAGCCTTACTGCCCCTGCCCCTCACTATCCTTGCTTCGATCTCTGGCATTTTGGCAACTGCGGTCGCTCTCTGGAAATCGAACTGCCAAGGAAATCGAACTCCACAAGTGACTGAAGTGTGTTCATCTACCCATCGACTTCTTATAATCCTCTATTGGACACCAACGACCAAGATTAAAACATAATCGATGGCCCAAATTAATTCCTTGTCGATCCATGCAAGTTTCTAGATGATTCTCACCTTATCTCAATTAACAATGATTAATTAACCATATTCCTTAAGTTTAGACTTAGGAAATATTTAAAATCGACTAATAATCTAATTGAGACATTTCTAGGTGGAATTTCCAGAAACGATTTCTGGGTTATGGAGAACTCATGTATTCTAGCCTCTCCACATAGTTTTGAGACTAGAACACATCCGATGCTACAAAAACTAACACTCTCTCTTAACGAGGACTGTGTTCTAGTGCTGCACACCCTGTCTCTGTATCACCTCCTGTCACGCTGCTGATGTTTGGCCATCCTACCCACCAACCATTGCATAACTCTAATGCTGCATCTATGCTGTTGTTGAGACTACCATTTGCACTGCAACTCCCTCTCATCTATTGCTGCGGCAACTGAGAAGCATCCAAAACATTGAATCAACTGTGTTCAGTATGATGCATCTGTCTCTTGAGTCCCTGACTACTACTAGCTACTGCACTATCTACCAACGAATCTGCGTTGTTGCCAACTCTGCATCTGAGCCACCTGCTCTGCTGTTAACACTGCATTCTGCTCCTTAGCACCTGACTGTTGCTAGTCTGTAACTGTCACTCTAGATTTGACTGCATCACTTGACACTATTCAATCCTGCTACTGAATACTTTGGTCCCCCATAGCAAGGTACTGATCCATGAGGAGGATACCTCAAGGATAATGCCCAATCTTTGCAGTTCTTGACTACAACTCCATGTTGCCCCACCTCACTCTTGGAGGTATGGCTGCCATCATAGCGAGGTCTTCCTCCAACGTGGAGGACAAGTTGTCTATCTTGGTTGACGCTACCACCTGGTCCTGCTTCTCTTGCTTGTCCTTCTTCCTGAGTGGACACTGCATACTGTAGTGACCAAGCTCACCACATCTGAATCACTTGACCTTTGACATGTCCTTCTTCTTCTTCTTCTGCTCCCCCTGCCCTGACTGGGACATTTTGATGCAAGGGCCACATTCTTTTCTTCCTTCTCTCTTCACGACCTTGCTATTGCTACCGATGATGGTGCTCTTTACTAGAATTCGCCTCAACTCCTCCTGCTGTAGATCAACTCACAATCTGTCCCGACTAGGCAGAGTGTTTCTGCCCAATATGTTTTGGACAAACACTTGCCAGTGCTATGAGACACTATTTAGTGCCATTCGTACAAGCTTTGTAGGTTGGGGCGCCTCCCCAACGACTATTAGCTGATCACATATCTCCTGAATCCGAGTGAGGAAGGGATCTATGAGTTCACCCTTCTGCATCCTGATGGTTCTCAACTTCTCTATGAAAAACATCTTCCGCTGCTCAGAAGAACTTTGATATAGCGTGGAGAGAGCTACCCACATTTCCCTGGTAGTATTCTTGCCAGAAATATGCGAGACTATATGATCTCAGACTCCATCCAAAATCATCCGCTTCGCCTTTGCCATTTCCTTTCTGTACTCCTTCAGCTGATCTGCATCCTGGGGAACTGCTACCACATTATTTACGTAGGCTTTCTGACCATATTCATCCAAAAGGAAGGACATCCTAACTTTCTAGATGACATAGTTGGAGGTTGCCTCCAACCTATCCTAATCTCTAAGCCTTGTTGTGGCCATCTTAAATCTGTCAAAAACTCCCTCTTTCCCTCTACTTGGCTGCTGGATTTGCTATACGCACTCCCTTATGGAGTGAGGAAATCTGCACTCAACTACTACCAATCTGCTTGGAAAAATCGAACTTCTGAAACTCGAAGTCCCTTGAAAGAAATCTTCCCTCGTGTGTGCTTTTCTCTTCCACCCGATGTTGATTCTGCTACTGCAAAACCCTTTGCGTCCAACCAAAAATTTGCTCAGCGAAAATCTGAGCTGCTGCTGCTCCCTCTTATTGTTGTAATCACTATTCTGGACATTTCGATTTTTCTGGCAGTTTGCAACTAAAAATCCAACCCTTGCCCAACAATTCGATCTGCCTCTCTAGGTACTGCGCAACCTCAGAAAATTCCGGCTTGTTGCTACCTCTAAACGATGAAATTTCCTTCTCCGCTTTTGAGCTTCCCGTTTGATCAGTCACGCTTTTATACCATGTGAAAATTTCATCTATTACAACAACTAGAAATTATTTTTCTATTTGTTAATTTATTTAACAATTTATCTGCTATCTGCTATGACAAATATCAAATAATTGACACTATGATTTTCACAAATAAATTGCGGAAGAAAATAGCGCTGGAAACTGAGAAAATCTAGCGCACAGATAGAATTTACATAGTTATTTTTGGACAAATGTCCTGGAAAAACCCAACTTGGGAAAACCAGTGTAGCAACCGAGGGTTTTATTAGTATGCAACAGTGAGATATTCTGAGTACAATAATCTGGATGTCAAAATCTAACTATCCTGCAGAGAAAAAATGGCAAAAATATCTAGAGGGAAATTACCAATGTTGCAGTAATCGTTATCGGGATAATATTGGCGAGGGAAAAAATCTGAAAAAATCGTAAAATTCGGTAAATAATCGGGAAAAAAACATAAAATACAAAAATATTCATTTTTTTCTCAATTTTTTTAATATCTAAAGCATCTACAACATAAAATAAATACATTGACACATAAATATGATAAAAGAACTAATATATAAGATGTGTAATATCATTTCTAGTGCTACATCACACATAACAGTGAATCATGTCTTGAATAGTCAGTCTTGACACCTGAGTCCCAACTCAGTGTCAAAATATCAACAAAAAATATAATAATGTATCTTATATCATGAGTCATAATGTCATATACAACGAAATGAACCAAATAACTAATACCATTGATTTCCTCAGCCCCTCTTGCGAGAAAATGCAATAGCTTTCCCTCTAGATGTAGATGTCGGTGGAGTTGGTAGTGGACTCTGTTGGGCTCTAGAAGATGAAGAACTAGGAGCTACAGGAGGTAGACCACGTCCTCTACTGGTGATAGGGGTAGCCTGGGTAGGTTGTGTCACCTCCTCCTCCTCATTAAAAAATCAACAATTTTTTTGTTTTTGTTTTTTATTAAGATTTTTCCAAAAAAATCGCGATTTTTTCAAGTTATCGCGATTTTTTGAGAAAAAATAACGTAAAAATCGGGCGATAATATCGCCAAACTCAAAAAATTGCGATTTTCGCAACACTGGAAATTGCCCTCACTCCAAGCAGTTCCGACACTGGACTGCCTCTGAAAAGCAAGGCGTCCAACTGGGTCTATGTAGGCCTTGTGTCAACTTGAAGCTGCCTACTGCAACTACTGCCCGAATCACATGTTAATTAAGCCATCCTGCCTGCTGCTAGTTGGGAAAATGTCTCTCCAGCACTCTAGAACCTCTGTCCGACTTTTGGAATTGAAAACGTCTACACTCTTCAGCCAATCGAACTTCCCTTTGAGGCTTCCGCACTAGGACTGTGCAGCCTCCTGGAGAAACTTCGGCCTCTCTGCGAATGCACTTGCTGGATTTGGAAAACATCCTCTAGCCTTAGTGTCCCTACTTCGATCTCTAGCTTTCTGATAAATGTTGCTTCTCTCTAGAAATTAAATTGCCAAGGAAAATGAACTCCACAAGTGACTCAAGTATGTTCTCTATCTACCCATCGACTTCTTATAATCCTCTGTTGGAGCACCAACAACCAATATTAAAACGTAATCGATGGCCCATATTAATTCCCTGTTGATCCGTGTGAGTTTCTAGATGATTCTCACCTTATCTCAATTAATATTGATTAATTAACCATATTCCCCAAGTTTAGACTTAGGAAATATTTAAAAATCGGCTAATAATCTAATTGAGACACTTCTAGGTGGAATTTCTAGAAACGATTTCTAGGTTATGGAGAACTCATGTATTCTACCCTCTCCACAAAGTTTCGAGACTAGAACACATCAGATGCTACAAAAACTAACAATCTATGGGATATTGGATCTGGTGCATTTAGATGTGTGTGGTCCTATGTTAGTGGCATCCTTGAGTAGTTACGGTTACTATGTGATATTCGTTGATGATTTCTCCAAGTGCATCTACTTCATGAAGACCAATGTTGAAGTCTTCATTCAAATTTGGGAGTTTAAGGCTCTCGTGGAAAACTAGATAAGGAGGAAGGGTAGAGTTATGAGGTCAAACAATGGGGGTGAGTATACCTCCAACGACTTCAAGAATTCTGGAAGGAAGCGAGAATCAAGAAATAACTGATAGTACCTTACAACCCACAATAGATTGGGGTTGTAGAGAGAGAATTGGGCCATCATTGGAGCTGCCAAGACAATGATCCATGATTAGGATCTGCCCATGTTTCTTTGGGCAAAG
Organism: Pinus tabuliformis; assembly: GCA_031772625.1. Lineage (NCBI taxonomy): Eukaryota > Viridiplantae > Streptophyta > Pinopsida > Pinales > Pinaceae > Pinus > Pinus tabuliformis. Next base: position 1,728,387,014 of record CM062817.1, read on the forward strand.
GCATGCAACATGACAATATATATTCAAATCAGGAGTCCTCAGAAGGTCTTGGAGGACAAGATTCTCGAGGAGGCATTTATAGGATTGAAGCCAGAGGTTGGTCATTTTCATATCTTCATTTGTTCGATATATATCCATGTACCTTCAGAGAAGAGGACGAAGTTGGAGCCCTCAACGTACAAGGGCATCCTTGTGGGGTATAATGAGATTTCAAAGGTGTATAGAGCGTACATTCTGTTGCAGTGGAAGGCTATGTGAAAATTCGAAAACTTGAATCCTATTGTAGCAACTGGAAATTATTCTCGTAATTGTTAATTTAATTTAACAATTTATTTGTTATTTGCTACAACAAATACTGAATAAATCACATTGCAACCTACACAACGAAAGAATAAACGCTGGAAGAAATTCTATCACACACACAAAATGATAGTTATTTTTGGACAAATGTCCCTAGAAAAACCCATCTTGGGAAAATCAGTGTAGCAGCTGAGGGTTTTAATATTAAGTAGCAGTGAAATAATCCGAATACAACTGGATGTTGTAACTGGCAATCCTACAAAGAAATATTGGCAAGAAAAATCTAGTGAGGAAATTTCCTCACTCCATAGGCAAATCTGGGCTCTGACCTCTGCTCAAATAGAGCCATCCAAATTGGCTCTGCGCAGCTACTGTGTCACTCTACTGCAGTCACTTCTGCGTTCTGTCTGGATCAGCCTCTCCTCAAGCATTTGGTCTACTGCTGTCTCGGGAAATGTCTCTCCTAGCCTACAGAACCTCTGTCCAGCGTCTGGCACTGAAACTTAGTTTTCCCCAGTAGAATCGAAACTGCCTCTAAAGGCTACTGCGCTGCTCTGCGGCAGCCTCACTATGGCTCACTTGCCTCTCTGCAAATGCACTCACAGGATTTGGAAATCTTCCTCTCGCTTCACTGTCTCTGCCGCTCTCTCACTGCTTCGATCTCCGGCTCTCTCTCTGGCAACTTACTGCTGCTACTCTGGAAATTGATCTGCTCAGAAATCGAACCTGTCAAGTGTCTTCTCCAAGTGCCCATCGACTTCTTATAATCCTCTCTTGGGACTCCAACGACCAATATTAAATTTTAATCGATGCCTAGGATTAACTTGAAGTCGATCTGTGTGAGTTTCTAGATCATTCACGCCTTGACTTAATTAATTCTGATTAATTAACCATATTCCCCAAGTTTAGACTTAGGAAATATTTAAAAACTAGCTAATAATCTAATTAAGTCATTTCTAGGTGGAATTTCTAGAAACGATTTCTAGGTTTTGGAGATCTCATGTATTCTAGCCTCTCCACAAATTTTCAAGGCTGAACACATCTGATGCTACAAAAACTAATAGGCTATGATGAACATGTATGTCAAATTTGAGGAGAGCCAAGCCTTTAGGAAGGCACATGAACCCTTCCAAGTTCCAAATGTGGCAGAGGATAAGGAGCAAGAGGCTTTGAAGATTGAGAAGAGGCCAACACTAGCAACAACAAGGAATCAATCTTCAAATTAGGGAGAGGAGTTGGAGGCTCCTTCCAGTTCTGTTAGGAGGAGGTCGAGATGGCTAGAGCAGACATTGAGAGATGCTTAGGAGCATGTGGAGGCTCCTAGGAGTACCTTCAAGGAGAGCAAGCTATTGAGGAAGTTTCCTAGTTACTTATCGCTCATGAGTGACATTGACGATTCCAAACCTACTAGTTTTGAGGAGACAACATGCTCGCTGGTTTGGACGGATGCCATGATTGAGGAGTATGCTTCCATCATGAAGAATGATGTGTGTGACATTGTGTAGAGGCGTAGAGGCTAGAGGGGAAATTAGTTTTGAGCTCCAAATGGACCTTTAAGATCATACATGCTGCAAATAGCAGTATTGAAAAGTACAGGGGGAGGTTCATGGCGAGAGGGTTCTCCCAAAAGGAGGGAGTGGACTTTGAGGATACATTTGCTCCAATTGCGAAGTATACTTCTATTCGAAATGTTATAGTATTGCTTAAGAGATGGGGTGGAGGATGCATTAGATGGTTGTGAAGATAGCGCTTCCTCAATGGAGTTATTGAGGAGGAGGTGTACATTGAACAACCTTAGGGCTTTGAGGTGTATGGGAGAGATTCTCATGTACGTAGATTGAAAAAGGCATTGCACAGACACAAGCAGGCACTGAGGGCATGGTACACGAGGATTGACATTTGCTAAGCATAGGCTTCACCAAGAGTGAGGTGGATCCTAACTTGTGTTACATACTTGTTGGTGATGATCCACTTATCTTGGTACTTTATGTGGATGACCTATTTGTCCTAGTGTAAGAGAAGCTAATTGAGATGTGCAGGTGAGATCTTGCTTCGGAGTTTGAGATGAAGGACATCAACATGATGCACTACTTTTTGGGATTGGAGGTGTCGTAGCAGAGATATGAGATTTTGCTGGGATAGTTTAAATATGTAGTTGATATCTCGGGGAGATCCGAGATGGTGGATTACTGGCCTATGTCTACACCCATGATTACCAATTTGAAGAAGTTGAATGCTTCATAGTTAGAGTTGATGGATCCCACTTTCTATTGATAGTTGATTGGTTCCTTAAAGTCTCTAGTTAACACTAGGCGAAATATATGTTTTACTATGAATACCCTAAGCCAGTTTATGGGGGAGTCGAGGAGGGTGCATTGGGTTGCAATGAAGCATATCCTTAGATACTTATGAAGTACAATGGAGTATAGGTTGAGATATGTCATAATGGTAGTGTAGTTGCAGGGCTATACAAACTCAGATTGGGGTGGGAGCGTAGTGGATAGGAGGAGTACCTTAGGGTGCTGTTTTAGCTTGAGGTCAACAATGATTTCATGGTTCAACAGGAAGCAGATTTGTGTGGTACTTAATTCAGCAGAGACAAAGTATATGGCAGTGAGTTTGGCGAGTTGTGAAGCCATTTGGTTTCACAATATGACCATAGGAATATTTGGTCTTGAGTTGGATCCCATTACGATACACTGTGATAATTAGTGTTGTGACAGACTCTCAAAAAATCTAGTGTTTCATGACAAGTCCAAGCGTATAGAGATTAGATACCACTTCATCAGAGACAGGGTCTAGATGGGAGCTACGAAGCTTTAATACCTCTCCACATATGAGTAGTTTGCAGATATTGACCAAGCCCCTAGTGAAGGGGAATTTTGTTTTCTACAGAGAAGCTAGGAGTGGTGTATGTTGAAGAAAGTGTAACTAGGTTCGGTCTTCATAATGACATGATTTTTGTAAATGATGTAATCAAGATGTTTTTTTTTTTAGCATATCTTGCTACATGGGTTTCATGAGCAAGAAGTGTCATTAGGTCAAAGACTTCTTCTTGATGTCTTTAGGATTTTATTATTATGTCAAAGAGTCATGTCATAGAGAAGCTCTTTAAGAGCCTATGTAAAATGTATTTATGTAAAAGCAACCCTCCAAGACCAAGAATAATCCTCCATTGGCATGCTCAAGAAGTCTGCAAGAAAATCAATACAAAACTCATCAAGTCAGCTTCAATATCGAATTAAATAAATAAATAGCAGTCATGTTGGCTTGGTCAAATGACATTTCGGTTCATGGATTCACGTCGGCTCAATATAGGTGGCTAAACACTATAAATACTCGTCTAGGGTCAGCGAAAGTATAACAAGGAGTTCTCGCATTCCTCTGAAATTTCGCATGGAGGAGCAGATCCGCATTAGGGTTTGACTGCACCTTGGTTGGGTATTAGGTGCAGTCATGACCTCAGATGCATGGAGCAGGAATGACTTCGGACGAGGACGCAACATTGATTTGAGTTCTGGGCTAGATACATTCTCGACACAAACATAATTTGTGTGATGACAATCTCGGCATTACAGTGAAATAGATCTCGGATGGATTGATCTCTCATAACAAAGAGCAGTTTTGGTATATATATATATATATATCTCGGCAGTATCCCTGTAGCAGCCTCGACATAATGAGAAGCAGTAGCTAGATCTGCGCTCTCGGCATACTGTCTCGGCATTACCATAAAATGAATCTCGGTGATGACAGTGATTCTCGGTATACCCATGATCTAGAGGTGCAGATATCGAATGGATGGAGCAAAGATCTCATTCTCGGCATACCTAGTAAATCTCAGATGGATGAAGCAGAGAGGACTGCAAATGAGGACACAGTATTGGCATGAAGTTTGGGCTAATAGTCTCGGCATATTTATAAGTGTATCTGTGCTCTTACTACCTCGCATACCCTCAGCAGATCCCAGTGCAACGTTATATTTGGTTACAGTATCGGTGAAAACAAAGACGTAGTCCTAATCACAGTAGTCTCGGTGCACAATATCCATTACTGTCTCGGCATCACTAAAAGGGTAAGGATCTAGAACATTATCATTGTCTCGATGGATGTATTTATATGATGATAAAAGACTCACTATCTCGGCATAAGGAGAATCACAGTGATCTCTCAGTTATGCTTACAGTCTCGACATATTCTCTTGGCATACGATCTTAAGGTACAGTGATGATCCTAGTGCTTATGGAAGCATGATGAAGCAGTCATCATAATGATTGTCCTAATGAAGCCCTCAGTGCATCAATGAAAGCATAGAATAAAGATCACAGTGAAGATCTCAATAGATCTCATTGATATGAGTAAGATGCAACAGTGATGACTTCAATGGTGCTGCAGTCATGATTATCTCAGCAGCATTCGAGCAAGAGGATTGATGTCTTGGTCTTGGAGACGCAGAGTGTGTCAAGGGTCGTGGTCTTGGTATTCGTCAGTTGGAATCTCTATAAGAAGAATTTTGCGTGGGTTTTCCTCTTTAAGAGAGAGAGGTTTTGGCCTTGGTAGAAAGCCAAATACTTTGTGTTCTTGTCTCTTTGTTTTGATAGAAGTTTGATGAAGCTAAGATACACACACTAATAATGACAAGAAGAGCAAGCTAAGATAAAAATGTAAAAACTCTTCACAAATTGTTATCATGTTAAGAAGAATCTCTGTAATTCTAAATGCCCTAGATTCTTCAACAATGTAGAATACCTTCCTTGCTTGGAGGGAGTGTTGATGATTATTGTAGTGGATAGGGACTTCTGCATAGCTAAGTTGTTGAAAACGGCTGCTTGAAAACCCAATATGCCGTTTTCCGTTTTGGATCCGTATGCACAGTCAAAATGGCAAAAAAATGCCGAAAAAACGTATTGGGTGCCGTTTTTGGATTCGGAAACTTACCCTTTTTTTAGCCATTTCTCAGGCGTTTTTTTGAAAAAACCCTCCCGTTTTTAAAAAAAATACGTTTCACGCAATCGTGATACGTTTTTGGAAAAATTCAAAACGTTTTTGTTAGCTGCATGCCTTGCCCGCCGGGAACGGTGAACACATCACTTCAGATTTTAAGTTTTTAAGTTTTAACAAGTTAAAGTTACGGTTTACGATTTATCATTTTATCCTAACCTAAACGACAAGAGTGCTGTCGCCGCCACTGAGAGGTTCACTGCCCATTGACTCGCTGAGACTCGAGAGGTTCACTGTTGACTGTCCAGACTCCAGTGCCATCACCGCGGACGCCGGAGAGACATAGCTGCGCAGTGCAGCATTCTGATTCCTGAACTGTTGAATGCCATCGGTTGCCGGCATTGTTGGTCCTGGACTCCTGGTATTTACGTTATCATTTTGTTAAACTTTTTTGAATCAATGAGTCTGTCCATCGATTTTTGTGTGTTTATACCAATGTTGCACAAAGCGCGATCGGGATTTAATCGACGCCGGGAAAAAAGCCGAAAAAATCGACAAAAGCGGGAAAAAAGCGGGAAAAAAGCGTTTGGCACAAAAATATTCATTTTTTTTCATTTTTTTTAATATCTAAACCATCTACAACATAAAATAAATACATTGACACATAAATATGATAAAAAAACTAATATATAAGATGTTTAATATCATTTCTAGCGCTAAAATCACACATAACATTGAATCATGTCCTGAATAGTAAGTCCTGAGTCCCAAGTCCAACTCAGCCTCAAAATATCAACAAAAAATATGATAATGTATCTCATCATGTCATAATGTCATATACAATAAAATGAAAGTCTAATCCTATTGATTTCCTCTGCCCCTCTTGCGAGAAAATGGCACAACTTTCTCTTTCCCTCTAGATGTAGAAGCTGGTGCCTGTGCTGGTGGAAATGGCAGTGGAGTCTGATGTGCTCTAGAAGCTGAAGAACTAGTAGTAGCAGCTACAGGAGGCTGAGGTGGACGGAGACCACGTCCTCTACTGGTGGTAGTGGTAGCCCGGGTAGCCCGGGTAGGCGGTGTCACCTCCTCCTCCTGCTCCTCCAACTCCTGCTCCTCCTCCTCCTGCTCCTGCTCCTGCTCCTCCTCCCCCTCCTCCTCCCCCTCATCCTGCACTAACCAATCCTCAGTGGGATCCATGAGAGGCCTCTCGGTCTCAACCCTCCATTCAGCAGTGGTGTCAATCCCATCCAATGAGATGGCTTCCGTATCAGGTGTCTTCTCTAGTTGTTTCACCCACAATCGAAGATTGTAGTAGACATAGACCATGTCATTAAGTCTATGGGACTCCAACCTGTACAAAGTTCATGAAATAATAAATTAATAATTAATAATTAATATTATAAAAAAAATATTGTTTAAAACTTTAATGAATTCAAAAATTTATTTGGAAATTTGCAATATTTTAAATGTTTAAGTGTTAACCTATTGCGCTTCTTGTTGTGTATTTTTTCAAATACACTCCAATTGCGCTCACATCCCGAGGAGCTGCATGTTTGGCTGAGGATGCGTACGGCAAGATTTTGCAAAAGGGGTACTCTGCCACCATACATCTTCCACCATGCGTCTACAACAAAATTACAAATAAAATTTTAAATAAACATAAGAAAAAAATGGAATTTGAAGAAACAATGAAATTTGAAACAAAGTTACAAAGTACATACTACAAACTAAAAAATACCTGGCATTTTAATCGTCCTATCAATGACAGCCATCTCAAAGCCAAATGTGCCACCTGACAACTTATATTGCTCAATTTGTCTAGAGATCTCCATACGTTCTTCTGGAGATCTCACCATCTTCTGGACACAGGTTAATAATCCTTCCACGACCTCAACATCAAAATTAAACCCACATGCATAAGAAAATGCAGGGTTCAGGAAAAGCCCAGCAGCATGAATGGGACGATGGAGTGTGTTGTTCCATCGCTCATCAATGACTTCCCATAGAAGGAGTTGTCTCTGAAACCCATCATCTCCCTTATCATCATAGTAGGACCGAATGGCTTCTTTGGCCCTGTCCATGGCTTCATACAAATAGCCCATTGCGGGCTTCTCACCATCAACCAACCGAAGAACCTTTACCAAAGGTTCTGTAACAGCGCACACCTCCTGCACTCCCGCCCAGAAGTCTTCCTGGTATGAAACTAGTCTGCAGACGGCCTCTCCTTCTGGTTTGCGGCTCATTGACGAAGCACGCCACTCCTCTGAAAGAAACATTCTCTTCAAATCCCACATAGAATTCAAGAGGGATTGAAGAGATATGAAACTCGTCGCAAACCGTGTAATGGCGGGGCGCACCAACTCTTTGTTGTTGGTGCATTTTCTCATCAAGCTAAGCACAGATGTGTGATTGTAAATAAATTTTGTGATGCTTTTTGATGAGTCAACAACCTCTTTGACAAAGGGAATTTTCCCTATGTCCTCTAACATCAAATCAATACAATGGGCAGCACAAGGTGTCCAAAATAAAGCAGGATGCCTGTCCATAAGCATTCTACCAGCAGCAACATAATTTGCAGCATTGTCCGTTATGACTTGGACAACATTTTCTGCACCCACCTCCAAAATAAACACATCCAGCAAATCACATAAAGTTCTTGCATCTTTGATTTGATGAGTTGCATCAACAGATTTGATAAACATAGTCCCCTTGGGACAACTAACCAAGAAGTTTATAAGGGTTCTCCCCTTTTGGTCAGTCCAACCATCTGACATAACAGTGCATCCTGTTTGTGCCCATGATGCCCTAAAATCCTCCAATCTTTGGGTGCAGTCACGCTTTTCATCTTGAAGAAGCCGGCCTCTGAAATCATGAAGAGAAGGGATTTTGTACCCCAGGCCAACACTGGCAATAGCATCAACAGTAGGTTGGAAAAATGGATTATTCCTTATAATGCTGAAAGGAATATCACTCCAGAGGAGAAATTTTGTCATCAACTTGTCAGCTTGTTCTTTTTCAGTTCTTTTTAGCATTGAACCAATAGTTGGTTGTGAACCAGGTGTGGTTCGAGGAACAAAATATGATGATGCAGCTACCGGATTGACTGACGCTGCAGTAGAACCAGTGCCACTTGGCCCACTTCCGTCAACTGACCTTTTTAGTTGCCTTTTGAGTTCTTCTTTGGCCTCTCTAGTGTGCTCTAATTCTCCCAATGCTCTCATGGCTTTTTGGATAATTTCAGCATTTGTATTTAGACAGGGCCCCACATCATGTCCAGGGATTTGTGCAAGGTGGAACTTCAACCTGTACACCCCCCCGAATATTTCCTTTCCACACAACTTGCAATACAAGTTTTGTCTATCATTCGGAGTTTTAGGGTCACCATATTCCCAGAAAGGATCCAATTTCCTTGGCATGTTTGTTTTTGAATTTTGAATTTGCAAACCTATGGAAAAATAAGGATTAGGAAATAGGAATTTAGGATTACATAATACAAATTACAATTTAGCATTTACAAAATTACAAGTTAATTATTTCCAAAATCCCAATTTCTAAACCCAAGTTACCCAACCAAATGCCAATGGCAAATGCCAAAAAACAATGAAAATTCAAAAAAAATAAACAATGTTTAAAAAAAATGAGAAAATAAAAATAAAAAATTGGTTCTCATAGTCATAACAAATTACCCATCCCAAATCAATGAAAAATTTCAAAAAATTCTTTAAAAACAATGAAAACCAAAGTTTTTATAGAAGCAAAACCAAAAAAAATTAATCTACATACCTCTTTTATGGACAAATTGGTGATCTTGGCTTGGATTCCTCCTAAAAACGCTTGGATTCGCTCCCAAATCCGACGGAAACCCTTCAGCTCCTCTCCCTCACCTCTTCTCCTCCTCCTCCGCGCGGACAGCACAATGAATAAAAAAAAAAATCGATTTTGCATATAAAAAGCCCGCTGCCCGCGCCTCTGCCGATTTTTTCATTAAAAATCGCGATTTTTTCGATAAAAATCGGTATAAAAAAAAAGTGGTGATTTTTACGGATAAAAATCGCGATTTGATCGGGCAGAGGAAAAAATCGCGATTTTAACAACACTGGTTTATACTATTTAGTTTTGGTCAGTGCAAGCAACAATATAGCATGTTTATGTGAAGGTGAAGTCCAGTTTTTTGTCAAAAAAATAATCTTAGTATGAGCAAGGTAAAGGTCAGCTTGTGAAATGTTTTCTCCAGTCCCCATGGGACAGCAACATGTATAGTCATAAACATGATTATAATGATTTTTTTCTATGGAATATATATATAATATAGACTTTTTCCATAGCCCCCCATAGATTATTTAACTTCACATCAGACCCATTGGCCCATTGTACCTATAACATATTTGGAAGTATTTGATAAGGGCTTCTGTCCTAAAGAATCTCCATAATGAGACTCTCCTATACAATAGAATCTGTTTTATCCAAGTTCAAGCAGTGTATTACTTCCCCATAATCAAGCATTATGTGAAATGCTGTAGCAACTCAACTGTTTCGTCCATTTTTCATGAAACATATATCTTTGATCAAAAAATATTTCCATGTCTTGTTCCGAATAAGGGAAGCTGTGAGAACCATGAGATCTAAAGGAGATGACCCTAAAGCAAGCGACAAATGATAGAAACAATACAATCAAAGGAACCAACCAGTACTCTTCTCACGTTGCCCTAGACTTTATGTCACTCTTGGACCTAAACAGATGTAAAGTTATAAACATAGTGCTGTTTAGGAAGAGTAATGTAGACTGTAGTAGCACCTAGTTTAAAGTTTCAACATGATTCACCTCCTTAGGTTCTTAAAGTCCCAATTGATCAGATAAGCATCCTTACATACCTTCACGTATTCAAGTGCTCTCTCAGCCTGGTTGGTGCCACCAATGTGATTGGGATCTTTCCTTATCAAACTCTAGAGTCTAAATCCGGCCATGACAACAAACTGTTTATCACAGATTTCACTCATTTTTGTAGTTATTGGAATAATAACTAATAATGATGGAACAGAGTAAAGAGAAAGGCATATAAATAAATGATGAGATAATTTTATTAACATCCAGAAATGACCAAATAATTCTTTTTTAAATACATATCTGATATTTGTCAATTTTCTTTTTTCAGTTTCATTTACATCATCATCATTCATGAGGCAGAGGAAGTGGCACATGAAATTGAATCAACCCATAAAGTTGATCCAAAGTCACCACTTTGGAAATATGTAACTACTGTTGGGAAGATCCAAGGAGGTGGATCATTGGCATGGGTTTGCAGTGAGTGTAAAAAGGAGTTTAAGGGGTCATACACACGGGTTAAAGCACATTTGCTTGCATTAAGAAACAATGGGGTTCGAATATGTAGTGGCCCACCTAAAGAGAATGGGACAGATGGAAATGGTTTAAGCAAGGTAAAAATTGCAAAATATCAGAGAGAACAAGACGAGGCAGATGCTAAAGCAAATGAAGCAAATCCTGCCTCCCATTTAAAACACCCAACAAGGTTGGGAGCATCTTCATCAAAGCCTCCACTTCATTCTCATGGAATTGTTGGTTCAAAGCGGTCAAATTTGGGACCGCTTGAGAAGAGTTTTAATAATGATGCTCGAGAGATAGCAGATGTAGTTGTAACCCAATGCATTTATGCAAATGGCCTTCCCTTTAACCTTGTGCGATCTCTTTACTGGGCAAAGATGGTAAAAAGTTTGAATGAAGCCCCAAGAGGGTACAAGAGCTCTAGATATGAGAAGATATGCACCACATTGTTGAGTGCTCAAAAGTTAGATTTGGAGGCTAAATTAGCCCCCAATCGTGATTCATGGCTCATTTCAGGGGTGTCCAACATTTCTGATGGATGGAAAGATCAAAGAAATAGGCCTTTGATCAATGTGATTTCTCAGAGTGTTATGTAAAAAATTAGTTAATTTTAGGTTTATTGTTTAATTTAGGTTTAGTTAGACGAAAGGGCACGATCATAAGATCATGCCCTTTCCTAAAGGGTGCCCATGGCTGTATATAAGCCAGGCAACCCATTGTAAACATTCATCATCTGTAATTTCATCTCTTAATAAAGTATTTATTCATATATATTCTGTGTATCATAAGCTTTTTCTGCTTCATCTGGTATCGGAGCGAGTTTGATTGCTGGCTTCTTGCTGCATATGACCTCCGATTGTCCGCAAGCACTAGTCCACTTGTCAACGTCCCCAACTGCCTCCTCCCTGTCACAACTTCCGTTCATCTCTATTTCCACTGCATCTCGGTTACCTATTCATCGCCCACCGCAACCTATCTACTGACTCCACCTTCCAGACAGTCCAACAGCCTGCCTACTCGGTCGTGTTCTATTTCTCCACCAATCACGCGTCGTCCAAATCGCAGGTTGATCGTCGCTTAGTTGAACATTCTGCTGCAGTTTGGGTTAAGTCACCGCTCGCGTCCCGACCTTCCACACCGCATCACAGTTCCACGCCAGTCCATCATCGTTCCACGCCGCAACCTTCCCATCCGCCCTGTCCACAAGCCCACAACATCCGCTGTCCGCCGTCCGACTCATCCCTTAACCTTCTGCCACGTTTGCCATCAAACATCGTGGCCATTGACTCTCAGACGCACCTTTTCATTCCAATTGAACATTCTAAATTCGATATTTCCTTCAAAAAATAAATTCGATATTTTCATTATATAGTTATAATATATATAACTAAACTATATTAAATAGTTATATATTATATAACATATATAAAGTGACATATAATATATATATAGTTATATTATATATTATATATAATACATATAATTTAATTAATTAATTTTAATTAATTAAAAATTATATATATATATATAAAGTTAATTTAGTTAATTAAATTTATTTTAATTAATTAAAAGTTATATATATATATATATGTTAATTTAATTAATTAAATTTATTTTAATTAATTAAAATTTATATGTATAAAATTTATTTTAGCTAATATAGAAAAAAAAAGAGGGAGGAAAAATATTTTAGCTGGCAAATAAATACACGCCCCCGCAAACCCGCTCAATGTCGACAATGACAATGGCGGATTTCCAAAAAAAATTGTTGGATGCAGAGCATAAGATAAATAGCAACCACGATGAGGTCAATAAAAGACTAAATGAATTCGAGATCAAGCTTGGGGAGCAAGCGGACAAAATAAAAAATCTTCACGATACGACAAATCGAATAGAAATAATGATGGAAAATTACCATGTTCAGACAGAAGCAGGCATCAGAGAGGTCTTAACAATGCTGAAATGTCTGTGTAAAAGGTCGAATTGTACACCCGAACAACTACTAAAAGAAGGTGAAGAGAATCAAGAACACATCTCGTCAGATTCAACTAAGTCCACAGACTCTCATGACAAAGTTGAATCCCCAAAAAAATCAGCGACACCCCACCAAGAAGCGAGTAACACAGCCTTTACAAACAAGCAACTCTGGGATAACTTTACCAATCAACACCCTTTTTTCGCTCAACCAGTAGCAACATACCAGCGAAGGGCAAAAGTCGAGATGCCTAAATTCGATGGAAACGAAAAAAACAATGTTGCATGGATAAATAAAGCAGAAGAATACTTTGAGATATATGACATCAATGACGATGACGAAAAGCTCAGGCATGCATCCATGAAAATGGAAGGAGAAGCATATAACTGGTATATGTGGTGGAAAAAGACAACACACGTCATTAGCTGGAGAAAATTTAAAGATGCATTCTTCAAAAGATTCCAAGGTGTAAGAGAAGAAGAGTTCTTTTCAAAACTCATCAAGTTACGACAAAAAGGAAGTGTGGACGAATACACTCAAGAATGGGAGACCTTAGTAACACGAGTACCTGGGTTATCAGAATAACATGAGTACCTGGGTTATCAGAATCTCGTCTAATTCAGTCATACATCTCGGGACTCAAAACCCATTTACAAGCAGAACTTGAGATGCATGACATTACATCTATAGAAGTAGCAAGACGAAAAGCAAAAACAACCGAAAAGAAATCTGAACCAATATTTTGGTCAACAGCAGAAAAAGCTTATGCAAGACGAAGGATACCCCAGTATGTGGACTCAAATAATACAAGATATGTTCCACCACATCGTCGTGAAGATGAAAAATCTAATGTGGAAATGCAAAGGATAAAAGAGGGTAAATGTAAACGCTGTGGTGAGAAGTGGGACCCCAAACATAGATGTGCTAAAGGTAAAGAACCAAAGAACCTATATAATTGTGAAGCAACCAATGATTCAAACAGTGAAGATTATGACATAGAAGACACAGAAGACGCCCCAGAATTCTCACCAGAACTAGATGATGGAAGTATTCCACAAGTATCATTATCAGCGATGACAGGTATATCACAACCTCAGACTTTAAAGTTAAAAGGACACATAAAGAAGAACAACGTAGTGGTTCTCGTTGACTCTGGAAGCACACACAATTTTTTAGATGCAATCGTGGCAAAGAGACTCAATATCTTTTCATTTCCTTTACCAAACATGAAAGTGATGGTAGCTAATGGCAAGAAGATTGAAAAGGTAGGGAAATGCCATAAGGTCAATTTGCACATTCAAGACTTTAATCTAGAGTCTCCATTCTTCACGGTACCGTTAGGAGGAGTAGATGTAGTCTTAGGTATCCAATGGCTACGAACTTTAGGTACTTATGTTGCCAACCATCAAGTACAATTTATAAAATTCAAATGGGGAGGTCAGAAGTACAAGCTACACGGATTCCAAGCACCAGAAAATCAAGTTGTATCATCATCTCAGATGATGAAGCTGAGTCGAAGAAGAGCACCTGCTTATGCAATACAATGTCACCAATTAGAAATGTTATCTGCAAATATGACCAGAGAAGAGTCACCAGAGATACAAGATTTGATTCGGAAGCATGAAAAAGTATTTCAAGACCTACCTATGAAGACGCCGCCTAATAGGGAAATTGAGCATAGAATAGAAGTTAAGGCAGGGTCAGACCCTGTCAACATCAAGCCATACCGATATTCACATCACCAAAAAACGGAAATTGAGAGATTAATCCAAGACCTTTTAAAGTGTGGGACCTTGATCATCTTGGAATATATAATCAAGTGGAAGGACTTACCGAAGAAGACGCTTCTTGGGAGAATGAAGCATTTTGTCAACAACATCCGTCGTTGCGTATGCTTTGAGGACAAAGCATTCTTTCGAGAGGAAGGCAATGTTATGTAAAAAATTAGTTAATTTTAGGTTTATTGTTTAATTTAGGTTTAGTTAGACGAAAGGGCACGATCATAAGATCATGCCCTTTCCTAAAGGGTGCCCATGGCGGTATATAAGCTAGGCAACCCATTGTAAACATTCATCATCTGTAATTTCATCTCTTAATAAAGTATTTATTCATATATATTCTGCGCATCATAAGCTTTTTCCGCTTCACAAAGCCCACATGGGGCAATGTTTTTGAAGGTAGTGGATTGTGAGGGGCAGATGAAAGATTCTCAATTCATTGCTAAAATCTTGATTGAAGCAATTGAATTGGTGGGGCCTGAAAATGTTGTCTAGGTAATAACTGACAATGCAACGGTGTGTAGAGCAGCAGGCCTAATTATTGAAGGCAAATATCAACACATTTGTTGGACCCCTTGTGCTGTGCATTGATTGAACCTCATGTTGAGCAAGTTGGGGAAGCAAATTGAGTAGATTCGAGTTATTTTTGAAGAGGCAAAAGAAATTCAAGCCTTTAACACAAACCACCACATGTCCCAAGGCATCTATAGGGAATTTGCTAAGTTGGAGCTCCTTAAGGTACCTATACTTTAAAGTTTAAAGTTTATTAAATATTTCATAAATTCTAATTTCTGACTCTAAATTCAAATATCTAAATTGGATTCTCAAATGTCATGATTCATGAGTCATAATAAGTTATTCAATCAAATTATGATTTTTCAAATTGATTGAAATTTGAAACATTGGCAATTTGACACTTGGAGGTTGCCGAGACTCGATTTGCTTATCACATCATAGTCTTAACAAGGCTTATGCAGGTGAAAGATGCATTACATTCAATGGTATGTAGTTCTCTTTGGAATCAATGGAGGCAATCCCAATCTGATAGAGCACAAGCAATGAAACGGTTGGTTGTTGATGATGAATGGTGGGATAGGGTGGAGTACCTGTTGGCATTTACTAAGCCAATTGTGGATTTTCTCCGTATGTTTGACACAGATATGCCTAATCTGGGAGAGGTGTATGAGGGCATTGATTCCATGATAGAGAAGATAAGGTTGGTTATAAATGCCAAGGAGAATGACTCGGATGAAATCTTCTACAGAGAAGTAAAAGATATATTGACCAAAAGGTGGAACAAGATGACCACCCCATTGCACCTTTTAGCCTATGCAGTGAATCCAAAATATTATGCTGCAGAGTTGCTACGTGATCTAGAAAGAAGCGCACCAAACAAAGACCCAGAAGTCGCAGAAGGATTTAAAAATGCTTTTAGAAAGCTTTTTGTAGATCTTGAAATTGGGCTTCGGATTCGTGCATAGTTTTCTCATTTGTGGGATCAGAGGGTTGGGGTTGTGATATTGAGTGTATGCGGGACAAGCTAAGATACCGGAAACGGCTCCCTGGCAGGCAAAAACGTCGTTTTACGTATCAGAAACGTATTCACCCCAGAAACGGCAAAAAAACGGCTAAAAAACGTTTTTGTTGATTTGGAAACGTATCGAATTTTTTTTTGCCGTTTTTCAGGCGTTTTCAAGGAAAAAACCTCCCGTTTAAAAAAAATTGATACGTTTCAGAAAAACTTAAAACGTATTTCGAAATTTTCAAAACGTATCTGCAAAATCGTGATTCGTATCTAAAAAATTTCAATACGTTTCAGTCGCTATCACTTGCCCGCCGGGAACAGATTTTCAAAATCTGGCATTTTAGGTTTTGAACTTCACTTTACGGCACGGTTTTATTATTCAATGTTCATTCTAGTCACTAGTATAACTATCTTACCTAACCTAATCCCTAAACGACAAGTATGAAGAGTGAGTGCCGCCGCTGAGAGTTTTCAGTTTCAGTTTTCATTGCGTGGAGTGACTGGTCACTGAAGTTTGAAGCTCCTGCCGGCATCGTTGGACAACTACAAGCCTACAAGGTACACGTAACACAACTTATCACTGATCAGCGTCTATTTTTATGATTTTATCGTTCGATTCATACTACTGGCATGGTAATTCTGCTGTCGAATCCATAGTCACAGTTTTACTGTTTTAATAGCTTTGCTTGGGTTTTCATAAAAATAAGTTTGGGATTTACATGCATCATATTTTGACCATTAGACAGGTCACAGAACCCTCATCAGATGATCCAAAAGCAAATATCACAAGCCTATGGCCCGATTCAAAAACCTTTGCAAGAGACACCATTGTCAACTCTCTATCTACAATGCTTCCTCTAATCTACTATGCATAGTGCATGGTGTCTAACAACAGACTTGAACTTTTTGGCACTTAGGCATCAAAGTTTCAAACTCTTTTCAAATGAAATGGTTGTTCTTCACCTAACTCAACAATCCCTTCAGGAAGTTTCTCGTGAATGAAAATGTTTAAATAAATTTAGCATATCCTTCTTACTGACAAATTTCTCAGTATTTAGGCATCAAACTCTTTCCAACCAATAAATGAACAGGTTGTTCTTCACCTAACTCAACAATCCCTTCAAGAAGTCTCTCATTGATGAAAGTATTTCAATAATTCAGCGTAACTTTCTTACTAATAAAGCCATGAAAAGTGTTCCTTGAGCTACTACTTTTGCCGGAAATTTCCTTTGAGCAATATTAAAGTGACTAATAAAAAAACATAACATGCATCACAAGAAATACACTTCAATGAAGAACTTTAGTTTTACGGTTTACCTATAAAATAAGCTCAGAAATAGTTATCATTAAAACCAGTGCACCAGTACCACAAACAGAATGCAATGGAGGCCTCTTAGCTCAGCACTTGTGAAAGACAATACAGTATTATGGGCATTCATAATTACTTATCAGACCCTCCCTGAATTACAGTTTAGTGTCAGGACTCAATACTTGATATCTATTTCAATGACACTACTGCTGAAGCAATCCGTTCAAGAGTTCATATAGAGTTTCAGGCTTTACCCTTCAGGCTTCACATAATTCCAGGACTATCTCAGCTTCTTCCTTTTACACAGTTCCATGCAAGATCCTTCACATATAGTTCCAGACTCGAAAAATATGATCCCATAAGCCCAACTTCCACCAGCATCACAAATTACAATCCTTCCAACCCCCAAAAAAAATAAACCTAGCCCCCTTCGTCATCAGGTGGATCACATTTAGTGTAGTGACTAGTCATGATGTCCAGTTGACCTCAAACTCTTTTTGGGAATTTATTTTTAGTTAATGTTGATGTTTCCTGTTACTCATATTTTGAAACTTGAAACTTGAATCATGAATGTTATAATAATCGTTAATGATGATGGCAATGTTGAATGTTTATGCCATATGGCATATGTTGAAAGTTGAAACTTGAATTGATGATGATGAATCATGAATCATGATAGATCATAGATGATAATTTAGATTCTGAAATATGAATGGTAATATGAATTTTTTATTTTTAATATATATATATATATATATTTTAAATTTTTATATATTTATTATGTGCCGTTTCCTGCCGTATCGTATCCAGATTTTTTGAAAATTTGCCGTATCCGTTTCAAACCCCGTACTCGTATCCGTTCCCGTATCCGTTTTCTGGTAACTTAGGGGACAAGAGCAGATTAAGTCCAATTGAGTGGTGGAACTTCTATGGTGTGGCACTTCCACATATCCAAAAATTGGCCATCAAGATCTTGTCACAGGTTGCTAGTTCTTCTTCAGCAGAAAGGAACTGGAGTACATACGGCTTCATCCATTCAGTGAGGCGAAACAGATTGGGCTCTAAGAAGGCTGAGGAACTAGTGTATGTTCATTCAAACTTTCGCCTTCTGTCACACAAGAGAGATGAATACAAATTTGGGCCCACCAAATTATGGAACATGGAACCAGAGTTGCCTGACTTGGATATGACATTGAATGCCATGTCTCATATGAATTTGTTTGATTCGGAGTCACCAATAGGTGGATCTTCAAGTGGACATGTTAGCGATGTTCCCAGTGCCACTTCTAGAGAGGATGTGGAAGTGGAACATTATAGTGGCATGAATGAAGACATATTTGATGATATGTAAATGTAATTTATGATGCTGTTTTAACTTTTAACTTTTAAACTTTTGAACAACGATATGAATTATGAGTAATGATAGTTTACTGCCAGTCATAGTTCATTTTGTATTTTGTACTATGTAGTAATTAGTATGCATTATTAATTTTGGTAATGATGGTGTCCGTGTAACTTGTCATGTTGATAACTTGATGTTTGAAATTTGAAACAAAAACTTGATGATATGTTGAAACTTGAAACTTGAATCATGAATGTTATAATAATCGTTAATGATGATGACAATGTTGAATGTTTATGGCATATGTTGAATTGATGATGATGAATCATGATAGATCATAGATGATAATCTAGATTCTGAAATATGAATGGTAATATGAATTTTTTATTTTTAATATATATATATATATATATATATATATATATATATATATATATATATATATTATGTGTCGTTTCCTGCCGTATTGTATCCAGATTTTTTGAAAATTTGTCGTATCTGTTTCAAACCCCGTACCCGTATCTGTTTCCTGGTAACTTAGCTGCATAGTCTAAGTGTCAAGCATGTAGAACTCGTTCAAACCTCTCTAGGTACTTGCTTAATTTATTATGTATGTGAATTTTATAATTCTTTCCCAAGTATAACTTAGGAAAACACACTGATTAATTAATTAATTAATGTTGGATATTGGGCTAACGTTTTCTAAATAAAAGTGAATTATTCACTCCATTGAATTGGATCTAATCTCTATCATTGATTTCAAGAGGGTTAGGATTTAACCCTAGCCATCCATCACCCAGGAGATTAGGATTAGGGATCTAGCTCAATGAGAAATTATAAAAGAAAGCCTAAGTAGAGAGGAGGAAGACACATCGAATCATTGAGAGAGTGATTTTCTCAATTGAAGAGTGAGAGACTCAGGGCTAAGGAGAAGGAAATGTTGCAGTAGGAACCTTCAAAAGAGAGAAAACTTGTGAAGGCCGAGATCCAGCATGGAGGCTTGCGCAGGGGACTGAACGAGTCATGGCCTAGCTGAGGATGAGAGGTTCATACAGTGCATGGGCCGTATGAGGCTAGGAGAGAGGAGGCTGAATTGCAGCTTGGGGAAGCTGATATTTCCCGAGGGTCGATTTTTTCCGGGGGGCTGAGATTTCCATGTTGCATTTGTTGTATAAATTCTGGAATTATCTGTGGGCCATTTTCCTGCAAGGGAGCTCTTATTTTTCCTGAGTAATAGAAGTGAAGGATAAATTGGAGGTTGTAAAATTTTTGCCGTGTGATTGATTTTCTACTTGTGTTTCTTCTGCATATTTGTTGTTAAAATACTAGTGTATTTTTATTCAGCAATTCAGAAAATAATTTACTGGGTTAAAATAAATGTCTGTGTATAAAGTATTGCTGGGAATATAAATCATATCTGGTATTCAGGAATTTAACACTTATCTTGAAATCAAAGACAGTAGCCTATGTAAGTATCACCATGTTTATAGAAATGATTATATTCGTGATAAAATAAATTTCAGTGTGATCCGTGGTCTCTTGCTGTTAGAAAACTGTACAGCTTAGATCGAAATTTAGGAAGCATTTATCTTTTACTAAAAGCTCAGGCAGATCTTATAAGAAGCTTAAGTAATCTGTTATATCATTTTGGTTGTAAGTTTGATGTATCAAGCATGTGGTTCTGTGTTTCCTGGTATAATGTTGAGCATGGTTGGGCACAGGATTTTTATCTTTTCTTCTGATGTTTCATTACTGACTTTCCTGTGCAGTCTTGACGATTAAAAATTGGATTGAAGTGAGAAATATCCTCCTTGTCAGAGGGGAATGCATGAACTTAAGGCTTTTGTTAAAAAGGAATTATTATTTCTTTTCAAGAATGAAGATTTTCACTCTTGTTTCTTGTGTGTTACCCAGTGTTTTACGAAACGGCCGTACCGAAACGGAAACGGCCGTTTCGTTCCGGGTTATTAAAAAAAATTTCAAAACGGCCTTTGACCCGGCTCGGTTGACCGGGTCAGCTATGACCCGGCCGAGTCAGCCAATGACTCGGCCGGGTCATAGCTGACCCGGTCAACCCGGCCGGGTCCCGTCAAAAAACGGCCGAGTCAGTAGGACTCCAGTTAGCAGGGTTTTTTCAGTTATAACAGCATTTTTCCAGTCATTTTATTAGCAGTTATCAGGTTAGTCGGATCAGAGAATTTTCCTGGCCTCGTGATTGCACACAGCAAAGGCAGCTCTTAGAAATAAAAAAAATTATCGAAGGTAGAGCAATTTTGACCCTCATTAGTGAATATCAAAACTTATGGGAACCTTAGCATGAAAAAACTCCTGAAAGAAGTTTCTCAGAATACATTTATCTTATGAAAAGATCAAAGGAGATAGATCTTGGAACTCAAAGATTCTACAACTGAGTCTACAAATAAGATCCAATATGAAGGTGAAAAACGCAAGTCACATTGATAATCATAAGGATGAACTTAAGATCTCTGTAGGTAACTTGGATGCTCCAGAATTAGAGAGGCTCCATCAACATTGCTTCATTTTCTGTTGGTAAGATCAAGAACGCTATTAATTCACCAAGGACTACAGCACAACACACTAAAGGCCATGATGGAGATCATGATGGAGATCATGATTGAGTTATTAACCTGCCAATTAGTTCACAAGTCAACCAGAAGTTGCAGAGAAACCGTGCAACAAAATCTGTTAATGTTGTTTGCTCTCCTTGCAATCAACAATTTGTTAGTTCCATTGTCCTGTCAGAGCTAAGGAAGAAAACCAAATTAACATTGGGGTACAATAACATTGGGGTACAATATCATTCCTATTTCATAAAGCTTAACTCTTTGAATGAAAAATATGTTCAAATTGCACCTTTCGATAGGCAATGGACTATTATTCTTTCCAACAAGCAAAATGATCACTACCAAATTTTAGAGAAGATCCATCTATTCATGACAAAATAACCCTAGTCATGCATCATATTAGCACTAGGTTTGTACCTTTCCAAGAGGTCCAAATGTTTTGATGATCAGTTGACAACTTCATTTAGAAACAGTGAAGGGTTAGGTATTGAGCTATGTTAAAAAAAGAATTATGGCAGGGTGACATAAAGCTTAGAAATAAAATTATGTTTTTTTATAAAAAAAATAAATATTTAATGTATTTTTTACAACGACCGAGTCATTGAAATCGAGCCGGCCGAGTCATTGCCGTTTCCGTTTCCGTTTCCGAGTCGATCCTCGGCCGAGTCCGAATCCGAGTCCGTTTTGTAAAACATTGGTGTTACCTAAACTTTTATGTTCATTTTCTAGTTGTTCTAAAATGCCTAGGTTTTGGAGATTGTTACCATATTTACTGACGTGCAAGTCAAATCTATGTATAAAATATTGCTGGCAATATAAATCATATCTGGTATTCAGGAATTTAACACTTATCTTGAAAGCAAAGAGAATAGCCTATGTAAGTATGACCGTGTTTATAGAAATGATTATATTCGTTCTAAAATAAATTTCAGTGTGATCCGGGGTCTCTTGCTGTTAGAAAACTGTACAGCTTAGATCAAAATTTAGGAAACATTTATCTTTTACTAAAAGCTCAGGCAGATCTAATAAGAAGCTTAAGTAATCTGTTATATCATTTGGTTGTAAGTTTGATGTATCATGCATGTGGTTCTGTGTTTCCTGGTATAATGTTGAGCATGGTTGGGCACAGGATTTTTATCTTTTATTCTGATGTTTCATTACTGACTTTTCTGTTCTGTCTTGATGATCAAAAATTGGATTGAAGTGAGAAATATCCTCCTTGTTAGACGGGATTGCATGAAATTAAGGCTTTTGTTAAAAAGGAATTATTATATCTTTTCAAGAATGAAGATTTTCACTCTTGTTTCTTGTGTGTTACCTAAATTTTTATGTTCATTTTCTATTTATTCTAAAATGCCTAGGTTTTGGAGATTGTTACTATAGTTATTGACGTGCAAGTCAAATCTATTAATCAGGCCCCTTGAAAATGTTACTATTGTCTTTCGTATACATAACAATGATTATTGACTACCCTGTATTGTTTAATACAGCGAGGAAATGAAATGCTTTATCTCATCTGTGAGGAAGGATTTCAAAAGTGTTCTGTTGTTATTGATTTCACCATTCGTTTATGTAAAATATATCACCTTTTCTAGCATGTGCCCATAAATCAGTTTACAAAATACCAGAGTATGTTATAGAGAGAGTGGCATATTCAATCAAATTATTTAGATCATACACTACTATTTCAAGGTTTTTAATTTTTTTGACTGTCCTTTCTGTTGCATGTGCAGGACTTTATGAAAGCTCAGGGCAAGCGGATGAAACTTCGAGTTGAGTTCCAGGGAAGCCTTCGAGGCATTATCTCTGAGCTTGCTTCAGCTTTGTTAAAAGAACATCTGTCACCTCGGTCAATCATGGCTGCTGATCTTGTGACTGTTGGGGACTCTTGGCTAGACTTGGCTATATGCGGAGAAATGATTGAACCTATAAAGAATCCTGAACAGCAAGAGTGGTTTAATCGTTTAAATAATAGATGGAAGGTAATTCTTAGAAACTTGAATATGCGGTATAAATAAATTATGTTGAAAAACTAAGTGAACTTAAGTTTATACCTTAAGTTTCAATCTCAATTTCTAAGGGGTAAACTGAATTCAAATGCTTATTTGTAAGCTTTCAGTTTCAGCGAAAAAAATTAAAACCTTGGTCTCATAATTTGGTGCCATAGGTATGAATCAACTTACCAAAAATGGTAGTTATCTGCCAACTAGAGTCTCTAGGATATAATATTCACTCACAAACTACATGCTTGTTCTTATTAGTAATATGCAAAACGATGGGCTATTCTCTCTCATTATACTTCACTCATATTCCTTCTATTTAGGCACCTATGTTCTGACCTAGATAACCAGATTCGTCCTATAGGCCCCACGAATCCCGAATCCAGCGTGTTCGACGCGATTTTGCCCTGATTCATGTCCAAAAACCATGACACGTCGTGTCCTTTCCTGACTCGTCGAATCCGAGGTCGTGTCACAATTTTGGCAGCGTGTCCTGTTTTCTAGGACTCGTTAGGCGGCAAAAGTGACTTGCACGGGTATGAAAAGGCTGCATTTGGTCATTACAGCCACGCATATTTTCATTTGGCAAGCGTTTTGGCAGCTTAATGATCAAGTCTAGGCCCTAGTATTGATATGCTATTCATGGTAATGTTAAATTCTTAAATTCTTAAAGTAAAAGTGACATTCCCCTTAATCTTCATTTTCATCCTTTTACTTAAATTTTTAACATTACCATGAAATGACTCAGGATGTTTGAGAGTGGTTCCGGCCTCATTGGATTTCATATGGAGAAAGTAGAATTTTAGATTTCATTCAAAATCCAGCAGACTTATCAGTTTTTCAGGATTTTAGGATTGGGGGATTGCAATGTTTCCATTGAATTTTGTCATGTATTAGGGTATGGAACTCGTATTTAATCAAGAGCACCAATCCCTCTATGTAGCTTGATGTTAGTGACATTGGTTGTCGAACCCCTGTATCATGACCCTCCTAAAAATGTACGCATCACTCAAACAAAATCTTGACTTGACATGTTATGCTTGTTCTATCTTTTGTTAATGCTTAAAGGGTGATATTAATGACAAAGATCCCTATACAGATACAGAGGTAATGACAAAAATACCTCTGGAAGTGGATATTAATGCTTAGAGGGTGATATTAATGACAAAGATCTTGATTTTCCAACAAGACTAAAAAATTAGACATTTCTCGTGGTGGCAAGAGGGCCAAGCATAAGAAATAGATAATAGATTGACATGTATTTGAATTTTGTATGTACTATGCATGCTAATAGCTATAGATGAAGATCTATATTTGAAATCAATAAATTTGTATCATTAATGAAAATTTGTGTAAGAAATATCTAATTTTTAATATATATATATATATATATTTTTTTTTTAATAAAATAATATATAACGAATCCTACGTGCCCTGTTTCGGGGGGTCAACGTGTCCGAATCCGACACCACGAATCTCGAATCCTACGTGTCCCAAATCCCCGTGTCAGGTGACTTAGGTTCTAACTATTAATAGGCCAATTTTGACAGATTAGACACCTTTTTATGGATGTATCCTATTGATCAAGATAAGGTTATATTCTTTGGAAAAGTGAAGCATTGTGGACACTAATGGTTTGGGCAAAGGATAAGGACCATGGATGGAGATAGGCTCTACACGGAAAATTGCAGAGGGGGGAAGGCACTCAAGGAAAAGAGGAAAACCAAATAGTCAAAAGGTGGGGAATATGAGGATCTTCATGCTTTGAGGATAAATCAGAGCTAAATATGTATTTGCAAGAACAATTTGGAAGTGTCATGTGGAAGGAGGACCCCAAATAGAAGCAACAAATCTATATGGAGACTGTCAATCAAGTCTATGAACACAGGGTGCAAGCATACTTGAAAGCAAGCATTCCTTGTAGGGGTAAACAAGTAATAGCACAGATCAGCAAAGGCTTTCCTTGACTTCGATACAAAATGGGGACGTAGAAAAGTCTAAGGGAAGAATAGGAGGAAAAATAGTGTCAAGTATGCAGTGTGGATGACGT
This sequence comes from Pinus tabuliformis, assembly GCA_031772625.1. Taxonomy (NCBI): domain Eukaryota; kingdom Viridiplantae; phylum Streptophyta; class Pinopsida; order Pinales; family Pinaceae; genus Pinus; species Pinus tabuliformis. The sequence goes on from CM062817.1 coordinate 1,728,412,160, forward strand.
AGTAACTGTAAAGCATTTCTTGACCAAATACATGCATTGTCACCAAGCTCTGAATTTATAGCATTTGAAGAGAGGCAACGACTAAGTAAAGAAGAAACTGTAGCCTACACAGGGAAATTTGCATGGCTAACAAACAAAACAAGGAAGAAAATGCTTCAGGATAACATTAAAGTTTTAAACCTAGCATAAGATTATGTAAATTGTTGATGGAGTTTCCTTCTCCTTTGATAGAGAAACTCATACAGTACCTTTCATGTTAACAACTCATACAACACTTTTAAAGAAATATAGAAACTGTTATGACGCCTTTTATGTTAGTAAATGATATGATGCCTATTACCCACCAAAAAGTGGGTAACCCATAGGAGAAATTTTTTCTACACCCTGGATAGCCAGCCAGCCAACAACCCTGTATGATCAACACATAACATGATGCTAGGATCCTCCATTTCTTGCTCTGGTCAGATTTCTTTCTCCAATCGAACATTCCTTCTTGAAAAAATGTGGGTCATCCATCAGTAGGTACTTCAACCATTTTTGCAATCATGTTCTTTCAGTTAGTGTTATAGGCATGCTAATATGGATTAAGGGGCAAACTGGATAATTAACTGATCTCGATTATATTCTTGTTCCCTCACTTCACTTGGGAGGTTAGTCTTTGACTCTAATCCAGTGGGACCTCCTTTGAGGCCTTAGGGGGCTATAGGAAGGACACTACTGGGGAAGCACTGATTAAAGTAGCATGTCCAAGGTAGTCCATACTTGCCACGTTTCATTTTTCCCTTTATTCATCTCCATTTTTTCGGGCTAGTGGTCATTGGGATTAGCACCCTTCATATGTTGAATTTTCTACAATATGAGCAACCAAATACGATTTTATCACTTCAGAAAATGTCAACAGTAAATGCAATGGAAACAGTAAAGATCATAGAAAGACAATGATGCACAATAAAGACAACGAATTTTACCTTGGGAAACCCAACCTTGGGAGAAAACCCAACAACTTTTTGTGGGAGAAATTATTCGTCAGCAAGGTTTACGAATCCAATTTGTGTAGAAATCTGTGCCAATATCCAAGTCAAAAAATACTAGTAAAACTTGGTCAATCTTTAGTAAGTCATCACTGGTCAAAACCAATGAAAATAGTAAAATCCGCACTGGTGTAGAGGTCTAATTTTGAGTACTCATACCCCCTACAACTTCTATAGACAACACTTATTACATTTTACATCAAAATTTACATAAAAATCTTGTCCAGTGGGGAATTTTTAACAATTAAAATTTTGAACTTAGAGTCAAACAAATTCCACGAATCTCTAGAGATGATCTAGCATGGTAATTGGAGCACAATCACTTAATTTTACAAATTAACAGATGATATATATATATATATATATATAACTAGAAAACAGTATGATGATTACAATGGTGGGAGAACCCTGGCTTAAATATAACCTTGGTGAATTTACATGAGGGGGCATGATCTTTTGATATTGCCTCGTACTAAATTAAACATTATTACATATTAATTTTATACATAACATTGCCTATGTAACGAACAAAGTTCGTACTGTGAAGTTATCTTCAGAACACTTGGAACATAAAAACATCCATTGAGGATACAATATATAATATATTGAGTAGTGTATAAAAGAATTGAATGAGATGTTTTGATTACAACTAAGGGTCTTGTATATATAGCTAGGCAACTACTCTTTCACGAAAGATCATGTCCATAGAGACATGCCTCTCCAATACTAATTGTTAGTTAATTAACCATTATTATTATTTATCTTATATATATATATTTTATTCATAATATTGCCTTCTTCTTCAAAAAGCTTTGTCCTCAAAGCTTATTAATGAGAAGGCTTAATAAGTTAATATTTTTTTTTAATTTCTGTCTCTCAATATCTCTTTGTCTCCTTAACTTGTGGAATTACCATTTTTGATAATACAAGACGATATGAACTCTTGAGTGTGGTACACAATTGTCGTACTGTAAAACTATATAACCATCCAAAAGTGAATCTTCTGTGGAATATTGCGATTACTGAGAACTCGGTATGAATTGTTATCACAACACTGGCTTATGGTGACATCAATGTTCTTGGGAACATAAGTCACATGTTTTTGGTTTGGGTATACAAATTGGTTGAAATGTTTTCTTTTATAATTTGGATGCTGATAAGAAGTTCTGGTGATTTGACCTCCCCTTAATTTGTTTGTGGTAATTTCATGGTCTATTGAAGGTATCTGATTTCTTTTCAGATACAAAGGTCGCTTGATTAATTGTGAAATATTCGCTTGAAATTTTTGTTGCTTGAACTGCAACTTTTGAGTACGTCTTCACTTCAATTGGTTTATCCTCTTCTTGAGTTGTGATATTGACTGGATCGGTATTCATTCCTTCATCTTCAACTTGGACGATTATGACTGGAGAATTCGATACTTCTTCTTGAGTAAGTTGTTCTATCTTGTCTTTTAGCGACTTCTTGTCACTTTTAAGCTTATTTATTTGTGTAAGAAGGTTTTGATTATGATTCCTTAGACGTGAAACTTCTTCGATTTTTGGATTGTTGACTTTATTCTTGGTGTCCTATTCATCTTTTAAACTTTTGATTTTTTGTAATAATTTTTTATTAAGCTTCTTTAAATGTAAATTTTCTTCTTCTTGTTCTTGATAAGTGCTTCTTGAGTTCCTTTTTTGTGAACTTAGTCTTATTGACTTGTGCGAATAATTTTTCAACATGGTCCTTGAGACGAGAAATTTCTTCGTCCTTTTCCATTACTTCCTTGTAATTCATATATGCAAGATCTTTATATTCTTGATGTAACGCTTTCTTCTTTTGCTGAAGTTTGGCTATTTTGTGTTTCTCTTGATCTTCAACTGCAATTTCTCGATACACATTGGTTTACATCGTTTTGTAGTAGTGATGATGGGCGTTTAACTTACAATTTGGATTCCATTTTCTTCATTTCTTTGTTAAAATCTGCATGTTGTTGCCCAAATGTTGCCATTAATTGTTTTATATCTCTTGCTAACGATCATTTTTGTGTATCACTTAAAGTTTTGTAACATTTTGCGCAGATGACATTTTGATTTCTGAATGACTCTTGACGATTAGAATATCTCTATGAACAAAAAGGACATCTTGAAAAGAAACCCATATTTTTTTTTAAACCCTCAAGGATTTTTCTCCTACTTTATAAAATACCTTTGCTAGAATGTGCTTGAACCATATAACTCCTTTTATAAGTTATATAAGCTTACAATTACTTAAATGGCCAATTTAATGATTTTCATTATTCTCATGTTACCTTTTAAGTTCCCCTTCTTATAAAACTTTGATAAACCTTTTAAAAAATCACCTTTTATATCCCTTAAGTTTCCCTTGAGTAAACTTAGGAATGATTTTTTTGTTTTGTTTAAATTGTACTCCTTTTTGTTTACCTATTTTTTTTGAATAACTTTTTAAATACTCCTTTTTGTAAACTTTATCTAAATCTGTAATATGTATATATATTCCCTTATATAACTTAGATTGAGTCTTGCCAAAGTTTTAATGACTTGAACTTTCCTGTAGGATGTGAATGTTTCCAATGAGTGGACATGACCGTACTGATAGTCACATTGGAAAGCTGCGTCGGATTGTGTAACCAAGAATTCAGGTTTGAAAATATGGAGGTGTGCTTGTATATTTCCAGTACATAGAGCAACTACTTACTAATTTAAATTTGACGAGTAAATGTGAGCGATTTAAGAATTGTGTGGACCATTGGAGGCCCTGTGGTACTTCTTATGAAGAGGCGTCTTTCAAGTTGACATTCGCATCCCTGAGCAGTATTCCTTCGAGCTCCCCAAAATGTTGTTTAAAAATTGTCGATGTACGAATGATAGTACAATCGGTTGATTTGTATGGAAAAATTGCGGATGGTAGGGTGACTTGTAGTGAACATGGTACACAAATCTGGATGAGCGACCCCACACCGATGGGTAGTGTTTGTTTGGCCTGTCAGGCAGTGACTGGGCTGCGTTTCTTTGCTTTTTTTTATTATTATTTTTTTATTTCTTTTATATAATTTTTTGTGTATTTTAATCTTATACTCATATATATATATATATATATATATATATATATATATGTTGACCGTTTTCTTTTTGTTTTTTAAGTTTTTATTTTGTAATAATTTTTTTTTAATGGCCAAAGGCTTGAATGGCGAAATTGGCAAAACGAAGAAACTCCAAACTTTGTGTAGTGGAACACTTGAATCACAACGACAACAAAGTTGACGAAAAGTTGATGGCCAGAGGCCGGATTAGATTGGCTCTGTGTAGTGGTTGAGCGGCCAGAGGATTGAACTAGTGTAGCACGACTCTTATGAGACCTGCGAGTACCTGCGGGACTTGATGGGTTCTATAGCGAGACGGGTCACTCGCATAGGATCCGCAATCTCTACCTGTACTTGTCCAAACTTGCATAGAACCTGTCTACTCGTATTGAACCCCTGAAGACCCGCATGTGACTCGTGGACCCACTCAAAATTCATTGTTTTTTTTGGAGATATATATATTTTTAAAGTTATTTCTATATTTTGTCGAGTCCTATACGAGTCTTATATGGGTCGTTCTCGAGTCTTATACGGGTTGTCGAGTCAATAGCTAGACGAGTCTTATACGAGTACGAGTCGTGCAACATTGGATCGAACAGCTCTGATACCAATGTAACAAACAAAGTTCGTACTGTGCAATAATCTTCAGAAATCTTGGAACATAAAGACATCCATTGAGGATAAAATATATAATATATTGAATAGTGTATAAAAGAATTGAATGAGATGTTTTAATTACAACTGAGGGCCCCATATATATAGCTAAGTAGGTACCCTTTCACGAACGGTTATGTCCATAGAGACATGCCTCTCCAATACTAATTATTAGTTAATTAATCACTAATCATCATTATTATTATTTATATTATTTGTATTATTTATACATATATTTTATTCATAACAATAATATACATTGACTCTAGGCACTACGACTTACTTAAAACTCTACCATCAAGCTGCACTCAAGCTTTGGGGTATAGTTGGGAAAAAAACTTAACTAATGTTAAGCGTTGAAAAACACAAATAATGAGCTAAGGAAAAAAACTCCCTAGAGTGAACTCACTTACTAGTATAGTCCTAAGCTACCTAGGCCTTTTTACATGACTCTTTTCATCATACTAAAATCGTTTTTACAATATCCCCATAGGGCTGTGAAATATTAACAACAAAATGATGAAGGATGAAGATGAATTCTAGAATTCTAGCATGATCTGATGGTACAAGAATGCTTTGAGTGTGCTCTGACCACGGAGTCTCTGAAATATCTTCAAATGCAGTTTGAGTGGTCAATAGGACATTTACCTCTGGTCGACGTAGCCAACTCCTTTTGGCTTCAGAGGTGAATGTATCCTATAATTGCTTTGATAAATGCCTTGGGCCATTCACCTTTTTGGTCAAAATCCTTTATGACCTAGCCAAGTCCTTCTCGCTTCATGTTGGAAAATTCAAAGTGGCAACTATTAATTCCAATTTTCCTTTAACCCTAATATTTGCTTGTGAACTTAGTTAGTCTTCTTGTGTTCTTTATTTTAGATCTTCTTATCAAACAAATATCAAGAATAGAAATAGTAACAACATAGGACACAAAAATTAGGCTCTCAGTCAGGGCAAAACCCCTCCAAGGGGAAATCTCGGAAAACTCTTCTCTTATAGAATCTGCTTCAAATGAGACAACAAAGACCCAAACCCTAGACCAATTCCTCCTCCAAGTACCAAGTCAGCCCTTCCAAAGAGTCCTTCCTTGATCTAGCACTAACCAGCTTCAGACTGCAACTTCGACCTCCCAACTTCAATACTGCTTCTTCGAATTGCAACTTCGTTCTGCAATTTCGGCCTTGTAGCTGCTTTAGAAACCCTAATATAGCTTCCTCTTGAGACCTTCCTTGAGCAAGACAACTTCTCCCAAGATCAACGGGGTCAAGATAGGGTATTCTTCCTTCCAACAACAAGAGATTGCACTTCGTCCTACTGCAACTCAGATTTGCAATTTCGACCTCCTTTGTAGTTGCAAAAACACAAGATTTTCACATGTGTGAGAGAGAGATAGCCCAGAAACACGTCTTTTGCTTCTTATAGACCTTCGTTCTTCTTGTCTTCTTGCTTCCCAACTATAGATCAAATTTTTCCTTGAGATTGAACTTCTTGATGAGTGGATTCCAAATGAGGTCGAACTGCTCCTTTATATATCCTTTCCAAGGGGTCGAATTCACTCCTTTAGGATGACTTGAAGTTGCCAGGGACGACTTGTACTTTTGGAGTTTCCAGGACTTTCTAGACTAAAATATAATTCTTTTTTCCAATTACATTTTGCTCGGAAGGGTCCTATAAACATGATGTTGACTCCTTTGGCTCACGACAATAAATCCCAAGACCTAACAAACCCTAGAAGAATGAAGAACATGCTTTTACCTAGAAGAACATCAATAAGAAGAATGAAATCCATGTTTTAATAGTAATAACTTTTTCTTTTCTTCTTTTGTTTGTTATATAGGATACATATTGAAATGAGAGCAACAACAATTATGAAAATCGAAACTAGTTACACTTTCAACACTTCAAAGGTGAATGTATTCATCTCTTCTTGGTCAAAGTCCTTTATGACCTAGCCAAAATCCTTTATGGCTTTAGGAGATGATTAGCCCAATCCTGCAAAGACCTCATCATTTTCTTCCAATGAGGGAGACATTCAACATCAAACTAAGCTCATATTTGTCCACAATCTACTTATTGTGGATTTGTACTGGAGCTTTACTGCTTCTCTTTGCATCATGTCTCGGATGAAGTGAACCATCGATGTCCTTCTGGATTGTGAAGCCTCATTGCTTAATGACCTGTGATAGTCTTGCAAAGACTAACTTCACCTCTTGAGACATATCTCAAATCTCATCTAATTGTACAAAACATGTACCATAAGCTTTGCTGGCATCCACTGAATATGTCTTAGCTCAACCATAAATTGATTCAGGGTGTTTACTGCAAAGTGAATATCTAGCTTGGTGTTAACCAGGTACATCACAGATCCAATCAACTGCCTATACATCATGGGATTCACTAGGTCTGAATCTTCAATCTCAAGAAATAGTGTATCTGCCAGAATCCTTCATTTCGATCTTCGAGGCCTGTTACCGCTCAATCTAGCAGGGGTCTAGGAGGGGTTCCTATAGAGAAACTACTAGTTCAAGTGGCAACAATGGAACAATATCCCACTGTCACCTCAACTAAAGCTTCCTGCTTTTTATAGACTTTCATCGATGGGAGGAGTCCCAGTATTAGGGAAATCACTAAGAGAAATATATCAATGGTGTGAAGGTAGTGATTCCAAGAGCCTATTCAAAGGAGAGACTCTAATGATGGGGATTGCTTGCTTTAGAAGCAAGATGAATGGCTCTCCAAGAAGGGTTAGAAGGAGACCTAGACCTAGGGTTGAGGAGTATTTCTTGATAAGAAGTGCCCTAGACCAAAGAATCCTAGAAGAATAGGTTTCTAAGCAATCCTTGTGAAATTGGAGTGATAAGGTTGCAGGACCACAAAGAAGCCCTAGTGGACCCAAACAAGGTCAAGGGTTCAAAGTGAAGCTTCAAACAAAGGGTCTTGACCTAGTGAGGGAGAAGAAAAGTATCAAAGGGATGAGGTTTAACTTTGATGTTCAATGCAATAATTATTAACAATGTGGAAAAAGTCGAAGTCGGGATTAAATCAACAAGGGTCCAAAAATTGGAAAAGTCATTAAAGTCGGGAGGTTTTTTAAAAAGTCAGCAAAAAGTCGGCAAAATTAGAAAAATACAAAAATATTCATTTTTAATTTTTAAAAAAAAGTTGTTAAAGAAACTACCTCACTCATGATTTTTTGGAAAAACTCCCGATTTATCTCGACTTTTTCGATAAATCCCGATTTTTTCCATATATATATATATTTTGTTCGTTAAAGAAACTACCTCACTCACAATTTTTTGGAAAAACTCCTGATTTAATTATGACTTTTACGATTGTGAAAAAATCTCCAAAAAGTCGGTCGAAAAAATCATCTAGTCCAAAAAGTTGGACTTTGCTGATTTTATCGCAACTTTTTCCACACTGATCCTTTTTTTTTGTTTGTGTAAATTGGCATTTTTATATTAATTCATAGAATACATAAACTACAAAATGGTCTGCACGCATAGACTAAAGAGAATCTTCCTTTCCCGTTTACAACGATTATGAGCCGCTAAAACTCTATCTGATGACCCCAAGGTCAACGACGCAGGGTAGCACAAAGAAAGGCTAGAGACTGCAAAACATTGTGCCCTCTTCGGCGGTACATGGATAAACAGAAAGGAGAGCTAGAGGGACATCCTATAACCTAAGCGATCAGTCACCTTGAGACCAGAGACAAAACATGTCAAAACAGGAAGTGCAAACTGAAACTGAAAAGCCATTACAGCTTAAGGATGACATAATCTTTGGTTAGAGCATTTGGGTTGTTCGGAGCAGTCGAATTCCCAGGCTTGGGAGTTCGCTGAGTGGTCCGTTTCCCCTGACTGGTACCTATAGCTTCCTCCGAGACCTCCCCCGCAGCTGAGGGATCCTGACGAATGGAGTGCCTAAGGAGACTGATTAGGACACTCATTTTCTTTGAGAGAGTGCCGACTTCCTGAACCAGGGTGTTGAGTTTGAAATCTAATGCGTCCAGTTTCGTCGTGTGCTCTGTAGAAATTAGGGCGATAGCTTGATGAGCTTGATTGATGTATTCCCCTTGCATGCTTATCGCCTTGGCTAACATAGTTTTCATCCTCCAGGCCTCTGCCTGAGTGTGCACAAATTGAGTGGCCCGAGTGGTCGCAGTTCCCGGATCTTGAATCCATTCCACTTCCTTCTCCAAATCCTGCTCCTCCAGATGCTCTTCCTCCTCTGCGACAATCGCTTCTAGCTCTTCTATCTTGCGCTTTTCTTTGAGGGAGGTTCGGGTTTCATAGGAGTCCCGTGCTTTCTGAAGGTCTCTGTTAGCTGAGACATTTCGGCTTCCCTCACGAGCCATACTGCTATTGCGGAGCACAGAAACCTTGAGACTACTAAAATCACAATTGTTGCTATGTTGCATGCCGTGGGAAAGCAGAGTGTCACACTCCTGGTGGGAGGCCTTAGTTATAGTAGATGGGAACCTTGTTTGGCCTGAGGCTTTCCACTTCGTCGTCGGATAAGCGCATATCCTGCCATAATAACTGCTGCTCCAATTCCCACATTCCTATTCATGATACGAATCCTTATTATTAACTCTGCCACGCTTGAGCCAATTTGTGGATTGCCAAGTGTCTTCCTTTGTGATTTGCTGTCGGCTCATATTTTTTGTTGAATGTGCTCCTTGGTTCTATCAATTTTTCCTTGTGTATTAATTCCCACTTCTTCTTTTGTACTTCCTAGGTTTGCCGCCCATTACTCCTTTTGTCCCTCCGATTGGTTGTCTTCATTCACCTGTTAAGGGGAAATCCTTCGTACCCCTGTGCCACTTCTTTCGTTAACTTATGTCTTGCCTCGATAGAAGTGTGCACCTGTTCCGAAGTTCGGTGCATGTGACCTCATGCCAACATGTGTCCGGGTAGGCTGAGGGATTATCGATTCTGTAGTTGGCCAAATGATCTGCCACTACATTCGCCTTTCTTCTCACTGCATGAAGGATTATCCCGTCCAGGCATGATAGGTGATCTGCGATGAGTTCTGTAACCTTGGCAAGCCTCCAATGCTTCGTGACCTTACTCGGTTTGGCTCCTGTATACATTCTTCTTGCTGCCGTGATCGCCAGTTGAGAATCCCCTTCCACCACGGTGGCTCCAGCTTTCAGTCGCCTGAGAATTCTCAATCCTTGCTCTAGCGCTACAAATTCCATTTCGTTATTAGTCCCTTCACCTAGCGATTGACTATATATATGTTGAATTTCTCCTTTGCTGTCTCTAAGAACACCGCCAATGCCTGCAGGCCCCGGATTTCCTCTAGAGGCCCCGTCAAAGTTGAGTTTGAGGAAGCCTGTAGGTGGAGGAATCCAGGTATTCACGTTGGTACTTTGTTGCTGTCGCTGATTTGATGAAAACGTGATGGTTCCCATATCAATATCAAATGCTTTCAGAATCTGTAAGTCCGAGATTGAGATGTTCTTGTCCTGTTCTACTTTCCCTTTGGAGAGAACTGTTTGTTTAATGTTTTGCAGAATTGTATCTTTTGTAAAGTTTATGCTTCAGGTTTCATTTTGGAAAACTTGCCTGTTTCTTTCTTTCCAAACCGTCCATGCTATAAACCCTGGGATAAGTTTCCAAATTGAATTCACCATTTGGGTATTGGAGAAATTACCTCTCCAATTCTCTATGGTTTCCTGAATTGAATTCCTTACCCTATCCGTTCTCTTAAGAATGGTTTCCATCTAGTTCCAGAGGCTGTCTGCCCATTCGCAAGTATTGAGGAGGTGATTCATGGTTTCCTCCTCAATTCCACACATGGGGCAACGAGATGGGCCTATGAACCCTTTTTTCCTAAGGTTCTCCCATGTAAGCGTTCTTCGGTGCATCAGGAGCCAGAGGAAAATTTTAATCTTCGGCCATAGTTGAGCGTCCCACACTTTGCTGTGCCAATTGACTTTTTCTTCATGCTCAGTTTCTATATAGATTCTTGCTTCTTTGAGTGTGAAGTTGCCCCCCTCAAGCTTACCCCAGTGTAATTGGTCAGTCTCCCATGCTCTCCTTATCCTTCTTTTGGCCAGCTCTGTTCTCAGCTCCCTTAAACTGTTGTTTTCTTCTTCCAAAGGTTCCGTCTCGCTGAATATCCACATTCTCCATGCTTGGTCATTTTCATCAAGTTTCCAGTAATGGTTCATTGTTGTTCTCCCTAGCTCCTGGTTTCTTTTTTGGATATCTAAGAATTCAGGGCTTTCCAGCTTAGGGAGTTGTTGCCATGCATCTTCCCAGAAAAGGGCAGTCTTTCCGTCTCGAATTTCCCAAAAACTCTGCTCCTGAATTATATGTCGGTTAGTTCTTGCTAGGTTCCAAATTGGAGAGCCTTCTGTGGTTTCTTGCATTCAGATTAAATTCTGCAGTGTGTGATTGTGAGCATACTTCTCTTTCCAATGTTTGGCCCATGGTAAGTTGGGTTCCTTCAGCCACCTCCACCATAATTTTGCTCCACAGGCATGGTTAACTGTGAATGGGTCCTGCAGATTCAACCCTCCCAGATGTTTGGGTTTGCAAAGCTTATCCCATGCCATTAGAGACCATTTCTGTTTCCCTGAATTACCCGACCAGAGAAAAGCCCTTTGGATGACCCTCATCTTCTGAAGAACCCCTTTAGGTGTCGGGAGAATGGAAAGCATGTAATGCGGAATGGCTTGGAGGACAACTTTGGTGAGGACAAGGCGACCTGCCAAGTTAAGGGTTCTGTGTGTCCAATGATGACATCTTTTTTCTAGGTTGGCTAAAATTTTTTCCCAGTGCAATTTCTGCTAGGGCTTGTCAGTCAGCGGTATGTCGAGGTATCTTGAGGGGAGGTTGCATCTTTTGAAACCTAGGATGGTTGAGAGATTTTTCTGTACAGCTAGGTGCATATTGAAAAAGAAAATAGAGGATTTTGTTAGATTGAGCTCCATACCTAAGGCTTTGCTGAAGTGATTGAGAATACTTCTGTATCCCATAGCTTCTTTGACCAAGGGCGTGCCATGCAACATTGTGTCATCTACAAACTGTTGATGTGTTGTTGCAGGGCTAGTGGGCAAGGGTTGGAGTCCTTCAATGATTCCTTCCTCTTTTGCTCTTTTGATTAGTCTGCTTAAACCTTCCATTAAAATCACAAAAAGGAAGGGGGATAAGGGATCCCCTTGCCTCAAACCTCGCGAAGGAGTGAACTTGGCTATTGGGGCTCCATTAACCAATATTGAAAATCTTGTGGATTTGACCAAGGATAGGATCCAGATTATCCATTGTTTAGCAAAACCGAAGGCTTCTAAAATAGCTTTTAAATAGTGCCAGTTTACCTTATCATAGGCCTTTGATAGGTCTAACTGCATCATCATACCTGCTTTTTTCTGCGTTTGAAGAGTGTGAATCATCTCTTGTGCTAGTAAGATATTGTCCAAAATCTGTCTCCCCTCTACATAGCCTGATTGCTCTTCCGAAATGATACCTGGAAGAATTGGTTTCATTCGATTGGCAATGACTTTAGAAATAATCTTGTACAAGACATTGCATAGTGCAATTGGACGAAACTTCGACGGAGTGTTAGCTTCCTCCTCCTTTGGAATAAGGGCAAGGAATGTAGAGTTGAGGGATTTGAGGATTGAAGAGGAGCGCCGGGAGTCCTCCACTACTTCCCATACCTCTATCTTGACTATCTCCCAACAAGCTTTGTAAAAGTCTATGGTAAATCCATCTGGCCCAGGTGCTTTACCATTTGGCATATCTTTTACGGCCTCTTCCACCTCTTCCAAGGTGATTTCTCGATTTAAAGCTATGTTTTGCTCCTCCGTGATGAGCTTGGGGATGGAAGTTAGAAGTTCCTCAATGGCCTCCTCTCTGTCGATCTCCGGTTCCCGAGCAATCTGACTGAAGTGGGTTATAAGAAGGCTTGAGATTTCTTGATGAGTCTGTACAGAGGTTCCTTGATCATCTTTAAGGCTTAGAATTTTGTTAGCCCCTCTGTGGTCAATGGCAGATCTATGAAAAAATTTAGTGTTTTGTTCGCCTTCCTTAAGCCATTGAATTCGGGACTTTTGCTTCCAAAGCGTTTCCTCCTGTTGGCATCGTAACTGCCAGTCCTGCATTAGCTTTTGTTCTCTGTTCATAGTCTCTTGGTCTATGTTACCTTGGATCCATCCCTCGTGAATTTGTTCCATTTGCTCCTCCAGTTTCTTTTTTTCCTTAAATATATTGCCAAAGACTTCATGATTCCAAACTTTGATTCTGGCTTTGATGTGTTTAAGCTTAGCCTGTAGAAGATACATTTTGGTTCCCCTTATGCCTAATAGTTCTTTCCACCATTGCTCAATTTTTTGAATGAACTCGGGATGAATGAGCCAAAATTTTTCAAATCTAAAAGGTTTATTTCTGGGTGTGCCTTGGATTGCTGCAGTCATTGTTATGGGCCAATGGTCCGACCCTCCACTGGGAAGAATGTTCGATTCTACAGTGATCCCTTCCAGGAGAATAGATTCTGTTACTAAAAATCTGTCCAGACGAGAGGCTATTTGCCTTTCACCCCCCTTTTGTTGTTCCACGTGAAAGCGCCGCTCTTGGGGAAGACATCTACCAGTTTGGCCGATCTAATGAAGTCTATGAAAGCTTCAGAGTCCCTGTTGAGCATTCTAATACCTCCTCTCTTTTCCGTGAGCGAAGTGATCATATTGAAATCACCTCCAAAGATTGCTTTTGCTTGAGGATATCTTAGCTTTAAGTTGGATAGAGTTCTTAGTAATAGTAGTTTGGCCTCTAGTTTCTGAGGGCCATAGACATTGGTGCATAGATATGTTTCTGAATTCCCTACTATTTGGACTTCTATTGATATGTAAGATTTGGCAGCTTCAGAGGAAATGAGCTGGATGACCTGTGGATTCCACATAATGGCCATGCCTCCCTCCCATCCATTGCTTGTAGTTTCTAAATATTCCATACTTTTACCCAGTTTTTTGCTGATATTGACCATCGTGTTGCTTGAACATTTAGTTTCTTGCACAAACACTATGTCTGGTTGTTCCTTTTGGACCTTCTTCTTTAACAAACGCTGTTTTTTTTGGCTATTTAGCCCTCTAGCATTCCATGAAAGAACTTTCATTTTAAACAAAGTCTAGGAGGTTAGTGAGAACACCTCAAGGGCTTTCATCTTACCTGAATTTAAGAGCATCTGTCCCAGTTCTTGTAATGCTTCATTGTTAGTCCTTCTTCCTCTTTTTTTCCGGTGCTTGGAGTTGTTGGAGGTTTGATGCAGTCCCTGCATTCGTACCCCTAGCCCTTTTGCTGTTCCCAAGAGCTTTCTCTGCAGCTCCAGCTCTGCCTGTTGCCTTGCTATGAATATGTCATTGATTATGTTTACCTCCTCTTCCGATATGTGTTCCATTCCTTTCTTTTTCCAGTCTTCTACCATATTTGGTAGATCCATACCTTCTTGCTCTAGCATGTCGCTTAATTCCATATCTTCGAGCCCAATTTCGTTGGTAAACATCTCCGAATCTTCTTCTGCCCCCTCCGTTGTTCCTTGAACCTGAGGGGTAATATTTGAAGGTTTCGCCACCAGTTCTTTAATTTCTGGTGTTGTCGTGGGTCTGCTTATTTTCATTGCTTCTTGCTCTTTATTGTTGTCCTCTGACTCCATTTCTGTTTCTAACACCTCAAATGCATTGCTTGTATTTCCATGTGAAGTGCTTGCTTTAGTCTGTCGTTTTTTATTTGCTCTCTGTTTGGCATTCAGTCGTGTAAAGGCTTCTTTGTTCTTATCTCCTTTGTTTTCCCCTGCCATTTTGTTCATTGGGCATTCTCTGATCAAATGTCCATGCTCATGACATTTTCTGCAACGGAACGGGATTTGCTCATAGTCTATGGCTTGGAAATATACTTCGTCTCTGTATTCCAACCATAGGCCCTCATGTAATGCTCCCGAAACGTCCATCTCTACACAGATTCTAGCGCAAGAGGTATATCTTTTTTGTAACGTCGCTTCTGAGGCCTTGATGAAGGTTCCTAACTTGTTGCCTATTTGTTCCAGTGCTGCATGTCCCCAATAGTCAATCGGAAGAGAGAAAAGGCGAATCCATACTGGTACCTGTTTGAAGGTTTCCTTTTCCGGTACGAAGTTGGGTTTCCATGGCCTCATGTAAAGACCTGTTGAGGCAAAGAAATACGACCCTCCATCAAATATTCGATCCTTGTCTTCCAGATTGGAGAAAACTACTGTAAAGAAACCCTTGGCTCCTAAGTGTAGCCTTACATCTCCTTTGGGTTTCCATTGTTGCTTTATCCACATGCATAGTGCTCGCTCTGTTGGCCAGAACCCCATGAACCTGTAGATCACTGCATGTTCAACCATGTGGTCACGGTACGCTTGAAGTTCTGGGTCAGAAATTATTACCCTTAGGGTTTCTGTGCCTTGGGCTTGCACGGACCCTGGATTTTTTTCCCAGTGGTTGTGGACGTTGTTCCTCCTTGTCTTGTTTTAGATCCTCCTCCTCTACCGTTGCATGTTCCTTCTCCGTCTCGTTTTCTTGTGAAATCTGTGCTTGGGAAGGATTTGTGTTGTCTCTGTCCGCTATGCTTTTGCTTTCAACATTTTCTTTTTGTTTCTTGGTATTTTTACCCTCATTATTTCTCTTCCCCTTGCTGGTTAGATTCTCCTGACCTGACTTCTCATACCCTAATATCTGCACCCCGTCTTGTGCTGTCTTCTCCTTGTTCATCATTATCTATTTGTATGATGGGGTCCCAATGGACCCCGCGTTTTCCATCTGTCGGGTCAGAGTTTGCCCCCTTTTGCGAAGTTCTGCCGCTCTGGCTCTGTTTTGCTCTAGGGTAAGTACTTAAGCTGCAGTTGAAAACGTTACCTTAAAACCCTCCACACTGATCCTTAATGAAGTCTCTAACCAAAGTAAACCTAGGGAGAAATGGTCGTCGAGCTAGGGCTTGGAAAAACTCGAGATTCTATCGTCAGAATGACTTGAAAATTGGAGTACCTCTCAAGGACACACCAACGTAGTTCTAGACCAAATTTCATCAATTTTGGATGGCTAAAATGAATTTCGTGTGATGCTCTAGGAAGCCTAGTAGGGTTAGGGATTAGAAAAGAGAAAAGGAGGTGAGAGAGATCTTCGCTTTGGTGATCACCTAAGACTAGACTAGTGCCTAGCCTATTGGGAGAATGGAGTCACGGATGAGATTGATTTAGGATTTTTGCTCTATCAAGGAGCCCCAACAAGGATTCATACTTTGATTTGACAAATTAATGGAGTCTTGAGGTTTAACCTTCAATGATTATGCCTAGGAACATTCGTTTTTCATGCCCAATGAATAACACATGCAATAGATCAAGACTATGTGATTCAAGATTTTTGTATAAATTTAGAGCACAAGCAACATCATGATGCAGTATTCCATACATTAAACATAAATTGAAAATTTCACATGAAAGAGAAACTTACATGGCACAAAAAGTATATCCATCCATTATATTTGTAAGAGAGAAGCTCCAAAATAGAATAACATCAATCCAAACATCAAAATGCATCCAAGAAGAGATACTGATCTCAATCTAAGTGATGATCAAATGAAATGATCATCACATCAATATATATCCTCCCTAAGGGGTTTGATTTTCCTAATGAGGCCTAATAATGCCCCAACTAATAAAATAATGTGCAAAAATAACATAACTTGGTGACAAGCCCACCAAGATAGCTCCATAATACAAAAATAAGCCCTTGAAGAAGGAAAAATGATAGATACAATATGTTGAAGGGTCGTTGAAGAGGCCTAGTGGAGTCCAATGTGTGCCAAGATGAATGAATGAGCTCCAAACATAGTGATAAAGGGGGTGACCCCTTGATATCCAAGAAAATGACCTGTGGTGCCCCCAAGTGGCTGTGGGGGGCACAAAACATCCTCATGGGTCTCCAAATGGATTGAACAAGCCTGTATCCCATTTGTAAGGGCTGGAAGAATGATGCAAGCCCTCCCATTGTCTCCTGTGGTGAGACACATCCTTATCTGGGCCCTGGATCAACTGCCAAGTGTGTGGTGCAAGAGTGTAGCCGACCGGGCAAGGTGGTCCAGGTGCATCATCATAGTTAAATAGGTGTAACACGAGCAAGCAACGAGTGGAACTGAAAGATCCCATGAAGTGGCAATTTGCTTTCTGCTATGGTGTGTTGGAAATACTGAGAGGGGGGGTGAATCAGTATTTCTTACTTTTCACTATTGTTTTACTAGTTAAAACATATATGTTCAGAACACAAAATAAACAACAGGAATAAATGCTTTTATTCATATAACTGTGCAGTAAAATAAATACAATAAATAGATGTTCACAATCTGTTGCCAAGCTCCAACTTGGACTTTGGTGAGGCTCCAACCTCCAGAGCACCAACTCTATTTTGCCAAGACACCAATCTTGGACTTAGGAGCACCAACTCCCAAGGACTTCAATCCTGTTTAATTCAGAGGCTCCAACCTCTTTGGTATACACTGGTGTGCTGCTGCACTCTTTTCAGCTTCCACTGCATCTGCTGCCTCCTTTGCTTCTGCTGCTTCCACTATCTCATACTCAGGTTATCCCATCTACCAACAACAACATCAGTTCTCTGTTTTTGCTGCTTTTATATGCTCCATGCCCCTGTCCATTCGTTTCCTCTTACATGCTGGCTCTTTGGCTTCCTCCTCAGTGGCTATTGTTTCCTCTGACTCACTTGATCGCTTGGCACTTCGGCTTCCCATTTCTTTGCTTCTTCTGTCTATACAAGTGTTCCAATATTCGCAGGACGCGTTGTATCAATGGCAAGCATTGAGTCAACGCAGAGGACTATATTTATAAGACTGTAACAGCGCTGCTTTTATGTTTATCAGAGACCACCGCTCAAGCACTTTAATCACCCATCAAAAGCCACCTTTTATTGGTGCTTTAGTACTATCGGAAGTCACCACCCGAGCCTTTTATCACCCATCGAAAGCCACCACCAGAGCCATTAATCAACCATCACACAGGCTTTATCAACCCGCCACACTTATAGAATCAGAGCCACCCTTCTATTGCCGCTTTTATGTCTATCGGAAGCCACCGCCCAACCGTGTCCACACATACAATTAACACAAGCATTTCAATATATGTCTTAAGGCTTAAACCCACAGCCACATATAATATATGGGAATCATTATAAAACCCCTTCATAAAGATTTCGGTCACATATACATTACTACACAGGAACCCATGTAAATCTGCTCAATTGAACATTCGCGGATTTCAAATCTTATCCGCCCGCCTTTATAGTTATCGGCGGGTCCGGATTTCGGCGATCACAATAAAACTCTTAAGGCCTGACCTCCGATGAGGAGCGGACCCGATGCTCTTTTAGACTCCCTTTAATATTGTTTTGGGTCCGATGAACATCGGCGTTCGCTGTAAACAATAGACCCATTCCTCCGATGTAACGCGGACCCGATCTCCCATTCAACCATCCTCTATATAATTTCGGCTCCGGATGATTTCGGCGATTTCGCTAATCGCTACCTCCGCTGCTCCGATGCGCTGTAAGGGTTCTGCGGACCCGATGTGGCTATATATTCTGCTCTATAAGATTTCGGCTCCGGGTCCTTCGGCGATTTCGCTGATTGCTACCTCCGAAATGATACAAGTCCTCCGCGGATGCGATGTTAATATATATTCCCTTTAAAGCTTCCATCGGGTCCGCCACCACTTATCGCAATCGGAGGATTGGGGTGGACGGCCCTTTATGCTGCGGATGCGATATATTATAAACCAAATATGAAATGCCATCGGGTCCATTGCGATATGCCATCGGGTCACTTAGCCGAAACTCCGATGCGCCGATATGGCGAAATATATATATATATATATATATGCCATCGGGTCCATATGTGCCGAAACATATTTAACTTGTGTTGTTTCCGCCAAAAAAGAAAAAAAGCCTTTGATTATTGTAAATGCATATATGTAGATTTTGGGCGCTCAAACACTCCCGATAACATTAATACATGCATATGTGGGTTTCCATTGCCCGAACAACTCCCGATAGTATTAATGAAGGCATATATGGGTTCTGAGGCATATATGGCTCTCTTTGCTTCATTTGCTCCTCTGATGGCTCCTCTTGCTCCGATAGCTCCTCCGATGGCTCCTCTTGCTCTGATATATGTGGCTCCTCCGATATGGTCTGCTCCTCTTGGCTCCGATATGCTCCGATAGCTCCTCCGATGACTCCTCTGATGGCTCCTCTTGCTCCGATATGCTCCGATAACTCCTCCGATGACTCCTCTGATGGCTCCTCTTGCTCCGATAGCTCCTCCGATGGCTCCTCTTGCTCTGGCACTCCTCCGATATGGCTCCTCTTGCTCTGATATATGTGGCTCCTCCGATATGGTTTGCTCCTCTTGGCTCCGATATGCTCTGTCTCCTCCTCTTGAATATTGCCATATTGACATCAATGACAATCTGTGTCCAACATGGTGGAGGCCCATGGCTCTCAACGCTCACCCTACAAATGCCAATATGATCCTCTGGAGGGCTTAGACCCCATATAGGGAGACCAAACCCAAGATGAAGACCCACTTGCAATCCTGTATAAGATCCAATGCATCCCCTCACCTTCCAGTGTAACCAAACATTAGTGCAATTGAGTAAATGAGCTTACAAGTCATGGATCCAAGTGGACACTTCATAGTGACATGCCCTTCCATAGTGGGCTTTAGAATGTACAAGTGTCTCCAAGTTCAAGAAGAAGGTTAACCAAGGACCCTATTAGGTGGTTTCAACCCCTAAGGGGAGTGACATGTCCATGGAACATCCATCAAATGGCAGGTGCTATGTGAAATAATGATGGAATAGAGTGGGATATCAGGGGAAGGCTCCAAGCCACATGCCACAGTACGATGGTAGCTATAATAAGGACTTCCCACACTTGGGTATATGAATGTAGGAGGGAGAAATCGTGGTACATGCATTAACTTGACCTTTGTTTTTCCACCCTTCTTCATATGCCTTTTGTCTTTTATTGATTTTTCCTTTGAAACTACTCAGGGCTCTAGGGGATGAGAACATGATATGTAAGATATAACAGTGAATACCCTCTTAAGGTGGGGTTGTTCATCACCCACTAGGGGTTGGGACAATCATGGGTTCCTTAGTGATGTAAGGGGCCGATATGAGGGGCCCTAAGAACTAGGGTGATGGCCATTTAGTGGTAGGGCTCATGTTTGGCTTTCGCCCACATGCTAAATTTGTATGTCTCGACCATCTTTTGCATTTTATGGTACATTTCTTGTTGAGAGTGGCCAAATTATGCTTTTTCTTTTCTTTTTAGCTGCATCAACCTTCGGGGCATCGTTCCAAGCCTGACCCAAGGTGTGGACAAGGGGAGGGGAAGGCTAACTCCTTGTGGACCCAATGGACAAATGTGGACCCGGATGGGAAATATGGTGAATGGGGTTATAATGAGCAGAGGGGAGCAATGTATGTGGTGTCGGAAAGTGGGACCACACAACCAAAATCGGGGTTTCCCATGTAGTGCCACCCCTAAAGCTAGTAGCCAATAAATGAGATCCCACGAGACTAGGATATAAGGTTAAGCATCAAATTGGACAAAGGAGACAAGAGCACAAACCAAACACACTCTTTTCGCCGAATCCCCCCATTAATCCATGCTGAAAGGTGTCCATGATAAGTAAACAAAAATACCCAACTAGATAATGAAAAATCATACATTCAGGGTTAGAAGGCCCACCTTCAAACATACGATCGTAATAGACGAGCGAGGGAGCATATGGCTAGCTCAGGTGGCGCAGTTAGTGTTACATCGAGCTATCTGGCGGTTGGGAGGGGCTGCTGGCTGCCAACTGAGGACTGTCTAGGAGAAAATTTTCTCTTATGGGTGTCACCCACAGGTGGTGGATAACAAGGCCGAACTCCCTCTAACACTGAAGCAAATACTCCTGCTACTGCTGCTCCCTCTATCATGCAAGCAAGTTATTTTGATGACGCTGTAAGCAAGTTCTTGTTCGATTTTTATGGCTATGGTCGGTCTTGATATAAAAGGAAATGACAAATATAAATTGAATTGAAGTTGGCTTCAAAAGGAGGGATGACCTTGGAAAAGTCTGGAAAGAAAGAAGACCCTTGATAAATGAATATCTTAGAGATGTGTCAATATATATATGTGCAGGATGTTGATGTTACAACAAGTAGTTGTCATGATGAAAGGCCATCACAAAAGGTAATTGTGATTTGATGTTAATTTTTTATTTTGAATAACATTTGGATGGTTTGATACAGGGCTACCAAAAGAGGGTTGTAGATGTCACCTACAACTAGCTCTCATGTGGTTGGATGAAAGATCCTAAAGGAAGCAGGACTTGTAAAAGGTAGCAATGTGAAGAAAAGCCAGATGTGGGCTAGAGGATCACTTTCTGATAAAGAGAAGGATGCCATGATCGATGTGGCTCGTAAAGGAAAGTGATGGATGGCTGATGCCCTATGAAGAAGTCCCAAAGATGAAGGTTCCATAATGTTAAAGATGAAATTCATGACATTGAATGGAGGAACGCTACAAGCAGCCGAAGATCCCATAATCTCCACCAATGAATAAAGAGGTGCTGCTGGAAACAAGTCCTTAGTTAAGAAGGAGCCTAGAAGTAAGTTTCTGATTTAGAAGAAACTTGGAAGCAAGTACCTAATCTAAGAGGGAGCTTGGGTACATTCCTTTCATAGGAATGGGTATATCCTCCCTAATTGAGAGGGAGAGATAGACACATCATTCTTTTCTTCACTTGGGAAGAAAGAATGGAGGATTGGGTAAGCATCTGACATCCGATACTCTTTGAGGATGTGGTAGGGCATCCAAGATAAGAGTAGTTGTAGAGGACCGATATTCTTTGAGGACTGGGAATCCAAGATAAGAATAGTCCTGGAAGGACATACCTTGTGAACACCTGAGTGGGGTATGTTCCTTGAGAGACAATGACAAAGGTGTGTCTATAAATCATTGATCTCGCTAGCATTGTGCTCCGATCTTGTGGAGATATAGAGCTGTTAGTCAAGGCCTTGCTATGTGACAATGTTGGATGATATGATGCTATACAGATGGGTTACCAATCCGACTCTTCTTATGAGAATTCTTTAGATTGAGAATGTCCAAGTACCTTGTATGGATTATGAATACCTCCCTAGTTAAGAGGGAGTGTTGAAATATGTAACTAGGTTCGGTCTTCATAATGACATATGTAATCACGATTTTATGTATTTAATGTAATGAAAAAAATAAATTTATTTTTGTTGATCTTGAGGCATGGGTTTCATGCTCAAGGAAATTTATTTTTATAGGTCAAGCTCCCATTGAGAGCTTCTAGGTAATTGTCATGTATGAAAGACCCATTTGGGGGATGTTGCATATTGTTAAGAAATTTATTTGAGTCATTGTAAGAGTCAAAAGACCCTCCAAGATCTCGTCACAAGTGCTCAATAAGTTGGCCTTTAAAAGAAGCTATAGACCTATCTAGAAGGAGATGTCCATCTAGACATGATGACAAGTCGACTTAATTGCATGGGTAAGAAGACTATATAAAGAGGACTCAACCTCACTTGAAGGGACATCAATCAAGCATCTGAAGAAGAAAGAAGTGTGAGAAAGGAAGGAAGAAAGCCTCTTAACCAGCAAATATAAGGAGAAGAAGATCGAAGGTTTCTAGTATTGTTTTTGGGTCCCTCCACTCGCACGTTTGGCTGCAGCT
The DNA here is from genome assembly GCA_031772625.1 of Pinus tabuliformis. Taxonomy (NCBI): domain Eukaryota; kingdom Viridiplantae; phylum Streptophyta; class Pinopsida; order Pinales; family Pinaceae; genus Pinus; species Pinus tabuliformis. The sequence goes on from CM062817.1 coordinate 1,728,434,719, forward strand.
AGGGTTATATCAGACTTTAAAGGAGCCGAGATCAGGGTCAAGAAGGAAGCTTCATTACTAGTCGAAGTCACAAGGAGAAGGGTGCGAGTCTAGCGAAGTAGAAGAGCCTCATAAATTTGCCCCATCAAGTACTCACGTGTGGCATCTTGGTAGTTACAGGTAGGCCCAAAAGTACAGGTCTGTGTTAAGAAGCAGAAATTCAAGAGAATCCGAGAATAGTGGTGTAGAAGATAGTTTGACTAATGTTGAGTTGAAGAGGAAGAAGAATTGTTCAAGGAAGCATTGTGACTCGGTCTTAGAGAGGTTCTTGATCAAGGGTCTTGGTCCTGGAATTCATCAATTGAAGATTCTATAGAATTCTATGGGTTTTCCTCTCAAGCTTGGAGAGGTTTTGGCCCTCATTGATAACCTATATCTTGTGTCCATTGTGTCATTGTTATTTATGATCTGATAACTGTTTGATGATAGAGAACACTAATAATAAACAAGAGAGAGAAGAAGCTAACTAAGTGAAGTAAAAATATATCACAAGCCGTTATCGTCAAAAGAGAAATCACCTACACTTGCTACCCCTAGATTTCTCAACACCAAGTGATAGGTTCACAGACCATTGGTGCACAATCTTCTGATACACGGTCTTCTGTTGAGAGGGATGAGTAGGAAGATTTTGCTCCATAGGAGGTTACTTTAGGGAATAGGAAGCCAAGATGGCTTTAGCAGACCTTGAAGGAAGCCCATGAATCTATGGGGAGTCCTAGGATTGCTGTTAGCGAGAGTAAGGCACTAGAGAGGTTTTGCAACAATTTGGCTTTGGTGAGTAGAAATAGCGAGTCCGAGCCTTCTACTTTTGAGGAGGCAATAGACCAAAAGGTCTGGAGGGATGCCATGGTGGAATAGTACAATTCCATCATGAAGAATGATGTGTGGGAGGTTGTATTGAGACTTGAGGGGAAGTCAATGGTGACTTCCAGGTGGCTCTACAAAATCAAGTATGTTGTGGATGGCAACATTGAGAAGTACAATGAATGGTTTGTGGCATGGGGGTTCTCACAGATAGAGGGAGTTGACTATGAGGAGACTTTTGCACCAATTGCAAGATACACTTCGATCAGGGCAATGATTTCCACTACAATAGAGATGGGCTAGAGGATACACTAGATGGATGTAGAGACAACTTTTCTTAATGAAATTATACAAGAGGAGGTGTATATTGAGCAACCACATGGCTTTGAAGTGCATGGGAGAGAGTCTCATGTGTGCAGGCTGAAAAAGGCCTTATATGGATTGAAGCAAGCTCCCAGAACTTGGTATTCGAGGATTGATACCTACTTGTTGCAAATGGGTTTTGAGAAGAGTGAGGTGGATCCTAACCTATACTACATAGTGGTTGGTGGAGATCCTCTTATTCTCATACTATATGTGGATGATTTGTTCATTACAGGTGCAGAGAGACTCATAGTTGGTTGCAAGCAAGATCTTGCTTTAGAGTTTGAGATGAAAGACATCAGTTTGATGCATTACTTTTTGGGATTGGAAGTTTGGCAGGAACTAAGACACATTTTTTTGGGACAGGGTAAGTATGCAGTTGACATCCTGAAGAGATTTCAGATGGAGGATTGCAGGCCTATGTCGACACCTATGATCACCAACTAGAAGAAGCTAAGTGCTTCTGAGGGTGAATTGGTGGATCCCACATTGTATTGTCAACTGATAGGTTCATTGATGTATCTGGTCAACACTAGGCTAGATCTATGTTTTGCTGTCAACACTCTCAGTCAGTATATGGTTGAACCTAGGAGAGTGCATTGGGTTGCAACAAAACATGTGCTCAGGTACTTACAGGGTATGGTGGATTATGGACTGGACTATGTGAGAGGGGATGGAGTTAGTTTGATTGGCTATATAGATTCTGATTGGGCAGGCAGTGTAGTGGACAGAAAAAGTACTTCCTCAATAGTTGTGTTATGGCTCAGCAGGAAACAAATCTCAGTGGCACTGAGTTCTGCAGAGGCAAAATATATGGTAGATAGGGAAGTTGTGAAGCCATATGTCTTCGCATTATTACTTGATTTATTTGATCAACGGTTGAAGCCTATGGTGATTTACTGCGATAATTAGAGTTGCATAAAACTCTTGGAGAATATGGTATTTCATGACAAGTCAAAACACATTGACATCGTATACCACTCCATCTAGGACTTATAGAAATTCCCAGATCTAACTCTGATCTGCACTTATTACAGTTATCTGGTTATTATCCTCTTATCTTTTAAATATTATTTGTCTCAACAAAAAATATTTACTGCAAATACTGAATAAAAATTTATTGCAAATACTAAATAAAAACATTACTGCAATATTCACCAATTAAAATTCATAGGAATTGACAAAACAACACACATAAAATGGACACCGATATTTTTGGAGAAACGTCCTTGGAAAATCCCCATTGTGGGGAAAACTAGTACTGCAGATGAGGGTCTTATTATTTCTTTAGAAAATCAGTAATTGATAGATTACATAAATTGCTTTCCTTAAAATAACAAAGCTCTAGCAAAAATCGTTCTTCACTTCGGCAAGTCTATTCGACCCTCTAGAAGCAACTCGACCCTCATTTGGAAATTCACACTAACTCACACTGGCAACTCGCACTGTCTCAACCAACTCACACTGCCTCTGGCAAGCCGCACCCTCACACATGCAACTTTTTGGAACATGGCCTTCTGGAGAAATTTCGACCTCCACTCATGTGCATTCATTGGGTAATTCAACCTCCTCCCGACAATTTTGCCTTCTTGCAAATCGACCTCCCTCTAGTAATTTGCATAGTTGGAGAAGATTGGCCCTTTGCAAAATTATTCTGCCCTTGCAGAGTCTCCCTCTGAAACTTAAAAGCTGGAAGACACTCGAATGAAGAATATGCTCCGGAAAATTTCTTCTTGATCAATCACTGCTGAAACCCTCGCTAGTGTCAACTCCACACTATCAATGTGCCTCACTTCAATTCGTTGTGTCTTCATGATGCCCATCGATTTCTTCTTATAACCTCTCGTTGAGAATTCAACGACCAAAATTTAATCCTGATCAATGGCTAAGATCATCTTGACGCTATCAAGTACCTTTTCTAGAGGTCACTAGAAAGAAATCGACTTGTCTCAAATTTCAATTAATACAGATTAATTACCCCATTTTCCTAAGTTAGACTTAGGAAAATAATTAAAAACTAGTTAATAATCTAATTAAGCCATTTTCCCTTAGAAAAATTTACTGGGCTTGGATATATTTTATCTTTTTGTGCTCTTAGCCTCAATGATACCTCCTGAGACTAGAACACATGTTTGAGCTACACAAACTAACAGGACTATGTTCAGAGAGGAGCAGTTGAGCTACGTCACATATCCACTGGTGAGTAAGTAGTAGACATTCTCATGAAGTCTTTGACAAAAGACAAGTTTGTATTTTTCAGAGACAAGTTGGGAGTGGTGAAGAACACTTTCCTCACTAAGAGGGAGTGTTGAAAAAGTTAGCTCGGACAAGTGTCTTCCACATTGGCTTGGTGTCTAGCATGTGGAAGAGTGTCCAAAGTGGTCCCTAAGACATTAACTTTATGTGATATAAAGTTAAAGTGACTTTTTAATGCATCATTAATTAATAAAGTGACTTAAGGTGCCCTAAGTTGTGTCAATGAGCAATTATAACACAACTGTTGATCTTAATGGCTAGGACTCAATTTGAGCCATTAGATCTTAGGGTTAGTTACAACCATTTTAATGAGACATAAAAAGGAGATCCAAAGGAAAAGACACATCATTATTCATTTTCTCATTTTGAGGAGAGAGGGGATGAAGCGCTGAAGGAAAAGGAGGAGAAACATGAGTTCCAAGAGACTTGGCATGCAAACCTAGGAGAACATTCTAGCACCTTGCATAAAAATTGAGGTTGATTGATTGCACATATTTATGTTGAAAATTTGATGTTCTATGCTGAAACAATTACTTATTATGGAACTTCTTTCTACTGCAATATCAATTAAGCAATTGTAGATAGAACATAAACCATATAGATCAAAAGAAGATAACCAAGAACACAATGAGACATAGAGAATTTAGGTCCAATGACCAGGGCAAAACCCACAAGGGGAAAACCCAACCAGATTCTTCTTCTATTAGAAATCAATTGTTCAACAAAGAAACAAAATACAATGAGATATCAAGAGAATGAGTAAGTTCACCCAAATCTGGAATAGATGTAGCAAGAAGATCTCTAATCAGTGTCATTAGAGTTGAATTGGAACCGGCCGGTCCGACTAGTTTGGGGGCCAAACAGTTGGTTCTAGGTTCAGAACTGGAAATGGTCGGTTCGACACCAAACCAACCATTTTTCACTGAACTAGCATGTTCTGAACAATTCGACCAAAGGTGTTCCAAATGCAATTTTTTTAAGAAAAAACACATTTTTGAGTGTGGCAACCTAATATTCAAGCCTATGGCCTTGGTATTTGCTATGCATTTCATGATAAGTGTCTAGTCAATTTAACGTCTTAAATTGCTCTACATAAATTATCAATCCGGGTATCGTAAACTGATGAAGTGTGGTGCACTATATGTGCTTAGTTAACCTTTCTCTTACTTCGTTGTTTTATAGTTTATGTTGTTTTTGGGGTTTTGTTCTTGTTGGTTTTCTAAAGTGTTTAATGCAAATGGAAATCCTATTCTAAGGTCTTAAGAATACTTTTAAAGGACAAGTATGGATAAAGATTTCAAGACAAGGCCTATGTCCCTAATGGTAATTTCCAAAACTTAGCACTTCAAAAGAACTTAAAACATGTTATTGATGGAGTTAGTATTTAAACAAAAGTGTAAATATACAACTAGTTCAATCAAAATAAAATGCAATAACCAAATAATGAGCTAATGACTATGAGACCCAGTATCCTTGCTGCTTCAGCAAAAGGACAAGATGATTCTATCACGTCATTAGTTCATTAAAAGGCTATGTGCATCACTAATCTACAATCAACTTGAAAGCAATTTATGTACAACTAATATACATGAGAAAAATGTAAAACAACAGTAATCAAAACAACTTGTTATGTACAGCTAATATACATGAGAAAAATGTAAAACAACAGTAATAAAAAAGCTTTGTTATGTACAGCTAATATACATGGTGAAATAAAATGCAAAATTAAATGACAACTATACAAGGCAGGGGCCCTCTACCACCTATGAAATCAAAGCAAAATTAAACACACTTGCATGAATTAAAATTGCATGAATGAAAAATCTAATCTATCAAACTTGAAAGCAATCAAATAACATAATGAAATCAAAGCAATATTTACAAAATGAAATCTACTCTACCTTACATTCTACAAAGCAATATTTACAAAATGAAATCTACTCTACCTTACATTCTAATATGCTTCATGACATCTACTTCACATCTCCTTCCATGTTGAGAACATCAAAGCTTTATTCAATTTCTTCAAAAGTACAAAGTACAACAAAGTTCTCCAAAGCTTTCAAAAGCCATCAAGGAAGAACTACAAACTTAAGAACTAGGGACTAAAAAGACTAACAAATGAAGGAGAGAGATCTCCTATTTATACAAAAAGATGAGAGCCATCTCATTAATGATAGTCCATGAATCTCTCCCTCTACCTCTAGAGTCCTAATCAAAATAGGAACTGATAAGACACATGTCCTTTTAGAGTTACAATACAATTAGGAGATGTGACACATATCCTCATGATCCCATGATTCTTTCCACTCAAATTCGAATTTGGCCTTGGGGTGCCACATAAGGGACTTTTAGAAGCCTCCTTTCAACCTACACATGTCAACAATCTCAACCCATTTGTTAGGTATACGCATATGCACATTATTTTCTAATGTTTAACCACAAATTCATTTAAAAGGCTTAGAAATAATAAAGATTGGAAAAACATAAAGGTGGCCCAATGATAATGAAAGTGGGATGAATGTGGTGACATAGTAGTGAAATGGAGGTGAAATGGAGGTGATATAATGGACATAATAGTGAAAGTGTAATGGAAATGAATGACATTTTCAAGACTCAACAATAAGTAAAAGTGACATTCTCCTTTATCTTTCATTTTCATCTTTTTACTTAAATTTTTAATATTACCATGAAATGACTTAGGATGTTTGGGAGTGGTTCCAACCTCATTGGATTTCATATGGAGAAAGTAGAATTTAGATCTCACTCAAAATCCAGCAAACTTAACATTTTTTCAGGATTTCAGGATTGGGGGGATTGCAACGTTTCCATTAGATTTTGTCATATACAAGGGTATGGAACTAGTATTTAATGAATAACACCAAACCCTCTATGTACTTCGATGTTAGTGGCATTGGTTGTTGAAATCCTCTATCATGACCCTACTAAAAATGTACCCATCACTCAAACAAAATCTTGACTTGACATGCTACTTTTTTTCTATCGTATTTTAATGCTTAGAGGGTGATATTGATGACAAATATCCCAATATAGGCCATTATTTTGATGATAGCTAGGTATTTGTTATAGCATGTTTTTTTGGGATGCTAGAGGCCATATAGAGCTTGTTTGTTGATGTATTTTTGGTTCAGAGATGCATTGCACTCAATGCTATTTTGGTTATGTGCACCCTTACATGCTATATAAATGAGATTTTTTGCTTATTTGTGCATAAATGGTTTGGATTCATATAGATGCACATGAATATATATGTTTTTCTTTAAAATTTGAATATTTTGTGTGTTTTTGGTCGGCGGGTTTTTTGGTCCGACTTTTTTGTCGGTTTCGGTCCAGTTTCAACCGGTTCCCAATCCATAAGGTTTTTCGGCTTGGTCACCAGTTCGGTTTTGATAAGATTGATTTTGATAGCATCAACTAATGCAAACACTGAATCACCTTGTCTCACCAAGTTCTTCTCTTACTCCAAGTCTCTCTCTCTCTCTCTCAATCCTTCTCTAGTCCCTCCAACTCTCTCTTCCACAAGTTCAGATTCTCTTTTCACAATGCACAAGTGAGTAGAGAGGATATCAAGCACATATATATAGGAGGAGCAAGGAGTTCGAGTCATAAAGAAGGAGTAACTCGCATGCCTTGAGGGAGAGTTACGTATGCCAATTTAGGGAGAGGAGGTATGCATGCCTTGTAACTCATGCCATAAAGGAGAGAGAGGGGTATGCATGTGTACCTCCTCTCCCTAAATTGGCATAGATAGAGTTACACAGGCCTTGTAACTCATGCCATAAAGGAGAGAGGGGTACGCATGCCTTGAAGGAGAGAGTGTACCATATGCATTGACGAGTACGTAAGAGGAATCTTTTATGACGAGCCTTTAATGCACGTAAGAGTGTAAGGGGAGTGCAACGAATCCATTAATAGAGAGGGAGTATCATGTCATTAAGTGAGAGAGAGAGGTACGAAGTGGCATGATTGAGTGCCAAGTAGGAAAGGTGACATGTATTTCCATTTAGATAATAATATTATAGTATCATAAGGATAATAATAATATTAATGATAATATTGATGATTAAATAAAAATTGAACAATTAAGATTGATTAAGGATAAGTTAAGTGATTTTCCATCATCTATACTTGATTACCAATTGAAGCAAGGTGATTTACTATTTTTGGAAAGTCATGCTTGAAATGATAGACATGACTTTCTATTTTTAGAAAGTCTCTTTAGAATAGTCAGAAATGAGATTTTATTCAAGGAAATTCATCCCTTAGCTGCCAATTTTCAACAATTTCGAGGTTGTTGACTATACAAAAATCGAGGCACGATGCACAAAAATCAAGGTTGATTCATTGCACAAAAATTGAGGCACCTTGCACAGAAATTGAGGCCGAATGACCACAAATTTCGAGTAGTCTGGCACAAAAAATGTGATAAATAATGCTTAAGAAAACGAGATAAGTAATCCATTTGTTGGTTGGAAAAGTTCATTGTAAACTCATTTTTCTATGAGCCTTTATAAAATGCTCTCTACTGGTTTTCCCTTCGGGGTTTTTCCAGGGGCATTGCCCAAAAATTTCTGTCATTTATGAGATTGATTTTCTAAGTTTCCTCTCAGTATTTAAAGTAAAGGATTCAATGTGTTTTCTTTCATAAGTTTAGTTTTGAATGCATTTGTGAATGAGCATTAAACCCTAACTAGCAAGAAATTGAGAAACTTATTTGAGATTGAAAACCAGTGATTGGGTCAAGTAAGTAGCTGGTAACATTATCATACCTCAATGTTTGGATGGATTTGAGCTTGTTCCTCAAAATCATCTTCTCGTTCATGTTATCACTCTGGAATAGGTCCATTAGAGCCTTAAAATCTCTTTGGTACTCTGCTTTTCTCCGAAGTACGAGATCAAATGTTCTTTTATGGAATCCATGATCATTCTCTGGGTTTTGATGTCCTTTTCATGCGCTTGCTTGGGTGTTGCATTTGTCAGTACAGGAACAACATTTTCTGTAATCTCCCAAAGGTCATGCTCCTTTAAAGGAAAGGTCACCCTTGCTTTTCAAGATAGGGAGTTAGTGTTGAAATGTGTAACTAGGTTCGATCTTCAGAATGTCTAATGTAATCATGATTTTATGTATTTGATATATATATATATATATATATATTTATATTTTATTATTATTTTGTAGAATGGGCTTCATGCTCAAAATTATTTTATTTGTAGGTCAAGCACCCTTTGAGTGCTTCTAGATTTTGTCATTGAGTCATTGTAATACATAGAAGACCCATTTGGGCATCATGTATCAAGTCAAAGAAATTTATTGTATAGTCAAAATGTCAAAAGACACCCTCCAAGACAAGTCAACCTTGCTGCAACAAGTTGGCCTACATGAAAGGACAAGTTGGCTTCATTAGGGCCATTCGATCACTATGAAGAAGCCTATATCTGAGTCGAGTTCAAATACCAAAAAGAAAGAGCCTAATAGCCAACAAAAAAGAATAGAAACCAAGGAAGGAAAATTGAAGTGGTAAGGAACTGTTTTTGGGCCTAGATCTCTCACATGTGCGAGCTGCAATTAGGATTTTTGAAGTGATAAATTGCAGACCATAAAAAGAGCCGAAATTTGGTGTCTAAGAATCATATTTACAAGTTGAAATTCGAAGTAGTGAAGACCAAGCCAAGCGAAGGAGAGAAGTATCCTAATTTTGCCCTAAATAGTTCACACGCGTGAAAATTAGTTGCTGCAAGAAAGGCCGAAAGTTGCAGACCTGTAATAGAAGCCGAATTATGAAGTGAAGCCGAAATTTGAAAGCATTGAAGCAAGTTTGACTAACCTTGACTTTGTGAAGGACATGCTGATCAAAGGAGAGGTTGACTTGGTCTTGGAGGCGTCTTTGTCAAGGGTCTTAGGTCTTAGAATTCGTCATTTGAACATTCTATAAAAAGAGAAGAATTCTTGTGGGTTTTTCCTCTCAAGAGGAGAGGCTTTGGCCTTGGCTAACAACCTACATTTTGTGTCCTTTTGTCTTTTGATCTTCATAGTTTGGTAGTTGTTTGATGATTTGAACATAATAATAATCAAGTGAAAGAAGAAGCTAATAACAAGTACATCAAGTTAAGTAAAAGAACATCACAAGCAAATATCAAAGAAAGAGAAATCACCTATCTAAGCTGCCCCTAGATTTCTCAACATGGTATCAGAGCTAAGGTGACAACATCAAGACGAAGAGGCAGCTTGAAGATCATCCAATTGAAGAAGGATTCATAAGGGCTGAACACACTAAGAAACAACTAAAGAGGACTATCCATCTCATCACAAGGATCATATCATCTAGAAGGAACAACATTTTAAAGAAGACCTCAAAGACCCTACCTCCATTCAAAGAAGGATTCTACACTTGAAGTCTCCACACTCTACATTTCTACATTCAAAGGAAGCAAGTAGAAGCATTGCCATCGTCATCAAAGAGATCAAGGTGATCTTCCTCTCATTGAAGAAAGGATCACATTTCAAGCATGCTTGAAAAAAGACATCTTTCAACATCTAGTAGAAGACATCATCAAGAAGGCATCAAGTTGAAGACATCATCAAGGAGCTTTTTCACTTGACAAGTAAGTATTCTATATTTTTATGTCTCAATCTACAAACCAAATGACTTCATTCTACAAGGAGAACAATAAATTGGTTGGGACCTCGAACTACCTTGCATGGAAGAAGAGAATTGATTTAATTCTCATGGAGAATGAAGTTATTGAATATATAAAGGGCTCCATCACCAAACCATCTCAAGAGTAAGCTCAAGCACTATCAAAGTACATGAAAGGAGAAATAAGGGCACAAAGGATCCTCATAGAGTCAATCAAGGATTCTCTCATCCCTTATGTTGCAAAGTTGAAGACAACAAAAGAAATTTATGACAAATTGGTGGAGTTGTTTTCTGTGAGTATTGCAGGAGAAATCATATCTTTAAGGACTGAACTATGCAAGATGAAAATCTCAAGGGAAGAAGGGATAGCTTCATATTTCATGAAGGTATCTCAAATTAAAGATCAATTACAAGAACTTGGAAAAGTAATGTTTGCTCGTGAAATGACCACCATTGTGCTCAATTCACTACTCGATGAATGAGGCAACTTTGTGTCAAGCATTTATGGAAAGAAGGAAACCACTCCATTCAACGATTTGAGGTCATTATGCAAAATTGAAGAATCTAGATTAAAAGCAAAGAACACTGTTGGATCAACTAAACCAACTCAAGCATATGCAACATTAATAATGAAGAAAGGAAAAATTGGGAAGTTTGGGCCTCGAAAGAAGTTTCAAAAGAGAATTGATATGTTGAAAATCCAATGCTATGAGTGTAATGAATATGGGCATTTCAAAAGAAATTGTCCTAAACTCAAGAAGGACAACAAGAAGAGAAAGGAGAGAAATGAAGCCCATATCACCAAAGAGGTAAACGAACCCAAAAAGAAGAAATCAAAGAAAGAAGAAGTGAAAGATCTTTATTATGACAGAGATAACCTTCTTCACTTAGTTCATAGAAGTTAGCAAGTCATGATATAAAGCTTCACAAATATGATAGGATGCATTATAGCAGAGATAGAGATGACATCATCATAGAAGCATGGAAGGATAGCTGAAGTAGAAGTCTACATGGTTGAAGCAGTCATCATGATAAAAAGGAAGTAGCTCATGGCATCTTCATTGGAAGCATTTAAGGATAACCGAAGTAGTAATATATATGGTTGGAGAAAGTCATCTAGCAAGATAAAAGATGAAGAGATCATCATACATCATCATCATTAGGAACAAGTATTTGCAGAATGAGGATCATCAAGGTCCTCCATTGGAATCTTCATTAGAAGGTTCACCTCTACTTAAAAAGTCTACATTCCACCTAGTGTGGGATCCACTAGTTAGAAGGATGAAGGTATGATGACAAAAATGTGCAGCATGTCAAGTTGGAACTTGGTTGAAATACTTTCATCTTCCATCAAGGAAATGGGAGCTACCGAAAGGAAGTCTAGATGACCAAGATAAGAAAGAGGTATGTATATATTTAGTAATAGATAGATAAAGTCATGTCATCATATGGTTGCTGATAGAATGGATAAAGTGATCTATCTCATGAGCATGATGAATAAAGAAAGAAACTCTTCCATTAGAATGATGCATGTGGACAATGTGCCTTGAACTCTTCTACACATTGACGAGATGAAATCAACATAATATGACCTCATGAAGAATATGAGGAGGTTAACAACCATGGTTCCTATGATGAAAGAGTTATGAGAAGAACGGTGAAAGAAGAGTTCGTGAGAAGATGCATCTATAAGTCACATAAAATAAGTAATCAACATCTAATAACTAGAAGGCTTAGTCATGACATCTCCATGGAGAAGGTATGAATACCCTGATATGTTGGAAAAGGAAAACCTTGGTATTGTATGTCTTGGAGATGGATTCATACAATATGCAAAAGGATGTTGATGCAAGAAGCTGATGCCATGACGAAAGGCCATCATAAAGAAGTAACTTTGAATTGATGTTCATTTTGATTTTGAAAACATTTGGTTAGTTTAAAACAGGGCTACCGAAAGAAGGTTGTAGAAGTCACCTACAACTAGTATTCATGAGATCAGATGGGAGATCCCAGAGGAAGCATGACTTGGAAGAGGTAGTTGTATGAGGAAAGCCAGATGTGGACTAGAATATCACTTTCCAATAAAGAGAAGGATGACATGATTGCTGGTTCAACACTTTGTTTCGTTGAAGGGAAGTGATGGAGAAGATGGTCAATGCCCTAAGAGAAGAAGGCTCCACGATGAAGAAGTTGAAGTTAATGACATGATGACAAAAGGAGGAGCCCCACAAGCAACGTATAGTACCATGATCTCCACTGAAGAGTGCTGCTATTGATAACAAGTCCCTCATTAAGAGGGAGCTTGGGTATATTCCTTTTATAAGAATGAATAGATCCTCCCTAGTTGAAGAGGGAGAGATAGACACATCGTTCTTGTCTTCATGTAATGAAGAAAGAATGGAGGATTAGGTAAGCATCTACGATTGATTCCGATACTCTTTGAGGATGAGGTAGGGCATCCAATAGGTAAGAGTAGTCGAAGAGGAAATTCCATGAGGATTTGTTAATCCAAGATGGGAATAGTCCTAGAAGGACATACCTTGTGAACATTCAAATGGGGTATGTGCCTTGAGAGACAATGATGAAGGTGTCTATAAATTGTTGTCTCCCTAGCATTGTGCTCTATTCTTGTAGAGAAATAGAGTTGTTAGTCAAGGCCTTGCTATATGACAATGCTGGTTGATATGATGAGATGCACTGATATAAGCTGAATAAATAGCTTATGAGATGGCTTACCAATCTGACTCTTCTTATGAGAATTCTTTAGTATGAGAATGTCCAAGTACCTTGTATGGATTATGAATACCTCCCTAGTTAAGAGGGAGTGTTGAAATGTATAACTAGGTTCGATCTTCATATTATCTAATGTAATCATGATTTTATGTATTTGATAAAAAGAAAAAAAGAATTTATTATTATTATTATTTTGTAGCATGTGTTTCATGCTCAAGAATATTTTATTTGTAGGTCAAACACTGATTGAGTGCTTCTAGATTTTGTCATTGAGTCAAAGAAGTCAATTGAGTCATTGTAACATGTATAAGACCCATTTTGGCATCATGTATCAAGTCAAAGAAATTTATTGTAAAGTCAAAATGTCAAAAGACACCCTCCAAGACAAGTCGACCTTGCTGCAACAAGTCGACCTCATTAGGGCTATTCGACCACCATGAAGAAGCCTATATATAAGAACTCGACCTCATTTAAGAGGGCATCCAAGTCAAGTTCGATTCCCAAAAGGAAAGAGCCTAATAGCCAGTGAAAAAGAATAGAAACCAAGGAAGGAAAATTGGAGTGGTAAGGGTCTATTTTAGGCCTAGATCTCTCACAGGTGCGAGCTACAACTAGGGTTTCTGAAGTGATAAATTGCAGACCTTAAAAGGAGCCGAAATCTAGTGTCTAAGAATCATATCTACAAGCCAAAATTCTAAGGATTGAAGACCAAGCCAAGTGAAGGAGGGAAGTACCCAAATTTTGCCCTAAACAGTTCACATGTGCGAAAATCAGCTGCTGCAGGAAAGGCCGAAAGTTGCAGACCTATAATAGAAGCTGAATTTTGAAGTGAAGCCGAAATTTGAAAGTATTCAAGTTTGACTAGCGTTGACTCTGTGAAGGACAAGTTGATCAAATGAGAGGTTGACTTGGTCTTGGAGGCGTCTTTGTCAAGGGTCATAGGTTTTGGAATTCGTCATCTGAACATTCTATAAAAAGAGAATAATTCTTGTGGGTTTTTCCTCTCAAGAGGGGAGGTTTTGGCCTTGGCTAGAAACCTACATTTTGTGTCCTTTTGTCTTTTGATCTTCATAGTTTGGTAGCTGTTTGATGATTTGAACGTAATAATAATCAAGTGAAAGAAGAAGCTAATAACAAGTACATCAAGTTAAGTAAAAGAACATCACAAGCATATATCAAAGAAAGAGAAATCACCTATCTAAGCTGTGCCTAGATTTCTCAATAGTTAGATGCTACATTCAACTAATCTTCAAATACGAGACTAGCTATTGCCATTCCTAGATTTGATAAAATTTTCCATGTGCTAGGTCCCTTCTAGCACCCACTATTATAAAAATAATCCTAGTTTATAGATCTACTAAGATCTCCTTGTGGATATGTGTTTTGTTCCTTTAAAACACCCACAAAATCTTATTCCCTGCCAAATCCTTCACTGGTACGACCTCTTCTCTCCCTCTAAAGAATGACCTCCACCAATCTTTGCTAGTTGATATGCAATCTGCCTGTGGCTGTATGAACCTACTTTGCACGTTGTATGGTCTTTCCCGTGGCTGCATGGCTTACCCTATGCACTCTATGACTGTCCTGTGCATTGTAGGACCTACCCTAGTCATTGTATGACCATTGTGTTATTCGGCTGCTGTGTCTATCGTACTGCATACAGCTTGTGCTAGGCACGTATGGTTCTCGTATATTCTACTGATGTTGTAGTTACTTTTCTCGCTATTATTTTTCGTAACCTACGCGCTACTTTACATTTTTGTGTCGTCATACAACTACCTTTCTTGCTACTGTCACTAGCTGTCATAGCCTGTCAACCTATGCTATGTACAACCCCCCTTGCACACGCCATTTCCCTTTGCATATAGTTGTTGCAAGCACCTATCGTACCACAACAACAACCATTTTCCTATACATGTATCACTGTTGTGGCCATCTACTTGTGTTGCGCACGTATAACCATCACTTGTATGGCTCAATTGCATATGGCCATTGCTACCATCACTTGTCTCCACACGTGTGATCGATTGCTTTTGTCCCTGTATGGTACTGCTGCAACTCCTACGACTTTATGGATTTGTGCAATACTCAGAGATTGGCCTCCCTTTCAAAGACAACTCGATACCATATTAAATTCCTTCAACCCTAGCAACTGGCATGCTATTTCCTAGTAAATCACTTGCTATAGTAGATCTACTAAATAAACACATTATGTTGAAAATTTTCGGAACAACCTGTGTAATGGATTTGTAATCCATCTTATGTTTTGGGTGGACACTCCACCCATCACCAGGGACCAAAAAGCAAAGTGAGATTAAATAAGTGCCGAGGTGCCTTAAATAGAAAACAATTCAAAGTAGCCGTTAAGGATTTAATATTAAATTAATTAAAAGATGAGGCATTAGGTCAAAAGGTTGAAAATAATTTAAAGTAGACGTTGAGGCTATAATATTAAATTAAATTAATCAAGGAAGCTATTGAAGGACTAAAATAATAATAAATTAACCTAGGTAGTTGTTGAAGGATTAAAATAATAAAGAATCATATCGAAAGATTAACAAAAAAGTGGGGGAAAAATAATAAATAAATAAAAAGGGGAGGGGCAGAGTGGGGAGGATCAGAACCAATAAATTATTTAGTGAGTAGAAGGAACAATAAAAGGGGGATGGGGAGGGACACGAACTAAACTATTTAATCTATATATAAAATAAGAATAAAACAAGAAAAAATGGGAAAGGGGGGCCAGGAGGAAAGAAGATAGGTAGCAACAAGGCTAGGGAGATCTAGAGATTTTACTATATAAATAAGGGAGAAAATATGTAACCGGAAAAAGAATGAGGTGAAGGGGAATGCAAACAAAAGATGAAAATGAAGGATGAGTCAAAAAGAGAAAAGGAAGAATGAGAAAACCAAGGGGGTGGGGTGGGAAGGGAAACATAATAATGAGCGAGCTGATGGATAATCGACTTCTAGGATTGGATGAGCTTATAACCATCTTCTCTGTTGAAGTTGTTGGGGTGTTTCTTCATCTCAAGAGCTTCTCCTATGATTCGATAGTTATAAAAACTTAAAAAGGGACAAAGGCTAGGATTTTAGATTGACCAAAGCAAATGACTTGTTTGGAATTAAAAGAGTGTTCAACTATGGCTTACTTTGATAGTCTGAGATGGTTGATATCAACTATATGCTCTTTGAGGTAGGCTTTGAAGGGACAACTTGTCTAGCCAATGTAAGTCTTCCCACAAGAATAGGGAACTTGGTAAACCCATGAATTTAGCACGGGGTCAGACTTGATTTTGGCTGACCGAATATTTGCTTGAGACTTGAGTTTTATGGGGTTTGAAAACAATTTTAATGTTTCTTTTTGATAGGATATTGGTGATGAGATTGGTGATGAGCAATGTTTTAAAACTCCGACTTCGACTCTGAGTCGACCGAGGGTCGACTCCGACTCCGACTCTGACTCGACCGAGGGTCGACTCCGACTCCGACTCTGACTCGGTATCGACTCAGCCGGCTCGATTTCAATGACTCGGTCATTGTAAAAAATACATTAAATATTTATTTTTTATAAAAACACATAATTTTAAAGATTTTCATTCATGTTTCTAAACACACATCATTAGAATATAGATAGAAGACAACATATGATCAAAGTATGCTCATGAATATATCCATTATATCAAAATGGCACCCAATGCACTGTCCAATACATACACGATGATGATATAGAGATCAAAACAAAAACACATAACCAAGGAGGCTATAAATGGCCTCTACAACAACAGTCTGTGACCAGTACTAGAGTTGCCAACATCATCTGGCTCAGTGTTACTTGGGAGCGGGAGCGAAAGTGGGGAGCGAGAGTGAAAACGGGAGCGGGAGCGACATTTTCAGAAGCTCCTGGTTTGGGAGCGAATCCCAGAGGAGTTCGACAACCAATGTCACTAACATCAAGGTACATAGAGGGATTGGTGCTCTTGATTAAATACGAGTTCCATACCCTAATACATGACAAAATTCAATGGAAACATTGCAATCCTCCAATCCTGAAATCCTGAAAAACTGATAAGTCTGTTGGATTTTGAATGAAATCTAAAATTCTACTTTCTCCATATGAAATCCAATGAGGCCGGAACCACTCTCAAACATCCTGAGTCATTTCATGGTAATGTTAAAAATTTAAGTAAAAGGATGAAAATGAAGATTAAGGAGAATGTCACTTTTACTTTAAGAATTTAACATTACCATGAAATTTGAATAGCATATCAATACTAGGAGAGG
Source organism: Pinus tabuliformis (assembly GCA_031772625.1). Lineage (NCBI taxonomy): Eukaryota > Viridiplantae > Streptophyta > Pinopsida > Pinales > Pinaceae > Pinus > Pinus tabuliformis. The sequence continues at coordinate 1,728,451,857 of CM062817.1, forward strand.
GGAATGGACCCCAAATAGCATTTAACTAATTTAGAAAACACCTTGGAGTCCCCAACACTCAGCTAACAGTTAATTTTTTTTTTAAATATGAAAAATTGCATTTTTTTGGGGTTACAGGCTGCATTCATTGACTCGAGCGAGTTATTGCGGAATTGGCCGGGTTGACCGAGTCATGCAATAACTTGGCCGAGTCAGTCATGACTCGGCCTCCTGTTCCGTTTTTTTCTGCCGGGTCACAAAAAATCCCAACGACTTGGACCAACTCGGCTGTTTCGGATTCGATTCGGCCGTTTTTTAGAACATTGGTGATGAGATTGGTGGTCCCTTTTATGTAGGGGAGAGAGACTTGGCCTTGAGGAGGAGAGGAAGGGGAGTGTTTGGACTTAGGATTAGAGGCTGCTTGAAACAATTTATTGATCTAAGATTAGGTGTAACCGTTGGTTTTGAAAGCTTGGAATAGGTGGGCTTTCTCATAGGGAAGGAATTGGGGAGCAGAGATTTGGAGGGCTTGAGAGATAAGAGTTTTAAGAACAACTGAATTTTGGATTGGAATTGCTGGAATTTTAATAAGTAAATAAGAGATAAACAATGGAAAAAAAAACAACGAATCTCAAACACATGCACACAAATAAATTATGCTCTCCAAATCCGTTGTTTCATTAATAAATTGTCTTCATCATACAAGGGCTTTCCCAATTGGCGAAATTTGCCCACTGAGAAAAATTACAAACAACAAAACTAGAATAATTCTAGGTTATAAAACCCTCAAAACCTATCCTTTGAGCTCACTGGCTATTGGATCATTCTCCCTTGCTACCACTTGTTCTCTTCCTTTGGAATTTGCACACTTGGTTGAATTTCCTTCTCCACCCAATCACTAAGATCTCACTATCTCTCTGTCTTGTGTTTACTTGATGTGTCTTCTCCCTTAGCCTAACCTTCCTTTTATAAGTTCGAGTTATTGATTGGATCCACAACCCTAATCCCGTAAGTGATTGACAGTTGAGATTAGATCTCAACTTCACTTGAGATTAGTGGTTGAGATTCATTTAATTCATTAATGCAAGTAACCTTTGCATTTCACTAGATTAACTCATTTTTTCTTATAAAAGGAAATTTCTTTAGAAATTCATTTAATTTAAGTAATTTGCTAAAGATTATTAGAATATATTAGAATATTCCTATTTAGCATTTAATGCTCATTCCTTTTAGCTGTTGCTATTTATATTCTTTTAGCAGTTTCTTTGATGAAACTGAGTGTTTCTATATTCTACATAGAAACCTGATGTTTCTATTATTGTAAATATCTCTGTATTATGATTGAGCTGTTTGCTCATTCGAAATTAATTCATTCAACATTCTTTTATGGTATCAGAGCAAGGTTAAGAGATTTCTTGAACGGTAATTCTCTCTGCATCGTAATCTCTTGAGTCCTTTCTAAGGTCGAGCCCTCTGTAAGCCAGGCAGCCTTCACTGAGTCTTAGCCTCGGCTTTGCTCGCTGTGATAAAAGCTTACAGTCGTCCATCTCGATACAGAAATGGATTCTTCCCTTGCATGATTTTTTTTTAAGGAAATAACTTTGTGGCGGTGACTGTTTTCGTGGGAGCGGAATTTTTTTTGGCTGGCCAGTCTGCTTGGAATCGTGAATCCGGCTATCTTCTTCTTCGCCTGGCGGCTACTCGACCACAACGTGGAATTTCTCAGCAATCGTGATCCAGGTGTTTTCTCTCAAAACTCATTTGTTTTTTTGAAAGTCAAAGTCGTGGTTTGAAAATTCGATCTGCGGGCAAATTCGTGGTTTTAGTTTCAAACGCTGTCAAACCCGTGGATATCTGTGGATACGCGTGCAATTTCAAACCCGTGGATATACTTTTGAAACCCGTGGATAGATATTTGACACCTGTGGATATATATTTCAGACCTGTGTAACGGAAATCGTGATTTGAAACCCGTGGTTAATATATACATTTTGAAACCCGTGGATATATACTTCAGACCCGTGGATACATATTTGAAACCCGTGGTTCATTCCGTGGATACATATTTGAGACCCGTGGATACAAATTTCAAACCTGTGTATATTTCAAACGCTGATATACCTGATACGTATATACCTGAGACGTGACGTGAAATATATATACGTATATACCTGAGACGTATATACCTGAGACGTGACGTGAAGCTCTGATAGCTCACGTGGCCCAATTTGTTTAGATCCTCGTATTTGTTTAGATCTTCGTATTTGTTTTGTGGGCCAATTTGATACCTGAGACGTATATATCCGTGGTGTTTGCCGGCAGTGTGTTACCAATCAGCAGAAACGTGAAGCTGAGACAGCACATGTGGGTCCATTTTTCAATATTTGTATTTGCTGTATTTGTGGTTTTGGTTGCCGGCAGTGTGTTACCAATCTGCGGAATTTTTTTGTCTTGTGATCCTGACAGCCTTCATTACAAACTCAGACCTGTGACATCTGTTTATTGCATCAGTATACACTTGTGGTAGACCTGCATTCTCTTGTGGGAAACTGTATTCTCAGAACTGTATTCTGTGCTAACAGTATTACTATTGTTTTAGACTGAAGAGATATTTTTGCTGGGTAAAAATTTTTTTTTAGCAGGACAAAGTCTGTTCTTTAATTTACATCAGGATAAACAGGCAGCTACATTGTTCTTGTGTGTCAGACTTCTGTCTTTTCTTTGGGAAAATGGCCACACTTACCAATCTGATGTTAGAAGGAAATCAACGCTTTAATGGCAGCAACTATAACATTTGGAAACAAAGAATGTTGACCATTTTTGAGTACAGGCGTCTTGATCAACTCATTTTGGGCAAAGAGCTTCGTCCCGGTACAGCCGGGACCGATCAAGATAAATTTGATGATCGAAATCGAGAGGCTGTTATGCTTCTCAAGCTCTCTGTCACTGATGATCAGTTACCACAGATCCCTTCTGGCAAGACAACTGCTAAAATCTGGCAACAGTTGAAAGAACTGCATGAGACATCTGATAAAAGCAGAGCTTTTTTTCTCAAAAATCAGTTGTTCTCCATCATGATGGACGAACATATGTCTTTACAGGAACATCTCAACAAAATTAAAGACATTCGAGATCAGCTCGAAGCCATTGGTCGGACCATGGAGGAGGAAGATATGGTAGTCATTACTTTGAAAAGTCTACCGAAATCTTATGAACACTTCATTGAAACGCTCAACATTACCACCACAAATGTTGATCTGAAGTTTCCAGATTTATGTACCAAACTTCTGCAGCAGGATCGGTGGAAACAACAGTTTGGTAGTAGTGCTTCATCAGTGTCCTCGGAAAATGCATTTTCTGCAAAATATCAGTCCTCTCAGTCCTTTCAGCAGAAAGGCTCCTCTCAGCCTTTTGATCCTGCTCGGAAGAAAAGTGTGCAGTGTAATTACTGTCACAGGTTCGGTCACATGAAGAAAGATTGCCGACAGAGGATTGCTTCTGAACAGAGGAAATAGGGAGGGCCACATCAGACAGCAAATGTTGCAGAACATTCCGAGCAGACAGAGTTTGCCTTTTACGCCTTTATGGCTAAAAGGTCTTCAGATCATGTTCCTTCCTCTGCATGGTACATTGATTCTGGCGCATCACGTCATTTTTCTCACAGGCGTGACTGGTTTATTGACTTCTCACCTTTCAGTGATTCCGTGGTATTTGGCGGAGGTGAAAAGTACACAGTAGCTGGCAGAGGTACAGTTCAAATTCAGTCTGGTGGGCGCACACTTATATTTCTGAATGTATACTATGTTCCTGGTATGGAAATTAATCTGCTATCTGTCAGCCAGATTATGAGGAATTCTCCTCAACTTGATGTAGTGTTCAGTACCCACAAGTGCTCCATTATTGACAGGGAGTCTAGTTTAACAGTTGCTGTTGGCCTAGAAGATCATGGTTTATACAGGCTACTTGACACCGGTGACTCTCCAGAAGTGGCTCTAGCAGCACGTATTTCTCCTATCAGCACTCTATGGCATCAGCGATATGGGCATCTCAATATGCAGTATCTCTCTCAGCTCTCTAGGGAGGGACTTGTGTCTGGATTACCTGATATTCAGACTCAGCAGTTGGGGGTATGCAGCGCCTGTCAAGCGGGAAAGCAACATCGATCTTCATTCAAAAATGGAGAATCTTGGCGCGCATCTAAGGTACTTCAGTTACTTCATGCTGATATTTGCGGACCTATGAATACAGCTTCTATCACTGCTTGCAAATATTTTTTACTTATTGTAGATGATTTCAGTAGAAAGATGTGGGTATATTTTTTAAAAAATAAATCTGATGTTCTTAGTACCTTTCAGAAGTTTAAAACTTTAGTGGAGAAAGAATCTGGTTGTAACATAATGACCCTTAGGACAGACAATGGGGGGGAATTTTGTTCTTCAGCGTTTGCCAACTTCTGTGATATCCATGGCATCAAACGTCAATTAACCACTCCTTACACTCCTCAGCAAAACAGTGTTGTCGAGCGTCCCAATCGCACGGTTGTTGAAATGGCTCGTTCCATGCTACAACACAGGAGTGTTCCAAACAAATTCTAGGCTGAAGCAGTATTTACTGCTGTTTATCTCCTTAACAGATCACCCACTCAGGCTGTTACAGGGAAGACTCCTGAAGAGGTTTGGTCTGGCCGAAAGCCTAAGATCAGTCATCTCAAAGTATTTGGCTCAGTTGCATATGTTTGGATTCCAGCTGCTAAGCGATCTAAGTTGGATTCCAAAAGCCAGAAACTCATGATGACAGGGTACAGTGATCATCACAAGGCCTATAGGCTGATAGATATAGCCACTGGTCGTCTTAGCTTCAGTCGGGATGTAGTATTTGATGAAGACAGAGGATTTTTTCAGTCTTCTTCTTCTAAGCAGTGTTCTGAGGATCAGCCTCACAGTGTTCTTCTTCCGGTCGGTCCACCTGATGGGAGGGATGATGTAGCATCAGTATTTGATCATACTCTATCTGAGCTTCCTCCAGAAAATAACCCTCCTCTTGCGGCCCCTATTGCTCTTGAGTCTTCTCCACCTCCTCCTGATATTGGTTCCTCTACTTCTGCTATTACTTCTTCTACTCTTCGACCAAAATGGTGGGCTAAAACCATTGGTGATCTCCGGGATGATGAGCTCCTTGAAGGCAGAACTTCTAGACATAAGAGCAGACAACAGTCTACAGTCAATTTTGCTCTTATGGCTAACCTGCACAGTACTTTTGAGCCTCAAACATATTCAGAGGCTAAGGGTACATCTGAGTGGGAATAGGCTATGGAAGCCGAATTCCAGAGTCTTCAGAAGAATCACACATGGACACTTTCTGATCTTCCTGCAGACAAAAAGCCCATAGGCTGCAAATGGGTGTATAAAGTGAAATACAAAGCTGATGGAACCATAGACAAGTATAAAGCTCGGCTTGTGGCTCGAGGATTTTCACAGAAGGAAGGCATCGACTATGAGGAGACTTTTGCTCCTACAGCCAAGATGAGTACCATAAGGCTTGTTCTTGCCCTAGCAGCTCAGTTCAATTGGAAAGTTCATCAGATGGATGTAAAAAGTGCTTTCCTAAATGGTGATCTCCAAGAAGAAGTCTACATGACGCAGCCTCCAGGATTCAAGGTTGCTGGTCAAGAACAGAAAGTGTGTCGGTTAGCTAAAGCAATCTATGGATTGAAACAAGCTCCTCGGGCTTGGTACATGAAAATTGATCAGTACCTGACAGATCAGGGTTTTCAGCGGAGCCCTTCTGATGCAAACCTGTACATCAAGCATACTGGTGATGATATCTTGTTTGTGGTTGTCTATGTGGATGATCTTATCATTACTGGCAGCTCTGCACATTTGATCCATGGGATCAAACAAGATTTATGCAGAAGTTTTGAGATGACAGACTTGGGGCTTCTTCATTATTGTCTGGGGGTTGAAGTTTGGCAGACTGAAAATCAGATCTTTCTCTCTCAGTCCAAGTATGCCAAAAATCTTGTGGACAGATTCAGAATGCTGGATTGCAAACCGGCCACGACTCCTATGGAACCAGGGCTCAAACTTTCAGCTCAGTCATCCTCTCCCCTTGTGGATGAAACTTTATTCAGGCAATTAGTGGGCAGTCTCATCTATCTTACTGCTACCAGACCTGACATCAGTTTTGCAGTAAGCTACATTTCTCGCTTCATGTCCGCTCCTAAAGCTGATCATTGGCAAGCAGCAAAGCGTGTGCTACGATATGTGCGTGGCACTTCTGATTATGGCCTCCTATACACTCGAAGTTCCAATCCTATTCTCAGTGGTTACACTGATTCTGACTGGGCCGGTTCGGTTGATGACCGTAAATCTACAGCTGGGTATGTGTTTAATCTAGGATCCGGTGCTGTTACTTGGACTAGTAAGAAGCAACAGGCAGTGGCTCTCTCCTCAACAGAAGCCGAGTATCGGGGAGCAGTTAAGGCATCCTGTGAGGTAGTTTGGCTTCGACGTATGCTGGCAGATATGCATATTTCCCAGACAGGGCCTACTTCTTTGTTTTGTGATAATCAGGGAGTGCTCAAACTTGCCAAGAATCCTGTCTTTCATGAACGAACAAAGCATGTGGAAACTCATTGTCACTACATTCGCCAGCTTGTTGAAGACGGCTTAGTTCAGTTGCAATATGTTCCCACAACAGAGCAGCCCGCCGACATCTTCACCAAGCCTCTTGGTCCTGATAAATTTGTAAAATTCAGAGGGTCTATTGGTGTTGTAAATAGATTGAGCATTAAGGGAGGGTATTAGAATATATTAGAATATTCCTATTTAGCATTTAATGCTCATTCCTTTTAGCTGTTGCTATTTATATTCTTTTAGCAGTTTCTTTGATGAAACTGAGTGTTTCTATATTCTACATAGAAACCTGATGTTTCTATTATTGTAAATATCTCTGTATTATGATTGAGCTGTTTGCTCATTCGAAATTAATTCATTCAACATTCTTTTAAAGATTAAAAGTTCTTTGGATGACTTCCACATGTTTAGATACTTAAATCTCAGTGGAAGTACCTGTCTAATGTTATTACTATCACAACACTACAAACTGTTAGGTCTGTTGAATTTGAATGGGATCTACAATTCTCTCTCATATGAAATCCATTGAGGTTGGAACCACTCTCAAACATCATGAACAATTAATGGTAATGTTAAAAATTTAAGTAAAATAAGGAATTTGATTTTCATCCTATTACTTTAAGAATTTAATATTATCATTAATTACTAGGGTGAGTGAAATGGAGGGTGGAGGGTGTCTTTAAATAACATTAGTAGGGCCCTAGGGTTAGATATTATGCTTGCAAATAACCTAATTTATTGCTTTTTGTTCCAAATTAGGTTTTCTTGATCTCTAGTTGCACCATATGGCACTGTACAAAATTAGATGATTTGGTAACAAAATGGCCTAAAACAGTCCGGCGGACCGATTTGGACTGGTTTTGTCTCCAAACCAATTGGATTGGCTGGTTCCACCGGTCCTGGATTGATTTCAATAACACTGATTGAAATCCCCTAGGAGGATGACATCACCAATAGCTAGAGTATTGAATGATGCCATCATACAAATACGGGGAAGGATCCCCAACTAAATCACTGTATATGGTAGTGAGAAGATGCTTGGGGGATTTAACAAACTGCAATGTAGCTGTCTCTTCCTCTCCCCTATTCTACCATAATGTGCCAAAACCAGTGGAAAATGAGCCTACCCATGTTTGCTGATGTGATATCCTTCAGCTTAAAGATTTCATTGTAAGTGCATGTGCATAAGTTTAATTCTGATTTACTGTGCTACATTAAAAGATAGATAGATATCTAATTATCAGTAATTATACTGATAATAACTGATGTACAATGGTTGTTTGTAAAGATGTATTTATGTTTTATTTTATAAATAACAATAAATGTTGGGAAATTAATGGTTGAAGTGCTAATGGCTGAAAGAGGAAAAAGGCTGCAATTTATTTTAGAAATTATTTTATCCATCAGTGAGACCTAGGCATCAAATCTGGGTGATTAGATTTAATTATGAAATTATTATATTGTCCAATTTGATGTTCCTAGAAGAGAAGGAGTTATCTTCAGAAGTGGGAAACAAGAGCTCATAGATGATCAACTAACTACTTGACACTTGTTGGTGAGGTGGAGGTAGTTAATAACCACCCAAAGAGTGGTAGATGGATAATATCTCTGTAATTTCTGGCTTTTATCCCATAATTTCCCTGAGAGGAGAACTAAAGAGACTGGAAAAGCAGAAAAGAGAGTTACAGAAAAAGGAATTGCAACTTGCAAGCCTAGTTGCTCGGGGGGGGACTAGCAGGGGCTGTGTCAAGGTTGGGAGTAGCCAAGTACTTGGCTCTTGATTTCGCAGGAGAAACTTTCAAGTCGGTGTTTCTAACTTGATTTATAGCATGCCAGATTGCTTACTCTGATCTGAAAGATAATCTTTATTTGTTAAATAGAAAGTGAAAGAAATGGATTTGTTTATTCATGTAGTTCCCTTCATTTACATTTTATACTCGTATTTGAACAATTAGAGAAGAAATGCAAATGGTTTAGAAATGGATGTAGATAATTCTTAAAGAGAACAATTGTCTTCGTTAGTTCGAAGTACTAAGTATATAGGAATTAGTGCTAGTTTTAATTGTTGGAAAGTATGAACAGACATAGTTACTATACGGAGTGCTCGTTTGTACAAGGTCTAACAGAGGATAAAACAGTAGAAGAATCTTCTTTTAAAAGAAGTGAAAAAAAACATGTAAACAAAATGTCAGAACTAGAAATGAGGTATATCCTCCTTTACATTTTTCGAATAAGCTGATTAGCTAGTTATTTGCTTTTATGAAAGGATAGTAATGAACTACACATATACATGTATGAGCTGTGTATGTAATTGAAATACAGAAAAAACAATAAAAGTCTGGAAAGCATAATAGCCATAATTATCTCAAAGGAAAAAGAGAGAAATTCTAGTTGTAAACTGCATAGTAGTAAATTAAGGAATAGTCATTGAAAACGGAGAGAAAACAAAAGAAATAATTTCAGTACTATCATATAGACGTGCATAAAATATAGAACAATATGTCAGATATATATATATATATATATATATAAACAACAGAGTATACAAACATAGAATCCCACTTGAATAGGTCATTATGAAAAGAGTAAACACTTACAAAACAAATAGTATAATTTACGGAGTCCGGTTAAAGAAGGACTTAACAAAAGTGCTTATTGGTAAAAAAATAAATTACAAACATCTGTGCTTAGTTTTATTTAGGCACTATTGCTTGTTAATACAACAAGAGAAAAATGTTCTAAGGAAACTGTAACTTCTACAACACACGGTACAATAAGAACTAGAAAGAAAACTAACAAGGCAGTCAATATTGTCTTCAACAAAACAAATTTGCCTTGCTTATGAGAACCTAGAAAGACTGAGTAGTATTTCCAACCTAGATAAGAAGAACAATTCCAGGTGCCTCTTGGAATCATGAAGTGGTAGGAAAACCTGTAATATACCTAAAACAACCATGTTGAACAAATACATAGGTTAATATTGATTATTTTTATACGAGTATCAATAAAAGAAATTCATAATGATAAACCTGTTTAGAGATAGATCATATGATACCTTGTGAGGTTCTTGCATGACTTTGGATTCTCACCTAGCATAGGAAAAATGACGAGCAATAGTTATAATTAAAAAAAAATTATATGCAACAGAAAAGAGGTCCGTTAAATGAAACCCTGTAATAAATTACGGGTAAACACATTTGGTGACGTTAAGCCTAAAAGAAATAAGAACCAATAATGTTCCTCGAAAACAAGAGCAACTTTGGAATAACTCTATTAAACATTTGTATGAAAATAACTAATGACCTCTACAGGTCTTGACTAAGGGTTTAAACTTTAAAATTTTAAATTTACAACAAGTAATAACAAATATAAACGTCATCCAAGAAATTGAGAACTCTAGGTTTGATAGGGGTAAGAAACTTACCTGTAACCCGATTGGGTACGGTTACAAAGATTGCAGAATTGCAATAGAAAACATAAAAGCCCAATGTGGAACGACAATATTGCTGAGGGAGAATTTTCAAATAGATACCAAACAGAAAAAAAGGAAAAATTAATCATTTGTTCATTAAAAACCCTTCATAGTAACGAAACCCTAAGGTGAGGAGAGAGGAAACATCCTCGAATAACCTCGAGGGTAATAAAATAATTGAGAGTGAACATTTTAAACAGAGCAAATCCATACTCAAAACCAATTTAGGAAAAATAAGAGGCGAACTCCTTTGAATGGTAGAGCTTACCAGTTGGGTTGTGAGTGTGTAATAACGTCAACATTCCCTCTTTGAAAAACGACCTGGATGAGCAGCCACCAGACTCCGAAAACCTAGCAGGATCACGGAAGGAAACAAACAAGTGTATCAATATTTAAGTGAATATTACACAGAAAAGAAGAAGAACTGAAGGAATTCATCTGAATACAGGCCCTTTTAATAAAATAAATAACATTACCTTCGTAATTAGTCTCTGAGTTGCAGTTGACAGATGGCAGGGTCAACTGCCATCACACGACAAGTGGAGACTATTGCCTCCTGTCACACACACTTACGAATTAGTGAGAAAAGCCCTTAACCCCACCAGGCATGGTTGGTGGCAAATTAAAGAGATGTGGCCATCACCCACTCCAAACTCTCTCCATTTAAGCTATCTCCTAGGTTAGCTTAAGGGGGTGGTCCCTAAATGGAAAACTAAGTTAAAAAATGATGTGAGATTTCTAGGAGATGTTAGAGTGAAATGGATTACTTTTTTTTTGAGATTACAAGCAAATATAATATGAGCAATGTGAGTCAAAATCAACTTTAATAACTATTAACATATGAGATAGAAACAAGCATATGTAAAACCTGTGCCTTCAAATATTGCTAAAAAATGAAAGATACTTGCTCAAAATAAATGAAATGCTTTCAAGATATATGATCACTTGTTAATCCAAAGCATACAAGGAAATAATATCTTGCAAAGGAAACCAATTAGAATTCTACTTGCAAAATATAGAATGAGATGATACTTTCCAAAACAAAGTATTCAATTCAACACATATTCATAAATGACAAGTGTAATGGTTATTTGCAAGTAAAACAATAAGATGTGTTAATATGAAATGCACCTAAACTAAAATTGGATGCAATTATCTTGGTTACTTTTAATCTAAATGCCCAATCTAGGTGAGAGATCCTCCTTTTGAGCTCTTACCAAAGGGTAACAATTGGGGTGATCGACACAGTGGTGTCATTAACAATACCAGTCCCCTGAGTCTTACCATCCAGGGTGCGCCTTCGTTCCTACAAGGGGACAAGCCACCTTCATAACTGCAGTGTCACACGCCTTTACCTTATTTCGTACCAATTGGATGAACTTTCCAATAAAGTATTTTTCCTATGATTTCTATTGACCGAGCTTATGCTTGGAGGTTAATTTTAAAATGAAACTAAATTAGAATGCCTAATATGATATGCAAGTGAGATTGTAAGTGCTATGTAAAAGATGGAAATTGCTTCAATTAAATATGCTCCACAAGATCACTTGTATAGTTGCTCAAGTAAACACAAGATGCATAAGCTTCATAAAAAACGTGAGTTGCTAAAGATAGATGACAAACCAATATTAAACTAAAGCAAATGAAGCTTGAGCAAATAAAACACATGTAAGATTTCTCAATGTAAATTGTAATGCTTGGAAAGATAAACTTGAGAATTGTGCCCACAATAGCTTTGCAAAAGGGAACTTGAGAAAATAAAAGATAACTAGCTTGACATGAAGGTAAATGGTTTCTTTCAAAAGTGAACTTGTCCAATACACAATGTATCAATATACTCAAAATGGAAATATTGCATAACAATAAAGAATGAATTAGACATGTGCCAAACTAAATGTATCCAAGTTTGCTAAGAACAATAAAGGTGTTTGCATAAAGTAAGAGTAGATGTAATATCCCAAACTGAAATTTTTGCAACTTCACAAATTTTATCTCAACAAGTGCTCCATATAAAACTCCATTCATTAACAGAACATTGTCATGTAAAATTCAACAACATAGACCAATAAAATAACAACATAATGGAGCAGAAATAATCTCAGCTTTATTTATAATATATATAAATTGGGGGTTTTACATGTTGAAGCAACTGCTATAACTGAGATAGAACTAGCCTCAAGAATCTACTCAATGCCACACTAGCCCTCCACCAAAATTGAACTGAACTTCCATCACTATGCTCTCTTGTGAATTCTGGATGAATTCACCAAGGGGAGATGGGTACTCGCCCAATCTCACTAAATCACCCAAGGGTTTCCGTCCTGGGGCTACAATGAAGTAGAGAACTGAGTTCTCAAACCTCTCATATAAGAAGAAAGATCAAATCCAAGATGTCCTCTAATTGCCTCCTCCTCCTATTTTATAGATCTGATGGACCCCTCTAGAAGCTCCTATTTTATTAGTATTTTAATCATTGAGCACATTTCCCTCAATTAAAATATCATTTTAGTGTGGGAAATTGGTAAATCAGCCACCATGTCTCCTCAGGCCATTGAAACTTCCTTCTAACCTTCCTATCCGGTAGATTTTCTCATTCCGATTCCAACGAGCTATTACACTAAGGTGTTTTGTCAAGTATTCTTCTCGGAATGCCACCTAAAGTGTAATTAATTGAGTTAGGCCCATTAATAACTCTGTTTTTTGAAGGTTGTCGGAATGCACTAGAACAAAAGGTAAACTGTGCAGATGATGGAATATACCAAGTGAATGCCATCAAACCTCATAGAAGCTTCTCAAAACCCCTCCAAAATCTCTTGGGCCCGCTGGTGACGCCCACCTGCACCTGTGACCTATCTGCCCCCAACCCTGAAAGTCCATCCTAACCATGCCATAAGGAACACCAGAAAAATGAACATCACAGTAGATTGCTTTTGCAAATGGAAATGTAGACTTGAAACTTGTAGCAATAATGATAAGTAATGCAAGCTTAAAGCATGTAGCAAACTTCAAAAATAATAAATATGATTTGTGTTACTCCCCAATTAGAGCATGCATATGTGATGTGAAAGAAAATGGAAAATTAAAACCAACAAGTCAATCCACCCAAGATTCTCTCCCTAAAATGGAGAGATAGGGATGCCAATGGGAAGGTCCGCGCCCCCACAACAAAAACATAAATTTTATTATTATGGTGTTATGATGAAGTTAGAGCCTCTTTGAGGACTACCCAAAGATTAATGGAACGATATAATGATAGCTCTTTGAATAACAACGAATTCCGCACAAGAATGGGAGCCTCAAGAGAGAAGAAGAGGCATTACAATTAGAAATTAGAAGCTCCAAAGTGATTCACTACCTAACTTCTTCCACAAGCACGACCTAGTGTGAAAAGAAGACATATAAGTGAATGATAATGCTACAAAATAATATACAAATACTAAATCAAGTGAGGGGAAAAGATCACATCACTTGTCTAGCTTATGAAAAACTCTTGATTAGCTAGATAAGAAATGAAAGCACAAGAGTAAAAGATGTAGATTTGCTTGAAATAATTGACTTAAGCATAAACTATGTCAAAAGTGTTGAAGAATCTAGGGCAAAGTGGTGTAGTATGATTCTTCGTTACTTGATAGCAATTTGTGATGCACTTTGACAATTTATCTTCTTCTTCTTATTAGTGTGTGTGTTTCATCAAACTACTACCAAAACAAAATAACAAGAACACAAAGTTTGGTTCTCTGCCAAGGACAAAACCTCTCCACTCTTGAGAGGAAAACCCTTGGTAAGTTTTCTCTTATTGAAGCTTCTTATTTGAACAACTACCAAACCCTAGAACCTTGTATCCTCCAAGCATAAGTCAAATCCTTCCTCTTTCTACACTATAACTTCCAGCACATGGACCTCTTTCTTCCGACACTTTTCTCCTCAGCACTTCATCCTTCTTCTGCTACTTGTCTAAGTTAGACTCTCTTCTTCTTAGGAGAAACCCTAGAAAATTAGGGCTTCTTTACTTCGCTTTAGAGAGAACCTTCTTCGCTTTCCTTAGGAGACCTTGTAGACCTAGTTACACATCCGAATGAGGCTTCTAAATGTGTTGCCTTCAACTGCTGTCAAATCCGCAAAAAGTACACTGCTGAAATCTTTGCACATGTGGACAAAAACCCTAAAACAATGCCCTTATCTTCGCTGTCTTTTCCTTCCTTCTTCGCTGCCTTAGAAGGCTCCTTTTTATCGACTTCCACTTCTTCTATTCTCGGCTAGTTTCTGGCTCCTTTTCTGCGTTGAAAGAGAGATATGATTGATGACAGTGTTCCACGGGGTCTCGTCCCCCCACTTGGGGGTCGAGTTTCCTAGCTCCCTCGCGCTTTGGGGACTTGGGGACGAGAGGGGGTTGTTTCCCCACGCTCCCAAAAAACAGGGTATGTGGGGAAACTTGAAAGGGGTCATTTCCTCCATTTTTGGGGTCGTTTCCCTAGAAAAAATTCACAAATTTTTTTATGAAACAAAAAAAATCGTAATTTTTAATATTTGTTGACCGACCGGGAAGGGTTTACATTATGTTCATTTCACATTTCATTTTTTGTTTGCTCCTTCGTTGAACTAAACACTACTGCCATCTCCAATCAGCCTTTTGTCTACTCCTTCGTTGAACGGATTACCTTGAGCAATTATGCTCATTTATCTTTTGATATGTTCTTATGTTATTTTGACTCTATAAAATTAAAATTTTTGACTCTTGATGTATCAGACTTGTCTTTTATAATTTTATTTCAATATTTAGTATTCAATGTTCATAGTTGGAAGTGGAACATAAATATGGTTTAAAGTTTAAACATTTATAATTTTGTAATTTATTTTCGTTGTGAATTGTAAGTTAGTAGACTAGTGGTTACACTGTACAGTTACAAACTTACATGTATGATTATAATTTATATGATAATGATATCAATGATCATGCTTTTCGTTTTAAATTTGTTTCAGTTATATGATTCATCGATTTATATTTTATATATATAAGTTTTTAAGACCTTGACGTCCCCCCACATTTCCTAAAAATTGGTGGGGAGCTTTTGCATAGGCCGCTCCTGCGTATCCCTGCTTCCTCGCCTCTTCGTCCCGGAAACTTGGTGGAATATTGATTGATGATTAAATGAGGAGTGGACAACCTCTATAAATAGAGGTCTATCCCTCCTTTTCAGGCCGACTTGACTGTTCATTAGGCCGACTTGACTGTTTCATCATAATTCATCTTTTATCCATTATTTGGCTGCTTGGAGACTTCGTTGAAGCTAGGAGAGTATTTGAATTGACTTGGAGGTGTTCCCATGACCTTGTACATTGACATACATGATGTAACATGCCCTCAAAGGGTCTCATCATAATTACATTTTGACTTTGACTCTCTAGAAGCACTTTAAAATGTGTTTGACCTATTTTCAATGAACAAGAACTTATTGACAAATAATATAAAAATAATTTCTCTTTTCTTGAATAAATATAAATGTCAAAGTTACATTTATGAAGACCTAGCCTAGTTACATTTTCTCAAGACTCCCTCTTAACTAGGGAGGTATTCATAAACCATTACAAGGTGTTTGGCAATTTTCCATCTTGACGAATTCACATAAGAGAAAATGGATTTGCAATCCATCTGTTATAACATCATATCCATCAGCATTGCCATAGTGCAAGGTCTTCACTAACAACTCCATCTCATCATGAGATCATGAGCTACAATGCTGGCGAGACTAATGATTTATAGACACCTTCATCATTGTCTCTCAAGGTACATACCCACCCGGGTGTTCATTGAGTATGACCTTCTAGGACTATTCTTATCTTGGGTTCCCAGCCCTCAAAGAATATCGGTCCTCTTGCCTACTTTTGTCTTGGATGCCCTACACATCCTCAAAGAGTATCGAATGCCAGATGATTACCCAATCTTCCCCTTCTTTCTTCCCAATTGAAGATAAGAATGTCGTGTCTATCTTGTGTCTACATTTCCATTCATGACCTTCATCTAGAATTATGGCTGTTAGTCCTGGTCTAGTGCATGACCCATGAAACGGAAAACACAATTGTCATTCCTTTGTAATTAGGGGTGATTCAAAACTCCCTCTTGATCACGGACTTGTTAGAGCTCCCTCTTAACTGGGGACTCTTTCCTTCATCAACAACTTCTTCTTCGGGTGTCCTTCAACTGCTTGATCTTCTTCCTTTCTTTGATGTCATGAAGTCTTTGTTTGAACTTCTTCTAGGTAGGGCACAATCCATTGATCACTTTCCTCCCTAGTTTGTCATGTCATGCTTCCTTCGTGGAAAGTGGCTTTCTTGTCATCTTGGCTACTCTTTTGTCATCTTGTCCATGCTTCATTGTACTTGCATGTTTACATGCTTTGACCTAATAGCTCATCATGACTTCATCCTGATATTGCTTCAACATTGTTTTTTCTTTTGTTGGATGGCTTCTTCATCACGACATCTCTGTTGAGTAGAATCAGTTATATGCACCTTTTATATCTCCAAGGCCTTCATAGGTGGCAAGGGTCCTTTCTTCCTTTATCAAAGTTGTCTTGCCTTCTTTTAGGAGATATCTTCCTAATATCTGGTCAGATAGTGATTCTCGGTGATTGTGGTGTTCTTCCACATGCTTGATCTCTTTCTTCATTTGCTTCTTCTTAGATAGATAGGTCAACCATCTAATGCTTCTTGTGAGAGCATTCCTTCATTGCTTTCTTTCTGGACTGGTCAACATTTCTTCTTGCTTCTTAGTCAGCAATCTTACACTCCTTATGTGAGCATATTCTTTTGTTGACCTTCATAGCATTGTAGTACATGCCTTCGAGCATGTCCTTGGTGAAAGAGATTCTTTCATACTTGATCATGTTATAGAACTATTCCCATGACTCAATAATATACAAATGATAACATGACTAAACTTTGATGCATACATACCTCATCTTGATTCTCCTTTGATCATCCTTTGGTGTGGCCCTTCTTGCTTCATCTTAGCTTGCCTGCATATCATCCTTTTCTTGAATCCCATGAATGGGATTCCAATGAGACATCTACTTTGGTCCATGAACCTTCTTTTGAAGATTCCATCATAGGATCTTAAAGATCCTTGCCTTGCAAATGTTTCTTTTCTTTTGATGATGGAGGTCTTCTAAGATTCTTAATCATGATCAATTTTTCTTTCATCGTGGATGAGGTCTTATACTAGGTATGCTTCTTTTAGATGAATGTCTTGAACTATATCTTCCATGCTCCTATATTCTAGATGATATTTCTACCCATGCATTTTTTTCTTATTGTAAATGCTACATCTTCATGAGTATCTAGAACTCTATGTACATCATGCTGCTAGATTCTAGAGGATGCTTCTAGCCATGCAATTTTAATTTATTCCTACATGCTCCTATCCTACTCAAAACTTTGAAAGAAGTCTAGGAGTAAAGAGTTTGACCTAGTCATAGTAGAGATCCAGAGGATCTTCCTGTTATGTGAGCTTCTTCTCTCTTCCTTTTGTTGTTGTTGTCCTTCTTAAACTTATGAAAATTCCTTTTGTAGTGTTCATATTTTTGGCATCCAAAACATTGGATTTTGGACATGTCTTTGTTGTTTGTTCTTCGTGGACCAAACTTGCAAATTTACCCTTTCTCTTGGCCATGGTAGCAAATGCTTGCGCCTTTAATCCCACATCTTCTTTTGCCTTAAGTCTGGTTTCCTCTGTTTTGCATAGAGACCACATTTCACTGAGAGTGGTTGCTTCCTTCTTGGCATAAATGCTTGATGTGAAGTTGCCCCAATCCTTAGGTAGAGCATTAAGTACTACAATTATCATCTTTCTGTCAGACATGACTTCCCCAAGCTCTTGAAGTTGATCTCTCATTTTAGAGATTTTCATGAAGTAGGGAGCTATTCCTTCCTCTGTTATCTTCATCTTGTATAATTCATTCCTTAGAGATATTACTTCTCCGGTTGTAGATACCGAGAATAGCTCTACTAGCTTATCATAAATTTCTTTCGATGTCTCAAACTTGGAGACATAAGGAATGAGAGAGTCTTTGATTGATTCTATCAGAATCCTTTGAGCTCTTGTCTCATCCTTATTGTACTTGGCTAAGGCTTGAGTTTGTTCCTTAGCAGGGATAGTGATATTCCCTTTGACATGCTCTAGGAGTTCATTCTCCTTGAGTAGTAGATCAATCCTCTTCTTCCATGCAAGAAAGTTATTGGTTCCTACCAATTTATTGCTTTCCTTGCAAAAAGACGTTGATGTATATTTAGAGGGGATATGTACTTACTTGATAGATTTTTTAGATGTAATGGATTTGCTTCCTCCTTGAAGACTTGATGGCTTGCCTTCCTAGGATCTTGATGTACTTCAAGTTGCCTTCTTCAAGTGGACTTGCTTGATGATGAGATTTGCTTGATGACTTGGAGCTTGATGTAGGTCTTGCTTCAATCTGCTCTTCTTTGTAGGTGCCTTTATGTAAGGCTCTTCTTCTTGCTAGGTAGACGTCCTTGATGAATGATGGATTGTAGACCCTTCTTGTCCTTGAAGTGATTGAGACTTCTAGGCTTGATGCTTCAACTTTGTAGTTGCTTCTCCTTGATGAGTGTTCTTGAGTTGCCCTTTCCTTGATGTGTCACCTTTGCTCTGATACCATGTTGAAGAATCTAGGGCAAAGTGGTGTAGTGTGATTCTTCGTTACTTGATAACAATTTGTGATGTACTTTGACAATTTATATTCTTCTTCTTATTAGTGTGCGTGTTTCATCAAATGGCTACCAAACCAAAATAATAAGAACACAAAGTTTGGCTCTCTGCCAAGGACAAAACCTCTCCACTCTTGAGAGGAAAACCCTTGGTAAGTTTTCTTTTATTGAAGCTTCTTATTTGAACAACTGCCAAATCCTAGACCCTTGACTAGGATATCGTCCAAGCATAAGTCAAATCCTTCCTCTTTGTGCACTATAAATTACGGGACATGGACCCCTTTCTTTCGACACTTTGCTCCTCAACACTTCGTCCTTCTTCTGCTGCTTGTTACAACCTCGAGGAAAATGGTCGTGCCATTGAAAACTCAGACAAAACCCTAGCTGCAGAGAGTGACATGACCGGAAGAAAACTTTGAGAGAAATGAAGCGGTATGAATGAACTTCAGGAAGTCAATAAACCCCTACCGTAACCCTAATCTCAAATTAACCATTGATTTGGCATTGGAGGGTTCAAGCTGTTGATAAGATTAATATGGGGTTGAATTGACTTGGAGGTGTTCCCATGATCTTGTACATTGACATATATGATGTAACATGCTCTCAAAGGGTCTCATCATAATTACATTTTGACTTTGACTCTCTAAAATCACTTTAAAATGTGCTTGACCTATTTTCAATGAGCAAGAAACTCATTGACAAATAACATAAAAATAATCTCTCTTCTTGAATAAATACAAATATCAAAATTACATTTATGAAGACCTAGCCTAGTTACATTTTTTTCAACAAAAAGGACCCCTGCAAAACCAATACTCTAAAAAGATAAGCTATTAAGATTCAAATAACGATAGGAGCTCGTTGAAAGCTATGCCAATAGTGAGTTGATCTCTTGAAGGTTTCCCCTCACGCTTGTTAGTTGATCCAAAAGATGGCTTCTACAGAACTTCAAATGCATATTAGCTTATATGGATTAAATCAATAAATAATGACAAGATAACTCTAGAATTTGTAAGAAAATAGATAGAGTTGTCTAGCTTAGAGCATAACCAAATAACCAATTGCAAATGTAAGATAATTATACATTCACAACTCTTTAAAAGCATATGAGAAAATAAAATCAAATTAAACACAAGTAGAGAAGTATACCATCCTTGAGCCAAACACAACTACAAGAGAGAAACACCCATGAATGAACCCCAAAGTCTTTTTATTCATATGAAGTACAAGAGTACATAGGAGCAAAGTCTCCTCAAACACAATAGCTAGTTGCAAAAATGAGAGCCCAAGGCTCAATTATATAGGAGAATGGGTGGAGATCCCAATGAAAAACCAAATGGCAAGTGTGATGATGTCAATCCCAAAGCTCAATCATGCAGTTCGAATTCCCCAGAGAGGCCCACACAGTTCATGAGAGGAGCTAACTCATAGTTGAGGAGGGACAAGTGTAGGTGGGAGTGGAGTGGTGGGAGACCACTCTTCATTCTTCTCCAGTAGAACTCCAAGTCAAATCCCACCAAAAAGTTGACTCACCAAAGCAATTCAAATTTCCTTCATTAAATGTGTTTTTCCCTTGTGGTCCCCTTCAAAAATTCAATTTTCTTGGAGCACATGTCTTTTCCTTGATTTGAGGAGTCCACATCACCTTGGGACTTCACTTTAACTCCTCCATGGTTTTCCACCTCATTTCCACATTATTTAGCATGTGGGGATATTTATTTTTCTCCATTTATTTAATTGTTGGCTTAATTTATTGCCACTTTTTCCACTAAACTTAGGAAAAATGGGTTTTGAGGATCCAAAACACATTTTTAACCTCTCAAAGCATGTTTTAGTAGAAATTTGAGGGTGATAGGTGCAATTTTTATTACTCATACCCAATACAACTTCTTTAGACATTACTTATTACATTTCAGATACAAATTTGATTCCAATTTCCACCCTGCGGTAAATTTTAAAAATTAAAAAATGACCACTTAGACCTAACCAAATTCCATGAAACTTTACGAGTGATCTAGTATGGCAATATACAATGACTCTAGACATTAGGACTCACCCAAGGTGATCCAGGTTGATGTTGGTGGCCACGCACCTATCCCATTTGGACCCCCACAACTGTCTCTTTCAGTTTCCTTAATTATAGCATAGTTTACTATTTTTAGCAGTTTTTCGGGTCCTAAACTTCTAGGCACTAGGATTCACCCAAGGTGATCCAGGTGGATGTTGGTGGCCACCCACCTATTCCATTTGGACCCCCACAACTGTCTCTTTCAGTTTTTCAGTTTCCTTAATTATAGCATAATTTACTATTTTTAGCAGTTTTTCGGGTCCTAAACTTCCGGAGCCGTTTTGAGGCCCTAAATGACGTTTTTTGGGAAATCTACCGCCAGCGATATTTTTGCCAAAAAATCGTCTTTTCGGTCGTAGTCCTCAGAGAGATCTTTCCAACAGGCTATCATGTGCGTCAAATGGAGATAATACAACCAATTCGCGACCCCGACAAGTTGGCTATCCAACTCACCCCAAAACAGGGCCCACAATTTGGCATTTCATCTTCTAGGGTTAGGTTTTGGGATGTGAAGGGTTTTCCATTGTTTCTCAATAATAAATAGGCCTTCGAGCCTCATTGTAACACAGTTTAGAACAGTTCAGAGGCATGTAGCCACCACATCTCTTCTCAGAGATAAGCTACCATCGCCCTAGCTGGTTTATTTCCATTATTGTTTGTAAGCATATTTCAGTATTCCATTAATGAAATGAAGTATTATTTCCGCTGCATCTTTGTGTATATGGTTATCTCTATATTTTGTTGCGTTCCTGTTTAAATCCGGATCACAAGGCCTCACCATAAAGTCGTACTCCGGAAAAAACTCAATTAATTATTAAGTCCTGGTAGGGAGATGATAATTAACCAAGTGAAAAAAAACCTCCCAGAGTAATACTCACTTGATGACAAGGTCTCAAGCTACCTAAGCCTATTACATGACTCAAACTCATCATACTAGCATCACTTTACATCATCCCCGTAGGGCTTGTGGAATCTGGGTACAACAAAAAATGATAAGAAGAAGAAGTATAGTTAAAAACTCGGTTAATATGATGATCTTTGATGGTACAAGCATCCTTTGGTACATCCTTGGTCATGGAGTCTTCAGATAATCTTCAGGTGCCACTCTAGTGGTCAACAGAGACCATTAGCTTAGGGAGAAGGTTCAAGAAAACATTTGTTACAACCTCATCGAGGAAAATGGTTGTGCCATCGAAAACTCAGACAAAACCCTAGCTGCAAAGAGTGACATGACCGGAAGAAAACTTTGAGAGAAATGAAGCAGTATGAATGAACTTCAGGAAGTCAATAAATGCCTACCGTAACCCTAATCTCAAATTAACCATTGATTTGGCATTGGAGGATTCAAGCTGTTGATAAGATTAATATGGAGTTGAATACTTGTCGGACGAGAAGAATCTTCCACTCATTAAAAGAACACTCCAGAAATTGGTTGAAATATATATGTAAAACATGTCATATCCAACGATCCCACATTGGAAAATAAATGTTGGAAATGATACGATATAAGCATAGATTCAAAGTGAGAAACAAAAGGAAAAGGGATGTTGTGTTAGTAAACCCTTAAATAATTATAACCAAAGAGAAGATTGTTGTTTGATGGAAGCATTACGAATATGGGAATATATTAATCAAAATTCTGTACAGATGATTGCATTAGCATGTGATGGATTGAGGTCCAATATTTTAATAAATTAAATAGGAAGTGTGGAATATAATTCGGAAAATACTCTACATAAGAAAAGTAAATTTACTATATAAGGATATAAACATACAACATTGTGCAATAGACTAAGAGGTAATATTTTTTACGTAATATTTTTTACATTTTTTTCAAAGAAAACTTTGTAGTATAGTGTTCCATATGATTTTCCTAAACATTAAATAAACATGAGTAATTACAAAATGACGAAGATCTCTTATTGAAATAAGGGTAAAAGTAGTTTCAATAAATCAAGATTGCACACATTTTGTCTTATACATGTGTATGGTATACAAATAGATGTAAGTTGAGATCCAAAGTCATGTTATTTTGTTGGAATACGATTCTTTAAAAGAATAAAGGTCACTAATCAATAGATGGAGTAATGAAGGTCTCTGGCAGAGATTCTATGTAGGCATTCAAGATAATCTCCTCTACATTAAATTACAGTTGTTAGAAATTTGGACCTAGACAATAATTGTAAATAGCCAACAATCATTCATTAGTGGTTATTTCTATAGATGGTCTTAATAGGAAGCTGATGCTAGATATCAATTTGGAAAATACACACACACACATATATAAAATTGTGATGTGGAATTATGTTATTTGCAAGTGGTATCAGAGCTGTAGTTACAACATTGGGCCTCTCTTGGGTCCTGAAAACTGAAACTGCTATACCTGTTATGAACAGATTATATTAAAGAACAAAAGAGCTGAAAATGGCGGAAGAGTTTAATGGCCAAACTTCCGTGGGATCACCAAGAGGTGAAACAGAGCATGGTGCTGAACTAGGAATGGTTGGAGGCAGAACCAGTAATGCCGGAGGGAAAAATATCGGATTTCTGCAAGTAATAAGGAATTTGAAAACTGATTTGGATGATATTAAAGAAAATCAGGAAAGGCTGGTCAAAGCTAGAGAAGACCAAGAAGAAATTAATGGATACTTGTTAAGAAAATCGGAGAAGGAAAAAGCTAGTAAAAAGAATCATAGGAAGAGACCTAGAAGTAAATCTGTTAGTACTACAAGCAAAAGTAATTCAAAACCTTCTACTGATAATAAAGCCAATGATTCTAGTGATCTATATGAGCAAAAATCAAGTAACAACATTTCTTCATCCATAAAAATAAAATCATCTTCTCAGTTACATAAATAATTTAAGAAAATAAGACCTCCCACTTTCGATGGTGGATCTGAAGAAGGAGCAGAGGCGTGGCTCCTCAATATGTCTAAATATTTTGAAGTTTACAATTATCCAAGTAATCTTAAGGCAAGGTTGGCCACTTACCAGTTGACCGGTAAGGCAACCTTATGGTGGGAAGAAAACAAAGAAGTTAAAAGAATTAGAAGCAAGAATTTAACTTGGAAATTGTTCAAGAAAGAATTTAAAAAGAAATACTTGACTGAAAGGTATTTTGATGAAAAGCTAGCGAGTTCATGAGTTAAAGTTGGGACAACTCACCATGGATGAATTTGTTAGCAAATTCATGAGCCTATTGAGATACGTTCCATACTTGAAGGAAGAAAAAACAAATATCCAAAGGTTTGTTAGTAGTCTACCTTTCTCTTATAAAGAAAGAATTGAATTTGATCAACCAAAAACAATGGATGAGACCATTTAAAAAGAAAAATTGTGTTTTAACCAGAGCAAACAAAAAGGGGAAGGTTATAAAGGATGGGTGTCAAAGAAACCTGAAAAATTTAACAGCAAAAAAAGGGATTTAAAAAGCCATCTTTTACAAAAAGTGTGCAAGCAGGAAATTACAACAGAGGTTTTAATCAATAGAAAAACACTGGGCAATAGGGAGGAATTGTTGTGGACAACAAAAATTTCAGTGAATCTTTGAGCTCCCCATAAAATGTTGGGGATGTGGTGAAAATCACCTATGGAGAGACTGTCCACAAAATCCATTAAGGAAGAAGACAATGTTAAATCAGATTGAAGTGGCTTCAACAATAAATGATGTAGCCTGTAATATACCAAAAGTCAGTGTTGCATTGGATGGGAGACATGCAAATCATTAGTCAACTATGGTTGAAGTACAAGGTAAGATCTCTGACAAAAATGTATTTGTGCTCACTGCTTATAGATCCAGGATCTACCTTAAGTTATGTTTCCCCTGCTGTAGTTGAGAAATGTAAACTTAGAAAGGAAAAACAACATAAACCTTGGTTAGTGTAGTTGGCCATAGGAACCAAAAGAAAAGTATCTAAAATTAGTAAGGACTGCACTATAGACCTTAATGGAATGCAAACTGTCCTCAATTTAAAATTTTTACCATTAGGATCTGATGATATCCTCATAGGAATGGACTGGCTAGAAAAACATATGGCCAAAAGAAAAGCATCTAAAATTAATAAGGACTGCACTATAGACCTTAATGGAATGCAAACTGTCCTCAATTTAAATATTTTACCATTAGGATCTTATGATATCCTCATAGGAATGGACTGGTTAGAAAAACATAAAGTGATATTAAACTATTTAGACAAGTCCTTTACTTGTGTTGATGATGGAGGAAAAGCTTGCATGGTTCAAGGAATTCCAAGAAAAATCTTTGTCAGACAAATTTCTGTTGTGCAAATGAAGAAATATGCTAGGAAAGGTTGCCAACTATTCACTGTCCAAGTGCAAGAGTTGTCTGAAAATGAACAACAACCATCATTAGTTGAATATCCTGTATTAGAAGAGTTTAAGGATGTATTTCCAGAAGAAATACCAAGACTTCCTCCAAGGAGGGACATTGATTTTACCATTGATCTTATACCCGGTGTTGTCCTAGTTTCCAAGGCCCCATATAGAATGAGTATACCTGAACTAATGGAACTGAAGATTCAATTGCAGGAATTATTATATAAGAAGTACATAATCATGTTCCCTTATGGAGCACTTATGCTATTTGTGAAAAGGAAAGATGGAATGTTGAGATTGTGCATAGATTACATACAACTGAATAAAATGACTATAAAAAATAAATACCCCTTGCCAAGAATAGATGACTTATTTGATCAAGTTAGAGGAGCTTATGTATTCTCTAAAATTGATCTAAGGTCAAGATATCATCAAATCAGGATCAAGGATGAAGCTATACACAAGATAGCTTTTTGCATCTGTTATGGGCACTATGAGTTTGTGGTGCTTCCATTTGGGTTGGCTAATGCACTTGGTACATTCATGTGTCTCATGAACAGTGTGTTAAGGCCATTTCTAGACAAGTTTGTTATTGTCTTTATAGACGATATTATGGTATACTCAAAGATTAAGGAAGAACATGAGCAACATCTTAAAATGGTCCTCCAAACTCTAAGAGACAATGAACTGTATGCTAAATTTAGCAAAAGTTCATTTTACCAGCAGAAAATACATGATTAGGGACATGTAATATCAAAAGAAGGAATTGTTGTTGATCTTGAGAAATAAAGGCAATTGTAGAGTGGCCAACACCTAAAAATGTAGAAGAAGTTAGGTCCTTTATGGGCATCACATGCTATTATAGAAGATTCATAGAAGGGTTCTCTAAACTTGCTTATCCAATCACTAGTGTACAAAAGAAGGGAATCAAATTTGAGTGGAGCCCAAAGTGTCAAGCTTGTTTTGACAAGCTAAAGCAACTTTTGACTACAACTTAAATTCTAAAACTAGTAGATCCCAATAAGAAATTCATGGTATGTACTATGCACAGATGGAAACAAAGAAGGATTAGAAGTTTTGATGCAGGAAGGTCATGTTATTTGCTATGAATCTAGAACGCTGAAAGAGCATGAAAAGAATTATGCTACTCACTATTTAGAATTAGCAGCCATCATACATGCATTTAAGATGTGGAGACACTACTTGACAGGGAGGAAATTTCAGCTAAGGGCACATAATGTGAGTCTCAAATACCTATTTGATCAACCTAATTTAAATGCTAGACAAGCAAGATGATATGATTTTGAGATTTCACACATCAAAGGGAAATAAAACAAGATAGTTGATGCTTTAAATAGAAAACTTAATCAAGTTTGTGCTACAATAGCAATTAGTTGGTCAACAAATCTAGTTGAAAAAGTCAAAACAACTACAAATTCAGATTTAGAATATTTGAAAATTAAAGAAAAGTTGCAGAAAACTGATAAATTGAAAGAATAAGAAGCTGATTTTTCAGTAAACAACCAAAATTTATTGTTGTTTAAAGGAAAAAATTATATACCAAATGAAATAAATTTGAAAAACTTTGTCTTAGATGAGTTGCACAAGAGACCAAACACGGTCATCCTGGTTACAAAAAGCTGATTACAGTATTGAGAAAGGATTTTTATTGGCCAAATATGAAAAATGAGACAGCTGAATATGTAGCAATATGTCTTGAATGTTAGCAAGTTAAGGCGTCTCACTAACATTCCCCTGGTTTGTTACAGCCATAACCCATTCCAGAGTGGAAATGAGAAACTATTTTAGTGGATTTTATTACTGGGATACCAAAAACTAGAAAACAACATGATGCCATTATGGTTGTAGTTGACAAACTTAACAAGACATTACACTTCATTCTAATCAAATCCACTTTTAAGGCTATAAACATTGCAAAAATCTTTATGAGGGAGATTTTAAAACTTCATGGTGTGCTTAAAGTTGTGATATCAGATAGAGATGCAAAGTTCACCTCCAAATTTTGGAAAGGACTATTTGAAAACATGGGAACCAAATTAAACTTTAGCACATCCTATCATCCTCAAACTGATGGTCAAACAGAAAGGACCAATCAGATACTAGAGGACATGTTAAGGATGTATGTGAGAGATAAACATACTAAATGGGAGGATTACTTAAATGTAGTTGAATTTGCCTATAACAATGGATATCAGACCTCTTTAAAAATGAGTCCATTTGAAGTCATGTATGGGAGAAGCTGCAAGATAACTTGGAGCTGGAATCACCCTGAAGACAGATTGATACTAGGACCATACATGTTAGAATAAATGGAAGAGATAGTCAAGCAAGTCAAACAAAACTTAAAAACAACTCGAGATCGCCAGAAAATTATGTAGATCTGAAGAAAACTTAGAAATAACTCAATGTGGGAGATCATGTATATTTGAAGGTTAAACCGAAGAAAAGTACACTTAGGCTTGGTGACTGTGCTAAGGTATCTCCTAGATATTGTGGGCCCTTTGAAGTATTAGCCAAAATTGGACCTGTTGCTTACCAACTAGCCCTACCAGCCAACTTTAAGATTCATAATGTGTTTCATGTTTCATTATTGAAAAAGTATGTATATGATCATTCTCATGTGATTGATTGGCATGTTGTACAGGTGGAACCATAGGGTGAGTTCCTACCAAAACCACCACGTATTCTAGACCAAAGGGTGGTTACACTCCGTAATAGAGAAGTAGTGTAGTTGAAGGTTCAATGGAAACATTTCACTCCAAAAGAAACAACCTGGGAATTAGAGGATGCTTTTAAGGAAGCTTACCCTTCGATGGGTTAAAATTCTGAAATGTTTTCCAAAAGAAAATACTGATTGGGACACTGGGATGGTGTCAAATTTAAGTGGGGGAGGATGTGATATCCCTCAACTTAATGATTTCATTGTAAGTGCATGTGCATAAGTTTAATTTTGATTTAGTGTGCTACATTAAAAGACAAATAGATATTTAATTATCAATAATTTTACTAATAATAACTGATGTACAATTGTTTGTAAAACTGTATTTATGTTTTATTTTATAAATAAAACTAAATGCTGGGAAATTGGTTGAAGTAGAAATGGCCGAAAGATGAAAAACACTGCAATTTATTGTAGAAATTATTTTATCCATAAGCAAGACCTAGGCATCTATTCTAGGTGATTAGATTTAATTCTGAAATTATTTTATTGGCCAATTTAATGTTTCCTAGAAGACATGGAGTTGTCCTCAGAAGTGGGAAACAAATGCTCATAAAGGAGCAACTAACTACCAAACCCTTGTTGGTAAGGTGGAGGTAGTTAATAACTACCCAAAAAGTGGTAGATGGATAATATCTTTGTAATTTCTGGCTTTTGTCTCATAATTTTCTTGAGAGGAGAATTGAATACTGAAGAAAGGTAGAAAAGAGAGTTACAAAAAAAGGAATTGTTGTTGAAGAGAGTGTAACTAGGTTTGGTCTTCATAATGACATGATCTTTATATTTGATGTAATAAAAGGAAATAAATTATTTTTGTAATCTTGCTACATGGGTTTCATGAGCAAGAAGTGTCACTAGGTGAAAGACTTCTTCTTGATGTCTTTAGGATTTATTGTTATGTCAAAGAGTCATGTCATGAATGGAGAAGCTCTTTAAGAGCCTATGTAAAATGTATTGGTGTCAAATCAACCCTCCAAGACCAAGAAGAATCCTCCAAGAGCAAGCTCACCGAAATCTGCAAGCAAAACAACAAAGGAATATAATGTCGGCTCCAAAATGAATCAAATAAATAAATATAAGTCATGTCGGCTTGGCAAAATAGACATGTCGGTTCATAAACATACGTCGGCTCATATAGGTGGCTCACTACTATAAATACCCACGAAGGGTCAGTGAAAAAGATACGAGAAATTTCGGATGCCTCTGAAATTTCGCTCAAAGGAGCCGCAGTCAAGGAGAAAGAAGCCGCAGTCAGAGAAGAAGATCGACATTAAGGTAAGGTAGGTCTAAGGGTTCAGTTGCCTCCTCGGATGGGTATAAGGAGCAACAAAACCCAGTCCTATATCTTCTCGACATACTTGTGACTAGAAGGAGAAGCCCTCGGATGTGTAAGATTGTGGATAGAGACACAACACCATCATGAGATCTGGGCTAGATATACTTCTGTGATTACAACCTCGGCATCTTTATACAAATCTGTGTAGATATATCTCAACAACAGAACTAATGCTCTCGGCATACCTGTGATGTCCTCGGATGGATAAGAGTAGATCAGGCAGCGTGTGATCTGGGCATTCAAGTGAAGTAATGATTCTCGGCATGAGGACGCAGTCACTATGAATACCCTCGGCCTTCTCACATACTGTGATATACCTGTAGCAGCCTTGACACAATGTATTGCAATAGTTAGGGTTATATGAAGATGACCTATACTATCTCGGCAATACCATAAAATAAGCTCACATGATGGGAGAGATCCTCGAAAAGAGACACATAGTCTTATTGGTTACCACAAGCTCTCAGACTCAGTGTGATGCAGTGCTGACATGCTACTAGGAGCAGTAACCTAATCCTGGCATAACCATAATCATAGTAGCTATAGACTATGATCTTATGATCTCATTATATCGAAGTGCAACAATGATATCAATACAGTGAGAGATGCATTAGCAAACGATTTCAGTGATCCTGTTATGAAGGCATTCAATGGTGCAACAATGAGGATGATCTCAACAGCGACAGAAAGGAGGATTGGTATCTTGGTCTTGGAGAGGTAGAGTGTGTCAAGGGTCATGGTCTTGGTATTCGTCAATGGAATCTCTATAAGAAGAATTTATGCATGGGTTTTCCTCTCCAAGTGGGAGAGGTTTTGGCCCTGGCAGAAAGCCAAACATTTGTGTTCTTGTCTCTTTTGTTCTTTTGGTAGCAGTTTGATGAAGCAAACACATACACTAATAATGAATGAAATATCAAGCTAAGATAAATTGTTTAAATACTTCACAAATTGTTATCATGTAACGAAGAATCAACCTAATTATGCATGCCCTAGATTCTTCAACACCAGTAGGCGCTGTGTCAAGGTTGGGAGGAGCCAAGTACTTGACTCTTGATTTCCCAGGAGAAACTTTCAAGTCGGTGTTTCTAACTTGATTTATAGTATGTCAAATTGTTTACTATGATCTGAAAGCTAATCTTTATTTGTTAAATAGAAAGTGAAATAAATAAATGATTTAGTTATTCATGTAGTTTCCTTCATTTACATTTATACTCGTATCTGAACAATTAGAGAAGAAATGCAAATGGTTTAGAAAGGAGTGTAAATAATTCTTAAAGAGAAGATTTGTCTTCATTAATTCGAAGTACTGAGTATATAGGAATGTGTGCTAATTTTAATTGTTGGAAAGTATGAACAAACATAGTTACTATACAAAGTGCCCTTTTATACGAGGTCGAACAAAAAATAAAACAGTAGAAGAATCTTCTTTTAAAAGAAGTGAAAAAAAAACATGTATGTAAACAAAATGTCAGAATTGGAAATGAGGTATATCCTCCTCTACATTTTTTGACTAAGTTGATTAGTTAGTTATTTACTTTTATGAAAGGATAGTAATGAACTATACATTGTAAAAAATAGGAAACCCGATTCCTATTGAAGCAACTGGAAATAAGTCTCCTAATTGTTAAATTAATTTTTAACAATTTATATATTGTATGCTACAAAAAAAACTGAACCAATCACACTGCAACCTACACAAATAAACTATGGAAGAAATTAACACTGGAAGAAATACTAACGCACACATAAAACACCATAGTTATTTTTGGACCAATGTCCTTGGAAAAACCCAACTCGGGAAAACCAGTGCAACAGTGGAGGTTTTTATTATTATGCAGCAGTGAAATAATCTCAGTACAACTGGATGCCGAAATTGGTAATCCTACAGAGATATACTGGCAAGAAAATCTAGTGAGGAGAAATTCCTCACTCCACAGGCAAATCTCGACATTGACCTTAGCTCAAATTGAGCCGTCCAAACTATCTCTATGCAGTCACTGCATCACCCTAGCGCAGTTGCTGCTGCTCTCAGCTTGGAACAAATTCTCCTTAAGCCGTCTGACCAACCACTGTTTGGGAAAACATCTCTCCTGACCTCTTGAACCTCTGCCTGTTATGAAACCAACGCACAAAAGGATAGAAAAGATAGATGAATGCCTTAGAAATAAGCCTCTTCGAGGGGGCAACCTTCTTTACATTACACAAATGAACAATTCTTGGATGATACAAATGACAAGACCTCCTTTCTATATATAGGAGTCTAAGGGGTCATAATATAATCAGAGCCGACATAACAATAATAATGTAAGGGCACAATAATAACAATAGTGGGCTTTTATGGGGAACAATAATAACAATATGGGGACTACATGGGCACTACAATATAATAAGGAGTTACACTAGTAGTATAGGGACCTAACATGCCCCTCTCCTTCAAAAAGTGTTGTCCTCAACGCTTGAGTAGCTCTTGATACTCTTGTATAAAATTTTCATCCTTCCATGTGGAATCTTCAGCGGCTAAGTTCTTCCACTTGATGAGATATTATGAAATTGATCGATTCCGTAGCTATTGACTTCTCGGTTTTGTGAATGCTTCAGTGTCCAGTATGATTTTTCCTTCCTTGTCAAATTCTGGCAATATCGTTGGAACTGGGATCTTCGACAACTTTTGAATGAGTTCCCACCCTGCTTCATCATTCTTCCATTCATCCCTTGCTTTGTTTATCAAATTTGGTTGGATAATTATACCAACCTCTACCATTTCTGCAACCATATGTTCAATTTCACTCCTTTGGGCAAATGGATATCTATAATGCCTGATGTTTAGAGGAACGCTTCCTAGAATCAAATGAATAGCATGATCATGATCACGAATACGTGGGAGACCTTTGGGAATCTCAAATACCTTGGAATGATTTTTGGAGGTTTGGAGAAATAGATGATTTCGATGTGGGAACCATTAGCGAACATAATTGTGCAATTATGCCTCGTTGTTCTTTCTTTAGAAGCTTTGTCATTTTGTTAGAGCTGATTATCTTTCCTGGTTTCCCTGTGATACCCCTTAATTCAACTTCCTTTCCTTCCGAAGAAAATTTCATGACAAGTTCTTGAAAATTAAAAGCTATTTTACTCAAGGATTGTAGCCATTGGACTCCTAGTACAACATCAGTACCACCCATTGGAACGGAAAGAATTGGGCTATTCAATACATATTCTCCCATGGATAGCTTGATATTATGGCACTTTCCAGAGCAATTTATGGTTCCTCCACTTACAACCGTCACTTGACACTCTGGTGCTGGATATAGGAAGCAATTCAATTCCTTGGCTATCTTACAATGAATAAAATTATGGGTACTACCCGAATCAATCAACATTATTACCTTTTTCTTCTTGATATGTCCTTTTATCTTTATAGTTTGAGTGGTAATTCCGACCAATGCATTACCAGATATGGTCGGATTCATTTCTTCTTTCTTTGGGGTTGGTTCCTGTTGAGAATCCTTTTCTTTTGATGTTTCTTGATACTTTTCTTCCTGATATTTCAATGCTTGAACCTTCTTCTTCTTGATATGTCCTTCTATCTTGAGAGTTTGAGGAGTGGTAATTCCTGCCATTGCAATACAAGATATGGTCAGATTCATTTGTTCTTTCTCTAGGGTTGGTTCCTGGTGTACATCCCTCTTCTTTTGACGTTTCTTGATCATTTTCGTCATTAGGAGGCCTTTCTTGTAGCAGCTTTTTTCCCAACTTCCTTCAAGCCTTCCATGTCTTTCTTCAAATCTTCCACGACTTTCTTCCAATATGCTTTCATACCATTGATATCAGCGTCCATGGCATAGATAAAACTATTTATCTTTTGCTTCTCTAGAATATCATTTACCCTTATATTCAATTTTTGAAAGTCCTCAATGTGCTCTACCATTGAACCCTTTTGTTTGAGATTTATCAATTGGCTAAAGAAGGTGTTGCTCTTGGTATCCTCATAATGTGCTATCATTTCTTCCGTGAAAATTGACCACATGACAAGTGGTTTACGAGAAAGAAGCTCTTTATACCATAAAAATTGATTTGGTTCTAAATAATTAGATGCAACACGTATCTTTTGTAATAGTGGTACACCATGTAGATCAAAATATTTCTCCATCTATAGTATCCAATTTACCGGATCCTTGCCATCAAACTTCCTCATCTCGCTTTTTCTTGATTTTAGGAGCTCGATCTTGAAACGACTGGAACTTTGTAATTTCGAATCTTTAAGTTCTGAAATTTCGACCTGTAATAGCCCTCTAAGTCCTCTTTCTAACTCTGTAAGTTTGATCGCAATTGGATTCTCAAAGAAAAAATTATTCCCAATCTCCCACTATGACCTAATTATAGATTAGTTCAGTGGAGTGAACTTGTACGATGTGCCATGTATCACTGTTTCAACCTTAGGTTCTGAAAATTATACCCAAACAAAATACAGTTCGTCCTCTTTCTATAACTTCTTACGAAATTTCAATCTAATGCTCAGAGAGAAAGTTATGATGATTTTCCCAAGGTCACCTATTTAGGATGTAATTCGAGAGTTTACAAAAACCCTAACTTCCTCAGATCATATATTCGAAAATATAGCGCTCCAAGATCTGAAATTTGGACCCGAGGTTCAGATCGATTTCTTCTCAAATGGTTTTTTTTTAGCTTCTGAAACGTCATAGCGAAAACGTT
Organism: Pinus tabuliformis; assembly: GCA_031772625.1. Classification (NCBI taxonomy): domain Eukaryota; kingdom Viridiplantae; phylum Streptophyta; class Pinopsida; order Pinales; family Pinaceae; genus Pinus; species Pinus tabuliformis. The sequence goes on from CM062817.1 coordinate 1,728,485,853, forward strand.
ATAGCAAAAATTCCACGATGACCTATTTTAGATGAAATTCTGGAGCTTGCAAAAACCCTAACTTCCTTAGATCATATCTTCAAAAGTATAGCGAGACAAGACCTGAAATTCGGACCCAAGGTTTAGCGCGATTTCGTCTCGAATGGGTTTTTTTTCGCTTCTGAAACATTGCAAAAAGAAAGTTATAGCGAAAATGCCACGATGACCTGTTTGGAGCAACGAAACCCTAGAATCCAAAGCTCTGATACCAAATGTTATGGAACCAACTCACAAAAAGATAGAAAAGATAGATGAACGCCTTAGAAATAAGCCTCTTCGAGGGGGCAACCTCCTTTACATTACACAAATGAACAATTTTTGGATGATACAAATGACAAGACCTCCTTCTATATATAGGAGTCTAAGGGGTCATAATATAATCAAAGCCGACATAACATTAATAATATAAGGGCACAATAATAACAATAGTGGGCTTCTATGGGGCACAATAATAACAATATGGGGACTACATGGGCACAACAATATAATAAGGGGGTTGTACTAATAACATTAAGGGGTTACACTAGTAGTATAGGGACCTAACACTACCCAACTTCTGGCATTGAAATTCTGCTTCTCCCCAACAATTCGACTTTGCCTCTAGAGGCTACTGTGCTGCTCTGCGTCAGCCTCTCTGCAAATGCACTCATCGGATCAGGAAATCTTCCTTCGACTTCACTGTCTCTGCCCCTCTTTTAGTGCTTCGATCTCACTAACTCTCTCTCCAACAACTGATTGCTGCTACTCTGGAAATCAATTTGCTCATGAAATCGAACTATTTAAGTTTCTTCTCCAAGTCCCATCGACTTCTTCTTATAATCCTCTATTGAAACTTCAACGACCAAGATTAGATCTTAATCGATGGCTAGGATTAACTCGAAGTCGATCCGTGTGAGTTTCTAGAACATTCACACCATAACTTAATTAATTCTGATTAATTAGTCATATTCCCTAAGTTTACGACTAATAATCTAATTAAGTCTTTTCTAGGTGGAATTCCCTAAAACAATTTCTGGGTTTTGGAGATCTCATGTATTCTAGCCTCCCCACAAGTTTTTGTAGCTAGAACACATCTGATGCTAAAAAAACTAACACTCCCTCTTAGCAAGGAATGTGTTCTAGTGCTGCTGTTCCAGTAGCACCACCCTGTCTCTACATCATCTCCTATCATGCTACTGATGTCTGGCTGCTGCTGCCCACCAACTATTGCGCAAACCTGATATGTGATGCAACTGTGAGGCTACTGACCCTGCAAAAATGCTGCCAACACTGCATATGCAATGCAACTCCCTCTCCATCTGCTGTTGTTGCAATTGAGAGGCATCCGAAATATCGAATCAATTGTGATCAATATGATACATTAATCACCAGAGTCTCTGACTGCTGCTAGTATCTGCGCTGTCACTGAGGTATTTGCGCTGCTGCTGACTTTGTACTGTGCCACTTGCACTGCTGCCAACTCTGCACTACACTCCTCAACATCCGACTGCTACTAGGATCTACATCTGTCACTCTGGCATCTGACTGCATCAACTATCACTGATCCATCCTGCTACAAAATATTGTGGGCCTTGTAGCAAGGTATTGATTCAAGAGGTGGACCTCCTCAAGAATCTTGCCCATTTGTAGCACTCTAAGGCTACAACACCAAGTCACCCCATTTGACTCCTGGGGGTATGTCAGCAAACATGGTGAAGTCTTCCTCCAGCCTGGAGGAAATCCTATCGATCTCTGCTGATGCTGCCTGCTGGTCCTACTTCTCCTCCTTGTCCTTCTTCCTGAGAGGACATTGGGTGCTGTAGTGGCCAAGCTCACCACATCTAAAGCACTTGACCTTTGACAGGTCCTTCTTCTTCTTTCGCTGCTCCCCTTGTCCTTGACTAGGACCCTTTGATGTGAGGGCCACATTCTCCTCCTCCTTCACCTGCTTCGATTTGCTGTTGCTGCCACTGATGGAGCTCTTCAAAAGAGCTCATCTCAACTCCTCCTGTTGCAAATTGGCCCACATCTTGTCCCAACTTGGCAAGGTTTCTCTACCCAAGATACTTTGGACAAATACCTGCCACTCTGAGACTCTATTGAGTGCCAATCGTACTAGCTCTGTGGGTTGAGGTGTTGCCCCAACAACTGACAACTAGTCCCAAACCTCTTGAATCCTGGTGAGGAAGGGGTCTATACTTTCCCCTTTTTGCATCTTGGTGCATCTCAACTTTTCCTCCAAGTACATCTTTTGCTGCTCGGAAGTGCCTTGGTATATCGTGGAAAGTGTATCCCACATCTCCTTGGCCGTTCCCTTTGCCGCTATGTGTGGTACAACATGACCCCGGACATCGTCTAGGATCAAAACAACAGGAGAAAAATGTTCTAAGGAAACTGTAACTTCTACAACACATGGTATAATAAGAACTAGAAAGAAAACTAATAAGGCAGTCAATATTGTTTTCAACAAAACAAATTTGCCTTGCTCTTAGTAGTATTTCCAACTTGGATAGGAAAATTGAATTGTAAGTCAATAATGAAAGTCCAAAAACAATTCCAAGTGCCACTCAAGATTATGAAGCGGCAGGACAAATTGTAATATACCTGAAACAACCATGTTGAACAATACAGAGGTTAATATTGATTATTTTTATATGAGTATCAATAAAAGAAATTTGTAATGATAAACTTGTTCAGAGATAGATCATATGATACCTTGTGAGGTTCTTGGAGGACTCTGGATTCTCACCTTGCATAAGAGAAATGATGAGCAAGAGTTATAATAAAAAAAAATTATATGCAACAAAAAAGAGGTCGGGTAAATGAAATCCTGTAATAAATTACAGGTAAACAAATTTGGTGACATTAATTGAAAATTCTAAAAGAAATAAGAACCAATAATGATCGTCGAAAACAAACTTTGGAATAACTTTGTTAAACAATTGTATGAAATAACAAATGACTTCTACAAGTCTTGATTAAGGGTTTTAATTTACAACAAGTAATAAAAAATATAAACCTCGGTCGAGAAATTGAGAACTTTAGGGTTTGATTGGGGTAAGAAACTCGCCTCTCACCTGACTGGGTATGGTTACAAAGATTGCATAGTTGCAATAGAAAACATAAAAGCCCAATGTGGGATGACAATATTGCTGAGAGAGAAGTTTTGCATAGATACCAAACAGAGAAAAATGAAAACAGAGTAACGAAACCCTAAGGTGAGGAGAGAGGAAACCTCCTTGAATAACCTCGTGGGTAATAAAATAATTTTGAGTGAACATTTTAAACAAAGAAAATTCATACTCAGAACCAATTTATGAAAAATAAGAGGGAAACTCCTTTCAATGGTAGAGATTACTAGTTGGGTTGCGAGTGCGTAATAATGCTAGCATACCCTCTTTGAAAAACAACTTGTATGAGTAGCCACAAGACTCAGAATAGTTATCCTGTCGGATCATGGAAGGAAACGAACAAGTGTATCAATATTTAAGTGAATATTGCTCCGAAAAGCAGAAGAATTGAAGTAATTCATCTAGATACAAGCCCTTTTAAAAAAAGAAATAACATTACCTTCGTGATTAGTCCCTGAGTTGCAGTAGACAACTAAACTCGTCATTTCGATAGATTGCAGGGTCAACTGCCATTAGACGCCAGGTGGAGACCCTTCGTTCAGTGGGAAGGTTTAGGAAAACATTTGTTACAACCTCATCGAGGAAAATGGTCATGCCATCTAAAACTCAAACGAAATCTTAGCCGCAGAGAGAAGTGTGATCGGGAGAAAACTTTGAGAGAAATGAACCAGTAAGAATGAACTTTGGAAAGTCAATAAACTCATATCGTAACCGTAATCACAAATTAACCATTGATTTGCCATTGGAGGATCTAAGCCGTTGATAAGATTAATACGGAGTTGAATACGTGTCGGACGAGAACAGTCTTCCTGCTCATTAAAAGAACACTCCAGAAACTGGTTGAAACATATATGTAAAACATGTCATATCTAATGATCCCACATTGGAAAATAAATGTTGGAAATGATATGATATAAGCTTAGATTCAAAGTGAGAACCAAAAGGAAAAGGGATGTTGTGTTAGTAAACTCTTAAATAATTATAACCAATGTTGCACGAAGCGGGGACGAAGCAGGGACGTTTTTTGGAAGTGGGGATGCGGAAGCGTCATTTTCCAAAAATCTAGGAAGCGAAGCGTATGTTTTATATATATATATATATTTTATATTTATTTGCATTTATACTCAAAACAAACATCCCAAATAGGTGGAAGCATCCAAAACAGGCGGAAGTGTGCTTCCGAATTTTGGAAGTGCGCTTCCGGGGACACTTCCTGGATGCATCTGCACGGGACGCGCTTCGGGCCTTGGAACCGGGGGGGGGGGGAAGCTTCCTGCAACTATGATTATAACCAAAGAAAAGGTTGTTGTATGATGGAAACATTACGAATATGGGAATATATTAACCAGAATTCTATACAGATGATTGTATTAGCATATGATGGACCAAGGTCTGATATTTTAATAAATTAAATGGAAGTGTGGAACATAATTCGACAAATACTCTACATAAGAAGAGTAAATTTGCTATATAAGGATATAAACATACAACATTGTGCAATAGACTAAGAGGTAATATTTTTACATGTTTTTCAAAGAAAACTTTGTAGTATAGTGTTCCATATGATTTTCCCAAACATTAAATAAACATGAGTAATTACAAAATGACGAAGACCTCTTATTGAAATAACGGTAAATGTAGCTTCAATAAATCAATATTGCACACTTTGTCTTATACATGTGTATGGTATATAAATTGAGATCCAAAGTCAAGATGTTTTGTTGGAATAAGATTCTTTAAAAGAATAAAGGTCACTAATCAATAGATGGAGTGATGAAGATCTCTGGCAGAGATTCTAAGTAGGCATTCAATATAATCTCCTTGACATTAAATTACAGTTGTTAGAAATTTGGACCTAGACAATAATTGTAAATAGCCAACAATCAGTCATCAGTGGTTATTTCTATAGATGCTCTTAATATGAAGCTGATTCTAGATATCAGTTTGGCAAATATACATGTATTAAAAAAATAAAATAAAAATATTGATGTGGAATTAGGGTCTTTACGGCTGATACCACATGATTAAAGAAGTTATAACTCCTGAACATAGACACTTCCAAGGCTCTTGAAAATAAACGACAATCTCTCATTTGTACCTTGCTTTATAAAAATGACAATCACTTGGTTTGTTTCGCTTAAATCATTTTGTTTTTTGGAAAGTCTACCATGGTTTCCTGTTGTTTGATTAGGACATGGCTCTTCCTCATATGACCCACCCAAGTGAGCTGAATTCCTTGCTTTTTTCTTGACAATCAAAAGCTGTGACTCATAAACATGCACTAGTTGAACTATGCTCTGAGATTTGTCCTCTTTCACATGCTCAATTTTCAACCTTCCTTGTTCTGTTTAGAACTAGAAGTAAAACAGATTCTAGTGATATTTGGAACTTTAGATTGTTATTCCTGTCACGTTAGTCTGTTGCATTATCTTATGATAAGGTAAGATAATATAAGATAATTTTATTAAAATTTGAATTTGTGCATAGATGTCTATTATTTTAATATTCAACACATGTTGATCTGTTAAGTGATATCTACCTCAGGTTCATTTACGCAGGGATCATAATGGTCAGATAGATCCCAAAGGAGAAGTCTGGGGAGTTCCGTACCGCTGGGGTAGTATGGTGGTGGCGTACAGAAAAGATAAATTTGCAAAGTATAAAATACCTGCGATTGAGGTCAGTGGTTCAATCTGACATGCTCAATGCCATTTAGCAGCAATGAGAACAGTTCCTGATTTTTATTCTTTTTCAACTGTTTTGATTGCTTTATTTGCATCTATTATTATGTGAAGGAGTTGCTATACTGCAAAGTTTTTTATCCCCTCGACTACACTTAAGAACCTCATGGAAATTGTGATTCATTTTATTTTTATGTAACAATGTAGGCTGAGAACTCTCTTTATAACCATACTGTTTTCTTTTCTTTAGTGCATTATGTTTATTTAATATTCCCAAAGAAAATGTTGCCGAAGCAACTTCGAAGCTGTCACTGATCGTAAATTTAGGTTGACATGATCTGAGCAGTACTACATTTTGAGATTTTGATCACTCATGTAGAAATTCTTGCAGGACTGGGAGGATTTATGGAGGCCAGAGCTTAGAGGTAAAATTTCAATGGTTGATTCTCCCAGGGAGATAGTAGGTGCAGTATTAAAATATATGGGAGCATCTTATAATGCAAAGAATTTTGAGTATGATGTTCCTGGCGGGAGGAATGCAATGAAGGAACATTTTCTTATGCTACAGAGGCAGGTAACATTATCTGCTAGTTCCACTATTGACAATTTTACAGGTCCAGTATTTGAAATCTAAGGTTTGCTATATTTCATAATCTATAATGCCTAAGAAAGATAGAGCTCAAGACCCTATGTGCATGCTGCATTTTGCAATATATATTCGTAACACAGAGAAAGTTGTTGAAGAAGCTTCTTTAACATTCATTTTGTAGGTCCGATTGTTTGATAGTGTACACTATCTAAAGGCTTTTGGATCTGGAGATGTTTGGGTTGCAGTAGGATGGACAAATGATGTGATTCCAGCAGCTAAACGCATGTCTAATGTTGCCGTAGTTGTCCCAAAGTCTGGTACCAGCTTATGGGCAGATCTTTGGGTACCTCACTATAACTTTTTCCTTTTTCCTTTTTGCACATAATTTTTTCCTTTTACCACAGAAGTAATCTGGGGCTGGGCTGCTTGTCACATTTGGGGATAATGTGACTGTTATGGACTATTGTTGTTTGCCTTTATTCTCCGGTTTGTTTTCTTGGGTTACTGAAGGATCATTAATCACATCTGTGGTATTCTTTGGCAACTGATTATTATTGTAAATATATAAGAGATATATAGGCATCATTCAGTTTCTGGCCAATGTCGATCATTAATTAACTTCCTAAACTTTGTTTGCTATTTGGTTGATTATCTTTAACTCAAGCACTACAATTTTGCTGGTCCTTTGCAGCAGTAGGGTAAGAACTAAGCAAATAGTAGCAACTGAGGAAAACCTCTCTAATGTAGCAAGTTTTGATCCTTTGGAGGGAAAATGCAAAGTATATTAACCTACAATCAATCATACTGAACACTAAACATCCTTCTAATATAAAAGGAAATGGATGAAATGATCACAAGGAAATTGCAATAACGAGTAGATCGGATGGACCAGATGGTTGGTTTCCCCTGCAAGCTAGCTGCTGAGGTTGCCAGGAATTTTACTTCAAGCACTGGGTAGAAACTTTACCATAAGATTAGAAATTTTCAAAGGAAAAAATTTTGTTCAATAGTGATGTCTTGAGCAAGAATTATTACAAGTATATGAATCATTTACCATTAGGACTTAGATTATTTTCTCATAAGTACAATTATTCTCAGGTTGTTTATATTATTTTCTCGTAATTAGAATTATTCTCAAGTTGCTTCTAATAAAAGTCAACTTAAAAAAAAATGATTCCACCACGAGACAGCTTGGCAGCTTCTAGGATATGTTTTCCGTTGTCTAAGTTGACAGAAATCTCTGCAATTACATTGCTATCATGACAACTTAATTTGACGACACTGTTTGATATATCGAATACAAATATCTTCTTGTTTGGATAGGTTTTGTGTGGTTTAGTCTTATTAATATGCAAATTATATATTTGGAACATTTGAGGCAATTGCATGAATACAACCTCTAAAAATTCAGTGGTTTTTTCATGGTAGAAATACTTATGTTCCTTGAATCAATTCCTTGCATAATCTGAAGTCATAAAGGTTTAGTTTATGACTCCCCTGTTTCCTTTGGGGTTTGACTTCTTAATTATGCAGGTTGAGGTAAGGATATATTATAGCTTCATTCAGATGCTTCATCGTATTTGACATGGCCTTCTTGTGATGGTTGTTGACAGTCAATTCCAGCTACTTCCAGTATTCCAAGTGATAAAGTTGGAGGTCGTGTACGGGGTCCATCTCCACTCATCCATCAGTGGTTTGATTTCTGCTTGCAACCTGCAAGGGCCACACCCTTTGAGCAAGATGTCTTTCCTGGGGCTTCCCCATTGTTCCTACCAGATAACATGCTTGACAATACAGAAAAGAATGACTCTATACAGGGAAAATCCATAAATGCAATTGAAACTACACCAGTGAAGAAAAGGGGCCCACAGCTCGATACAAATCTTGTTGCAGGGATGCCGCCTGCCAACATCCTACAGAAGAGTGAGTTTTTAGAGCCCCTTTCAGACGAGACATTGCTGGAATACAAATGGTTATTGGCTGAAAGTATAGAGGAAGGACAAGGCTGGCCAAGTACTCTTTGGCAGTATTTAAAGGGAATACGAGAAACATTTAAAATTGCTCCTATTAGAGGGGTTAGATAAAAAGAATGCAAATATAAAACCGCTGTTAAGACCATTGATATCTATCAGGAACAGTATAATGTATAGAATCTTTTCCTTTGACGAAATATTGCAATTAAGCATTTACATTATAGTCATTATTATTCAGCTATTGTTTTGGTTTGAAGAGGTTCATCCACACGTACTTGTTAGGACGTCCAAACAGCTGGGCTCTTGAGCCATACACATAATTTCTTTGTTACATTTGCACATTTTAGTTTTCTCACTAGGTCAAGCTCGTGGTGTTAGTACATGTAGTTATTGCCAATGATTTGCAATTACAATCTAAACAATTATCTTGAGTGCTTCAAAATGCACTAGAGGAATAAATTCGCTTGGAATGAAAAAATATTTAGCACTTTTGGAATATATTCATATTTTTGCTAGGGAGAATGCACAATCCTTTGCTTGGCTGATTACATCCTCTTTTTTTATGTTATTTAATTTGAAGCTTGAAGGGATTATAAGATGACAATGCCATCATATTGATGGAAACTTAGCGGGAGAGGGGGGTGTACGGGTGAATCAATTTAGTACATTCATGGACATTAAATTTTGATTATTTTTCAATGGTTAACTGAACTATTAAATGAGCAGCATACACCTTATGAACAACAGATTTAATATATAACCAACATTTAACATGTAAATCACAACATAAAAACTTTCATGACAACATAAAATCAACACACAAAATCATCACATGTGAACACCAAATATAAGTGGAAACCCATAAAGGGAGAAAACCATGACTTTGTTATTGTTGTGATGCAAAGACAAACTCCTACTCTCTTATTACATCTGATTTTCTGTAGGCTCCAACGTGTAGGAGGCTGCTACCTCAATTTCTTCTGTAAGCTTCAACTTGCAAGGAAGCTCCAACTCCCATTAATTTTCTGCAGGCTACAACCACAGGGGGCTCCTAACTCAACATGTTCCACCTGTTATTTATCAAGCTACAACTTGAAAGGAGACTACAATCCCCTAATACATACAAAAAACACCACGCCGGTTTACTTGTTCTACACCTTTGCATACCTCTATCTCTGTCTTTGCTTCTACTCTTCAAATCTGCTTCACATCAGCTCTATACAAGTCCTAGGTAACTAATGAACAACTCCTTGATCGAATCTCACATTCTTTCACTCTAACATATAACCTTCCAACTTCACATTTTTATAAATAAACTTTTTATGGTATTCCAAACATGAATATGAAGTGAAAAGACTTGTTTCTTTGCATTCCACTCATTCATTTCACACCTTTTGAGATTTTGAATATTAAAATAAAATAAATGTTTCACCAAATATTATTTTCAGTCACCAGTGATGATTAAATCAACAAGCATAACAAGCATAACTTTTGCAAGATACATTAGCAATACATCAACAACTATAACACATCACAACATCACAAGCATAACAACATGCTTCATGCTTTGCCTTATACCTTTTTCCTTGCATCACAACAATCTCTGCAACATTCTGTCATCAACAATCAACAAGCATATGTAACCAACAAAGATGTGTAACATAAGAACTCCAAGACAACCATGCCATCAATGACACCCTTTTCTATCCTACTTTGCTTCTCCTTTGCCATAACAATATGTGCAACATCATCAACATGCAATAACAACATATGCAAGCAAGTTCTAACGAGCTATTCTCCTTCACCTCCAAAACATAATAATACCTGCATCAACATAAGCATGACATGAACAATACCTGTTCAACTGTGCATACATTAACTATGACATCATGCTTTTTTGCTTATTTACCTCGCTGTCAACAAGCAACATATATCTGTCAACATCACTTTCTCACACATATGGTGACTACACTTGTTGCTCCTTTGCCATAACAAACCAACACAACAACACAACAACTTCTTTCAAGCAAACATAAAAACAAGCATCATAAACATACAACACAACATTAACAATGTAGTATATCTAGAGGGGATAATATGGGGTATACATAGGGGGGATCATATGGGGTACAGAGGGAGGTACCAAAGGGAATAATGTGATGTAATGGACCATAGTTAATAAATAAAGTGGTTAACCCGCATTATGCAAATGATCACGAGTAGTTAGAGAATAATGTGATAAACCCATTGTATTGAATGTATGGTATTGAGAGACTCATTGTAATTACCCATGGTATTGTATGTATGAAGTCCGTATAGAGGCCAAAGACTCCCCATTGAAAGATGCCAAGTATTGTTTTGTATTGACAAACATTAACTTGTGGAGTGATCTCCTTAAGGAGTAGTTGTATGGTGTTACCCTACCTCAAGGGTTTGATATTAATAAAGAAATGAAGTTCTATCATCTATTGTATTATTCTTCTAGCATATTTGTACTTGTAGTATATTTGACCAACAAATATATTAGAAGTGTGAATATGTCAGAAGAATAATAAAATAGATAATAGAATTTCAGATCTTTATTAATATCATACCCTTGAGGTAGGGTAACATCATACAACTACTCTTTAAGGAAGGAAATCACTCCACAAGTTAATGTCTATTAATACAAAACAATACTTGACATCCCTCAATGGAGAGTCTCTAGCCTCTATATAGGCTTCATACATACAATACCATGGGTAATTATAATGGGTCTATCAATACCATACATCCAATACAATGGGCTTATCATATTATTCTCTAATTACTTGTGGTCCCTTGCATAATGTGGGCTAACCAGTTTATTTATTAACTATGGCCCATTACATCACATTATTCCCTTGGGTACCTCCCTCTGTACCCCATATGATCCCCTCAATGTATACTCCATATTATCCCCCCTAGGTATACTACAATATATGTGGCTATTTGGCACTCCTCAACATAGGTAATAAAGTCTGGCAATAAAGTCATTACAAATCCTATGATAGCATGAATATGCTTCATATTCTAAATATTTTTGGAAAAATACATTGCTTGCAAGATACATTCTAGATCCAACCCAAAGGACATGTTAGGGAATGAGTTAAAAGAGTATACTTAACAATCCAATGGCTAGGAGGCCATACATAATTTGAAACATTAACCAAGGAAAGGATTCTTGAACTTATCTATTGCATGGACCAAGTTGTTGGAGATGATCTCCACCTCATCGAAGATGGTTGTGTTTTCATAAAGTCCTAGAGCACAAGGATCCAATTCTTTTAGAAATGGGTTGTCTTCCTATCTATATAATATCCTCATTAGGACCATGGAATCTTTCTAACTAACAACTTGAAACACTAAGTGGAGTACTACCCTTAGCTAAATTCCTTGAATGATTTGTTGTTATCCCATCACTTCGCTAATGTTTTAGGGGTCATTGGTTTTTCTATGTGCTTCCAACCATTCTCATATTAATTTGTAAGTGGGAGTGAGAAGATTATGCATCCATTGTATGCTAGCAACATAAAACAACAATCAAGTCTCCCTAATTTGGAGTAGATTTCTCTGTATGATCTATCAATTGTTCCATCTTATATGGGCAAGGGAAAATGTATATTTTGGTTGATGTTTAGTGAATGTGTAATCGTCAAACCATATCACCATGATCCCTTTCTCCTTCAGGCATGGGTTCCTCCAATACAATTTTGGGTTTGATAAGAGAAGTGGTCACTTTATACATCTAGTAGAGTTGCATAAATGAACCACAAGTGGAAAATTCTCGTGTGAACTTAATATCTCATTACACTAATAGTTTTTCAATGAACCTTGTTATAGACAACCTCTAATATATGTTGGGTTATACACTTCCACTTTTTTTCTTTCTAGACGCCATTATGCACACAATATTACAAAAAATGGATTTTATCTAATAATAAAAATAAAGTATTTTCACCAAAAACTTGAATCATAAGCATTAACCAATACAATGAGGGTAATGAAACACTAAAACATGGGTGTGTTTCTCTATGAAAGGCTCTTCAACGCTTTTGATATTTGTGCAAAACAATTAAAATAATTTAACAACTACAATTTTTAAACAAGCCACTATCAATGAAGATTGAATATGATGAACCTATTCATAAACCTCATAAACAAACATTCTCTAATTGATCCCTTTGTTCTTAGGTTGGATGCATCCTCTATCTAATCTTTGATTTATTATTAGACTGTGAATGCAAGGCTATGATCCCCAATGCCACACCTTTACTTTGTGTTCTACCAAAATCTTAATTCTAGTGTTGCCAAAACGAATCATTGGTATCAAAAACTCTTTTCTTAGATGGCTACATGCCACGATGCTTTGGCAATTCAGTCTTGATGTGATTTCCTTTTCTTGGAATGCTGCAACCCCGAACATTCTAATCCCATGTTTTCACCATGCATTGTCTATATATGTTGACTTTGTTCAACATTCAAGGCATATCTAAAACCAAATTAGTCACAATCAATTACCAATCACCATGAAATTAACAATTTATATATCAATTATTAACTATCAATTCGAAAATTGAACTTTTTGAAGTAGACTCCATAATAGACATTTTTAGGTTGATGTTTTGAATCTATTAACCAGATTCATCATTAGGATGAAAAATTCAAGGAGAAGAAGGAAGGAAAGAAAATATATTAATCCAAGATGGAGAGGAGGGAGGAGAGGGGGTGGAGTGAGAAAAGAAGGAAGAGAATGGTCAGCTTAGAGAAAAAACCTAAAAAATAACAAAATATTGCATTAATGATACACTATTAAAGAACAACATTCTTTAAATGAATCATTCTTTGTGTTGAGTTTCATGGATAGCATAGGAAATTTTGTTGATCAAGTTTTGTAATTTTTCATCATACTCCCAAGAGCTTTCTCCAACCATTTTCTTAGTCTCCTTTATCCTAGTCAAAATTTGTTGTTCAATGTTTATCAAGTCTAAAACTTAGCTATAAATTGCACCTTTAATTCATCTAAGGCCCTAGCTGCACCTTAGGAATCAATATATATGAACTTAATGTACCATTTTAGAAGCTTCCACCACATTATGGTTAGGAACTTTATTGACTTAAGTTCTAACACTATAATACATTTTACCCTCTAGATGAATCCACATAAGAACCTGATCCGAATTTAACAAGAACGCAACAAATTACAGATATAACCATAAACACAAAGATGCAGCAAAAATAATGCTTCATTTCATTAATATCAAATACTCAAACATGCTTACAAACATAATGGAAATAAGACTAGCTCGGGCGATGGTAGCTTATCTCTGAGAAGAGGTGTTGGTTACATGCCTCTGAACTGTGTTACAATGAGGTTCAATGGCCTATTTATTATTGGAAAACATGAGAAAACCCTAAACAATCAAAACCCTAACCCCATGAGATGTAATGCCAAGAGTTTGTGGGCCCCATTGGGGTTGTTGGGCATCCAACTTCCTGGGGTCATAACTTGGTCATATTATCTCTGTTTGGCGCGTACGATGCTTTGATGGAAAGGTCTCTCTGAGTACTACAAGTTTTTCCATAAGCACCGTATACATGTTTCCACAGGCCCCTGCCTACGGCTACGAGCTTGCTACGGACCTCAAAAAAACGCTGTTTAAGGGGTCAAAACTGCTCCAAAAGTTCAGGACCCAAAAAACTGCTAAAAATAGCAAATGATGAAATAAACAAGGAAACAAATGAAACTGACTGGAAGTCTAGGTGGGATAGATGGGTGGCCACCAATATCCACTTAGATCATTCCTTCCCCGTTAGGAAGCAATGGTCCCCATTGCGTGTAGAGCCTCCATGAGGTGAGGAAATTTTTGTTGAACCTGGTCCTTGGTGAGCCACTTGCCTTGGTGCAAGAGTTGACTAGCTTTGACAACCCAATAGAGTTGGATCTTCTGCTGGCGAGTGTTTTTGACCCGTGTGTCGATAATCCAATCAGTTGTGGCCTGTTCCATGTAGTCTGGATTTAACTTTGTTGATGTGAGTTGCTCTGCAATGTCTGACATGTCAGTAATGGTGGGAAGTATGGTTGAAGGCGGTCCACATTGAACACTGGGTGTAGACCAAGGAATGGGGGAATGCTGAGCTTAATAGCATTATTTCCCAAAGCCTTGGTAGTGGTGTAAGGACCATATCGGAGTGGTCTGAGCTTCCAATGGGCTTCGGTAAGGCGTTCTTTCTGCAAATGAAACTAGACTTTGTCGCCCACCTGAAACTTGTGTGGCACCCGATGTTGATCATGTCGCTACTTGTCCTTGGCATTTGACTTCTATAGGATGTCATGAACCTGCTGGCATATGTGTTGGATGCATTCAATAAGTCTGGTCGCTTTATCCAGCTTGGGCGATACATGTGTGGATTTTGTCTGTGTAGTCGCCTGAGGCATGACAACATCAATCAGACACAACAATTGAAATCCTAGACCCACTTGAAAGGGATTGCGACCAATCGAGCTATGAAGAGCTCTATTATAACTATGTTGCACATATGGAATACTCTCATCCTAGGTTCAAGGATGCTTGGAGTTGTACATGCAGAGTATGTGCACTATCATCCTGTTGACTACCTCCGTTTGGCCATCAGTCTGGGGATGGAAGGCAATCGACTTGGTGAGCTTGGTGTTCAATAGTATCCAGAGGCTTGACCAAAATTTCCTCGGGAACCTGCTATCTTGATCTG
The DNA here is from genome assembly GCA_031772625.1 of Pinus tabuliformis. Taxonomy (NCBI): domain Eukaryota; kingdom Viridiplantae; phylum Streptophyta; class Pinopsida; order Pinales; family Pinaceae; genus Pinus; species Pinus tabuliformis. The sequence continues at coordinate 1,728,500,995 of CM062817.1, forward strand.
ATATAATGGTCTAAGGGATCCAAAAATGTACCTGTTAGTGTCAGTGTTTCCAGCCTTCCTCCAGTGATCAAATATGCTCTTACAAAGTGGTATCAGAGTGTCAAGGTCAAATTTTGTCATTTCAAAGAGTTTTCAAGCAAAATTTGGTCACTAGGCATTAGGTCTAGGGTCTGCCCAAATGTCAGTCCATGTCATCATTCAGCTGAGCCTATCATCATTCAGAGGGTTGTCATTATCATGTCAGTGTCGAATGAGTCATTTTACACCTTATTCATGCTTCAGTTGTGCCTAGGTAAGGTCATTTCCCTCTCCTAGGGTTTTGAAAGCTAATATCTCTTGGACGGTCAAATCATCGGCAAAACTTGTATCCTGATGTTCATACACCTTCCCCTATCCTTAAAGTACCTTATCAAACACTTCCCATCCCTTAGATCCGCCAAATTCCTCATTTTTGCACAAACCCTAGTTTCTAGCTACAACTTGGCAATTTTCTAGGTTTGGCCTGTGTTTTGCCCTTTTCGACCCCTTCCCCTCACTCAATCTCTGAGATTCCACTTTCCCCTGCTTCCTAACATCCCTCCCCACTCCCAAAAATTTCCCCAAGAATTTAGAAGCCCCCTATCCCCTTCATTTCGCTTCATTTCGACAAAATTCCTTGTTTCACACATCGAGACAAGTTGCACTCAAATGATGTTTCAGAGCAATAAAAGATGAATTTTCGAAAACTGAGAGAGGTTTTTGTCCATAACATGCCAAAGAAGAAAAACCTCATTCACTTTTTGCACAGGTGTCATGGTTTTAGAGAAATGCCAAAATTACAATCGCTGGATCCAAGGAGGTTGATCGAGGCTCAAAAACAGAGAAAGAAGCCAAATCCCCTCCATATCTTGGCTGAGGCTTCTCTCAAGGATCATGGCACTCATTAGCCTAGCCACAACTCAAATCCCAATTTTTTTTGAGAATTTTGGGTAATTTTGGCATTTTTTGGAAATTTACAGGTTTTGGCTCCTCAACGGGTCTCACCCCCGGTGAGACCCTTTGTCATGGCAACTCCTTTTTGCGAAAACTCAGCATTTCTAGATTTTTTATGCAAAGTTACATATGCCCATGGATGGACTTGAGTTTTTATGGGGTTTTGGGCCTCCAGAAGGTCAAAATACATGCAAAATTTGACTTTCTGCCCATTTTTTGAGTTGCAGAAAGCAGCCTTGGGAGAATTGAATTTTGACTGGGCAAATGACCTCCAAATTCAAAAATTCCAGTTGGGTTGGAAAGTAGACTCATAGACCTTTCCAACGCGCTATCCTGCACCCAATTCTGACACCTGCAAGTGCCTCAAACAGAGCTCCAAAGGTGCGCGACCCGTTGAGCAGGGGGGCGCGACCCGTTGAGCAAACTTTGCCAGATTTCACTGTACAGCTCGGAAAAGCACAGTTTGACTTAGTTTGACTTTTTGGGGTTGAAGATGATTATCTTTGATGTAATTATTGTAACTCTAAGACACTTTTACTCTTGTTTAACACTTCTAGAAGATTCATTCATGTCAAGGGTAAATATTTAATGAATGGATTGGTTTCCTAGCTTATAGAGGCAAGTTGTTTTGACTGCCTAGATTTTAGTGCTCAGTTTAGAATTAGTTGAAACAGCTCCTAGAAGGATGAGCTCGACCCCTAGAGGCAAGGGAAGAGGTTGGCTTGCCTATATTATGTATTTTCTTAATCATTTTCAGGGGTTGGAAGGTTGGACTCTTGAGGGAGAAGCTATCATTGTATTATTTCACTTGTATCTCTGCAATTTTTGGCTAAGGAAGACCAGGGTTTTGCAGTCATCTTTGGGATTCTTGTGGATTCATGTGTTGATAGTGTGTTTCTTCATGTTCTTGTAAGCTTTGTTATGTGATTCATTTCCTTTCTTTACTGCTGCACATTAAACAAATGAAGTGTTAAAGTATGAATTCATGCTAGCCATGCTCTGCTTTTAAATTTGTTTAATTTCCATGTTTTCTACTGTCTAAAGGGAATTCAAAGTCATTGTTTGCTCTCTTTAGCTCCTCATCTTTCATTCTTGATCATCCACCTCAGTTAAAGGCATCAATACTGTTTCCTACCTCGCCCCAAAGAACCCCCTGCAGAAACTGTGTCAAATCCCCACACCCAAAATTGCAATTCCTCAATTTTCCACCAAAAACCCAAAAAACCCCCAAATCAACCTTTTTAATTAGTTTACTAGCCTAATATCAGTGTTACCTTGTTGGTCATCTCATCCCATTGAAGATATACCGAGATTGACCGGAGAGAGCCTTCTCCTGCCCCCGTAGGGCTAGCTACGAGGCTGAATGGTTTGATGTAGCCTTGAGGTTTACCTTTCTCAGCCTGAGGTGAAATTTCAAGCGCTAACAGTAACCATACTCGTTCAAAGAAAAGTTTGGTAGTGTCCTCTGCTGTGATACTCTTCTTGAAGGTTGCTAATATAGCCATCTTAGAAAATCTGTCCACGACCACAAATACACAGTCATTACCATGTTTTGTAGAAGGGAGGCCAGTCATATAGTCCATGGAGATGGATTCCCACAGCTGGTTGGGAGTAGGAAAAGGAGTGTACAAGCCTTGCTTCTTGATGGATCGCTTGGCGATGGCGCATGCAGTGCATGATCGGATATATTTCCCAACATCTAGTTGGACTTTGGGCCAACAGAAGTAATTTTGTTGTACAACCACAATTTTCTCCACCTCAAAGTGTCCTACAATCCGACTGTAGTGCGCCTCCCAAATCAGATTCGCACGCTTGCTTGAAGGAACACAAATGTGGCCTAGGTAGCATAATAATGCGTCATGGAGGTGGAAATTAGGAACTTGCTTCCCATCTACTAGCATTTGGTATGTGGAGGCGAACTCTAGATCATTTTTGTATAGTTGTGGCCATCTAGAGGTCTCATGACCACAAGAGTTGAGAATAGTAGTCAATGCTGCAACTGGGGGTCGACTGAGGTAGTTTGCAACATGATTGGTGCTGCCCTTTTTGTATTTAATGTTCAAGTGGAATTGTTGTAGATATGTAGACCACTTTTGATGATGATCATTCTGCAACTTCCCCTGTGTCTGTATAAACTGAAGAGGTCGGTGATCGGTGTGGATGACCGTCTCCTTCCCCAGAATGTAGTGCTTCCAATGTCGTGAAGCCTGCACGATGGAATGCATTTCTTTATCATAGGTGGAGTACTTCCGAATTGTATCAGAAAGTGTCTCACTATGATAGGTCACTCAATGCCCGTGTTGGGTGTGGACTGCACTAATAACATAGTCTGAGGCATTTGTCTCGATTTCAAATGGTTGTTGTAGGTCTATCAGTGTGAGTACCGGTGCAAACCAGAGGCGACACTTCAACTCAACGAATGCCTTTTGTTGGGACTTGGACTAGGAATAACTTTGTTTTCGCTCTGCCCTTAGTAATCTGTCTCAAAGGCCAAGTGATATGGGATAATCCCAACACGAACCTCCGATAAAAATTTGCAAGGCCCAAAAAGTTGCGAAGCTCTGTTAGAGTGGTCAGGGCTGGCTAATCTCAAATGACTTGGATCTTGGTCAGGTCCACGTGCATGCCACACATCTACGATGTACCCCAAGTATTGGACTTGGATCATGCCAAAGGTGCATTTCTCCAAGTTGGCACACAATTTGTGCTGCCAAAGGATTTGAAGGCCCTGCCGATTGAGTTGCAAGTGTTCTTCCCAAATCTTGTTGAAGATGAGGAAGTTGTCTAGATAAACCACCACGAATGAGTTGGAAAAGGGCCACAAGGTTTCATCCATTAGCCTCATAAATGTAGCGGGGGCATTTTTCAACTCGAAGGGCATAACCAACCATTCAAAAATGCCTTCCTTGGATTTAAAGGCAATCTTCCATACATCTGTGGGATTTGTTGGAATTTGGTGATAACCAGACTTCAAATCAATCTTGTTGAAATAATTGGCCCCTTTGAGTTGGTCCAATAGGTCATCAATACGTGGGATTAGATACCTAGTCCTGACAGTGATTTTGTTTAATTCTTGATAATCAATGTAGAGCCTCCAGGTTCTGTCCTTCTTTTGTACCAGTACAATTGGGCTCCCACAAGGTGAGGAACTTGGTTGGATGTGCCCTTTTTGCAACAACTCTTGGATTTTCCACTTGATCTCTTCATTTTCTAGAATGGAGCGACGATATATCGGCCCGTTGGGTAGAGGTGCTCCGGGAGTCAGATCGATTGAATGCTTGACCTGACAATGCAAGGGTACCCTTGTGGGTGAGGAGAAGATGTCCTTGTATTCTTCCACGACCACATCCACCTGCTTCTGCTGCTTGGAGGAACCTTTCCCAAGGACCATGGACATGGCTATGAACTTCCCCTTACTTTGAGAGTGAATTAGAAAGAACAAATTTCCCGGTCTAGGAGATGACCTTACTACATTTCTTAGTAGAGATCAAAGAAATGGCGGTAGTTGGGGCTACCTATGGTATCTTGTATAACTTAGTACCCAAAGAAATAATAATAGAGCGAGGTCTAGACTCATATACAACATGCTGCTTTCATAAGTATGGTTGTCCTAATAATACATCACAAACTTCAAGAAGAGAAACACCACACAATACCTCATCCGTGAAGGGCTTGCTGCTGTAGGGAAGGTGACATTGTTGGCTTACACAAAGATCTCTTCCTTGGTGAAGCCACTCGATGGTGTACGACTGCGGATGTGCTCTAGTCGATAGGCCCAAATGCTTCACGACCTCTGCTGAAATCAGGTTCTTTTGGCTTTCGCTGTCAACAAAGAACTGCATCAGAGAACCCTTCACCCACATCTGTGAGTGGAATAGGCACTCCCCCTCTTCTGAATCTTCGGGCTTAATCTTCTAGATCTTCAGGCTTAATATTCTAGATCTTGGTGGTGGACACAGTGGCACTGGGCTCCACGTCAATGATCTACTTCCCTTTTTCATTCCCCTTATCGGGTTCTGACTCATATTCGAAACATGCGTCGGAATCAGAAGCCTTTAGCTCGACCACCAATGGCTGCTTGGCCTGACACTCACTTTTGTTGTGAGTGGAGCTCTTATGGAACTCACACCACTTTCCCATGTCCTTCTTTGTTTTCGTGGTGTTTTTCTTTCCCTGTGGATGTGGTGGATTATCCTGGATCACCCCGCCTTGGCTTTGCCCTTTTCTCTATGGTTTGGGGGCGCCTTTCCCTTGCTTCATATTCACAAATCCAAAGTCTCTCTTTTTCTGCTTAAGTTTCTGCTCAATCTTGACAGTGTATCGGTACACCATGCCAAGCGAGGAGATGTCCAAGAACTCCATCTCATCCTGGATGTACCTATGTAGGAAGCCATGATATTTGAGTACCAAATGTTTCTCAAAATACTTGATACCCAACTTTGTGCGAAGGGTATGAAAAACATTGGTAAAATCCGTCACGTCTTGGTCCCTTCCCTATTGCAGTGTGGTCCACTTTATGTATTTATTCTCATAGCTCCCGACAAGTTAGTACTACTCCTAGATGACATCCCAGAACGAATCCTAGGTGGGTGTGACTGAAAATAGTGAGGGTGTATTTTCATCCTTCTACTCGCAGTAGGTTTCCCACCAATCCTTGACGTGGGGGCGGCTTTGAGAATAGTAAAAGTAATATTTTCCCGACTGGAAAAATCATGAACAAAAAATATCCTTCTAGCAGATTCAACCATTTATCTTTGGTGTCCGCATCTATCTGACCCTCAAATATGGAAATGTTAAAGTTAACTTGTACCTTAAAGGATGTGGCGCTTCGAGAGTAGCTGCTAGAAGTAGATGCGTCGCCCCTGGGTAGCCACTGAAGGATCTGAGAAAATTTTTCCATCATCGCGTTCCTTTGTTGCTCGAGGGCTTCTTCGAGCAAGATTTTGATAGGATCTCCTGACCCCTCATCTTTCTTTTCTTCTGCCATAGTAGGTCATAAGGATTTGTGAGGCCGGTTTTGCAAATGTTTAACCACTTCAAGCCCTAACTCCTTATATCCCAATCTCGCTGGGGACATGAAAAGAAAAATAGAGAATGAGTAGACCACTTTGATACCACTGATATGAATTTAAACAGGAACGCAAAAAATTATAGATATAACCATAAACAAAAACATGCAACAAAAATAACACTTCATTTCATTAATATCAAATACTGAAATATGCTTACAAACAAAATGGAAATAAGACTAGCTTGGGCGATGGTAGCTTATCTCTAAGAAGAGATGTGTCGGCTACATGCCTCTAAACTATGTTACAATGAGGCTCAAGGGCTTATTTATTATTGGAAAACATGATAAAACCCTAAACAACCAATACCCTAACCCCATGAGATGTAACACCAAGAGTTTGGGCCCCATTGGGGTTAGTTGGGTAGCCAACTTCCCGGGGTCTTAACTTGGTCATATTATGTTCGTTTGGCGCATATGATACCTTGTTGGAAAGGTATCTCCGAGTACTACAGGTTTTGCCGCAGGTCGTTGATTATGGTTATGGGCATGCTGCAGACCTCAAAAAAATGCCGTTTAGGGGATCAAAACTGCTCCGGAAGTTTAGGACCCAAAAAACTGCTAAAAATAGTAAATGATGAAATAAACAAGGAAACAAATGAAACTGACTGGAGGTCTAGGTGGGATAGGTGGGTACCAATATCCACCTAGGTCAGAACCAATCTGGTTTTTCATAACCATGACCCTTCATAAAGATCGTGGAACTACTATAACCATATCATTGGTTGGATTGTTCACTAAGATAAAACCTTATGGACTTGTTTGAATAATTAGGCCTACTCCCCCACTTGAACTAAAATTCAAACATAACATATGCCACTTCTTTTACTTGTATTTCCACCTTCATTTTGTTTTTCACTACTACTATACCCCAAAATACTAAGAAAAGCATGTCCTTTCAAGTCAAAAGTAGAAGAAAAAGTTGGGACTACCTCTAGGATTTTAAGATTCATAAGGGGATTGGTTTGGATTGGATCCACTTTTCTTAGAGTGTAGCATGTCTACTAATTGACCTTCCTCTAGCTCAAATAATTAGAACACATTACCAAGTGTTTCTTCCTCTTCTTCCTTTGTGATGATGTCTCTCTCCATAGGCTAATCAATGCCTTACAAATTGAGGCTTCCTTTTGGACAATCATGATCCATCTAACAGAACATGATCACCTCCTTGTGCCATCACTTTTCTTTTCTCTTCCAACTTTGTGGACATATTCTCCTCGCCTATTCTTCTCTCTGGGCTCTTTCCAATTATTAAATCCCCTTCTCTGAACAAATGTTTGGTATTCTCTCAACACCTTTGAAACCTTTTGAACTCTTTTACTCATGCCTCTATGTTTCCATCCTCACTAATACTCCTCTTAATTACATTAGTATCATGATGAATCTCCTTCATTCTATTCATCCACCATTTCTTAATTATTGCATTTTGTTTCAAATCCTATTTTCCCCTCTTTAGAGCATGTGCTTCTTCCATGGCACCTTATTCCCTTAGTTATTCAATACTAGTCAATCCATTCTAGGTCACCCCCAAGAATTGGTGCAAGAAATGTAATCCTCTTTCACCTAAAAATTCTTTATCCATGTCACAATCTCCTTAACCAAGCTTTCATGAGATCCTTTCTTGAACTACTCCTCTTCTCTTGATTTTAAATAACTAGTTCAACTCTACTACAAACTCAATATTCTAACTCTATATGGTAATTAACCTAAAAATATATTGCTCTTGAGACTTGGTGATTGAACTACTGCAACAAAACCAAATTATGGGCATTCCATTAGATCTCTCTTCTTTGGTTCCTTGTAAGTTGTGATTTCTCTCCTAATCAACTCAACTGTTCAAATAAATCCATGAGAACACTACATGGAATACCTCATAGGAGTCATGGTTATCATGCAATAAGTAAGACTATTGATTAGTATGATTCTTATTTCAAAAGAGATATGTATTTGAAGCACCAATCCTAAACATAACTCTCATTCAACTTATTAATCAAGATATCAAATTGTCATACACTTGGAAAAAAGAGTCCCAATAGCACAACTAGTTTTCATCTCAATTTCAAACCAATGTTTGCATCAATTTTCAACAAATAGGATCTATTGTAGTCTATGCACTAGCATTTTCAATCCCTAAGAAGAGGAAAGTATCACCCAAAGCACTTTGCAAGACTTGAGATCATATGAGGCTTAATCAATATGATTGTTATCATCAATATTCATTCTACAACTCATATATAATTAATAACCAACATGCATATTCATCACCATTAATCCATACACACCTAAAATTAATTTAATAATTACACATCATCAAATTATTTATCTATATAGTAACATAGGGGCACAACAATTATACTATAAAATCACTACCATTTATTTTTTTCCAAAAAAGAGAAATCATCCTTTCATTAAAAAAGGAGTATAAATACATAGATATATGACTCAAAGAACCTCAGTGTTAGACAATATCAATGTCAGCAGAGGCATCCAAACAAAAAATTGACCAAGACCATTACATACATAATATCATCAGCTAAAAAACTTGGAATATAGACAAAAATGCAAAAAAGTCCAGACCCCAATATTCTAATACAGTAAAACCATGAATATATATATTAAAATGATGCAGACCAAAATATATACTGTTTGTATGCTAACAGGAAGGACAAAATTCATGACTTATCAAGAAAAGTGTGCCAACTGGGCTAGTTGAAGATCACTAGTGATATGGAATGTTCTCCTTCTCAGTAGTTGTAGGCATTTTTGCTCTTCAAAAAGGATGAATCCTTCCTCCAATTATAGGGTTTTTTTGGACAGATAGTCCGCCTATTGGTTCCACTCCCTCAAAATATGTTGGAAGAAAATATTTTGAAAGATACCTTTTAGGAAGAAGATATGGTCCATCTAGTACTTTAGGGAAAGGACCCTCAGATGACCCTTCCCCAACAACCATTCCAACACACACTTGGAGTCCAGACATGAAGAGAGGTAATATTCAGTGAAGCTACAAAATATAAAAGGACCCATGCAACAAACACCTCTACTTTGATGTTTGACCCAACACCAGAATTCAAACAAATATGGTAAGACACATTTCTAGGAAGGAAAAAAATGGCACCCCCTCCACAAACCCCAAATTGATATGCTCCATCAAAGAAGCCAACATTTGCAGATAGTGGACTGGGAGGGAAGTGAAAGGATCGAATTCATGGCTCCTTCCAAGGCTTGACATAATATGAGAAGAAACCCATGATCGGGCTAGGATGCCATTGATTTCTATAGGTCTACCCTCAAAGATGAATTTATTTATGACTTTCTAGATACCCCATGCAATGAAGATGGGTAAATATTTATAAATTCCCATGTTTTCCCCCACCAAAGAAGGCATTGATCAAGAGGCGCCAATGGGCCATTATCCAAGATGTTTAATAACTTGAGGGCTTCTGACCAGAGAGTCCTAGAAAATTCACACATAAAAAATAAATGATTAACTATTTCAAAGTCCTTTGAGCAAAGGACACAAACATTTGGCCCTGAAAATCCTTTTTACAGTAGAAGGTCCCAAGTTTGAATTTTATTTTCTAATGCTAGCCAAATAAAACACTTCAATTTCGGTGCTATAGGCCAATCCCATATTTTCTGGTGCCACCAATTTACCATTTACAGAGGAGAGCGATCAGATATGGAATTGTAGGCATGATGATCATTAATTTTTCTAGATGAGGAATTCCAAGCCCAAAAAATAGAATCATCCTCCTCATTTAGAGTAAGACCACTAAGAAGAATATTTTTTGTGAATAAATCCCATTCCTCAACAAGAGGACCCTAAAGACCCAAATTTGGAGCACTTTTCCACCTGCCAACAAGAGGCTTCTATGAGGAAGACATAAGAGCATGGCATAATCTAAAAAAACTCTGAGAGTTGAGATGATTGATGAGCTCATAAGATAAATGGAAGAAAGAAGATCCCCTTGTAATATGAAATGACCCCAGTTTGACCTGCTTCCCATTACCTACTTTCCACATCATCCATTTATTAATCCAAGGTATAGTGGCCATCATTCCCCTCCAAATGTTCAATCCCGCAGTTTGTTTCAGTGTTTTGAAGGGCTAGAGCTAATCCTGAACAGGTTGGTTGTGCAAGTATTTGTCCAAAATTATGTTGCTCCAAATACCATCCCTTGTGATTGCCTGCCATGCACTTTTCATGGCCAATGCAAGACTGAACCAGTGGAGGTTCTTGAATCCCCAGCCACCCTGGTGCTTTGGTTGGGAAATAATTTCCCACTTGACCAAATGATGATATGTGCAACTTCTTTTGTCATTCCATAAGAAATTACTCATACATTGTCGAATCTTGTGAATGGTAGACTTTGCAATCTTTGCAAGAGAAAACCAATACATGGGGATGCTTTTCCAAAGTTGATTTAATTAGAGTCATTCTACCACCAATTGAAAGCCATATGTAGCACTATTTATTAACTTTGCCTTCAATCTGGGTTATTAACCGGTTCTAATCCTCCACATGATAGTAGTTTCACTTGAGAAAAAAGTCCAAGTATAGAAGACCATGATCCTAGGGATTCATCTTATATGGTAGCATGGTTTCTAGATATTTTGCTTAGTGACATTATTATAAAATAAAGTTGGCTTATATTGACTGATCAACATGCATGAGGATCAACAATAGACTAAGAAAATGCTTCTAAATATTTCCCACTAATTTTTGGAGCCATCACCCAAAATAAGGATATCATCGACAAACAAAAGATGAGTAGTTTGGATTGAGAAAAAAGTCCAAGTATAGAAGACCATGATCCCAGGGAGTCATCTTATATGGTATCATTGATTCAATATTTTGGATATCCTACACAAAGACATTATTATAAAATAAAGCAGGATTTGTTGATTGATCAACATGCTCGAGGTTGAAAAATAGACTAAGAAAATGCTTATAAATATTTTCCACTCATCTTCCGAGCCATCACCCAGACTAAGGATATCATTGACAAACAAAATAACCTAGGAAGATGCTGAATGACTTGAAGTTGATTATGGTTTAAACAATCACCAAGATCCTAAAAAGATCATAAAAGTGAGTTCTAGATCTTGTTGAGAGGCATATGAAATTAGCCTACGTCTTGTCAATATCTCCATCTCCATAATCTCAGATGACTGGACCTCCCCAAGAGATCCGAGAGGAAAATATCCCTATGTTCTAATGGCAGTGTCACTATGACGCTACTCCTCGGTGGCCCCTGTGTCCTATATATTCATGGGAAATCATCATCTCCATACAAGGCCTCATTTGGCAGCCTGTCAATGCCACCTCCTTCGATAAGCTCCTACCTGAGTACAATGATCATCCTGTGACCTCATGCATGACCAACATGCTAGAACAAATCAAGGAATCTATCTGCTCCCTTGTCAATCCAACCTGTCACTAGTGTTGTCTGAGACTCTGATGGTGATCCAAAATGGATCCAAGAACTCTCTAAGTCTTCAAAAATCATTCAAAAGATCAAAATTATCACATGAGTAAACCTTCATAAAACAAGGGAAAACACTATCGGTAGCCAAAAACATAAAGAAAACATTGAAAAATAGAGTACTGGAGGCTTGAACAATGAATGCACAGGAGCTGTCGGATTTGGCCAATCAATGGTCCAGATCCGATTGGAAAATCGCAATCGGCAAAGGCTATCGGAGGTTATCGGTGGAGACCATATGGAACGTGCAATGGTGATCGACGGAGTCAACGAGGACCATCGATTAAGCGTGCAGATTGACGGACCACGTTGCATCGCAGAATCGTAGTCGGCAAATACAATAGAGCGCTCCCCAAATGGCCCGGGGTTATCGCGATATGCGATTGTGATCAATCACATCGCAATATCGCAATCGACAAACTCAATGGAGCGGGGCTTATACATATATACATATATATATATATGTGTATATATATATATATATATATATATATATATATATATATATATATATATGTATATATATATGTATCTATGTATGTATGTATGTATGTATGTATGTATGCATGTATATATATATATATATATATACATACATATATACATACATACATATATATATACATATATATATATATATATATATATATATATATATATATATATATATATATATATATATATATATACGAGATGTGATTAGCCGGACCCGATGGATATATAAACGTTATTGCATAAGATTTGAGATCTGCCCAAAGCCATTTTCACAGGATTTTTCAGTATTTTAGTGTATTTTAAATACAACGGGAAATCACGATAAGCGGGATTTCGGGCGGGTCAAAGGCGGAAAGTGGTTTGGGCCATGCTCCGCCCGAGCCCACACATTGGCTGCCATGTGTCCAGGCCGAGGAGAGAGAAAACCACCCTCATCGGGTGGTTAACTCCCATACGAAAGGGCTACCTGAAATGGATCTCAGCCATTGGATCCGGATCCCCAGATCAACAGTGGAGATGCAATGTTAGTATACAAAAGGCGGACCTGATAGGAGAATAGAGCAGATTTGAGGACTTTTGAAGTCCAATAAACAATGTTTTTGGTGGATTTTCACAGTTTTGAATGCATTTCTCTGTGTTAAAAGAAAGCCACCATTTCAAGGATTTCAAAGGCCTGATGCACTCATCCGTTACAGAATAGGTGGCCACCTCCCCTGAAGGTGTTATATAAATAATTATTTAACGCTAGAAGAGGGATTCGAGCGGATAGAGGCCGAAAGACAGAAAGCCGAGAACAGGAAACAAACAAGTAGCAGAGATTGGCTTAAAAGCCTTAAGAAACAGAAGACAAAGGCAGCCAGTAGTACAAGGCAACGCTGAGATAGAGCAACGGAGACCGAGAGTTCAGTGAGGAGAGTCTGTGTACTCAGAAGAGACTTGGGGGATCCAAGTAAAGCCTTATTGTTTTGTATCTGTTGTGTGAAGCTCAAATTGAGCTCACTGTTGTAAAAATTTGTTTTGAAGACATAATAGAGAGGTCACCACTGAAGGCTAGACCAGGAGATGTAGCCCAGGAGTATTGGGTGAAATCCTTATTAAAGTTCTTATTTTTATGTGTGTTGTCTATTATGCTTCTTTACTGCTTCATTGTCTATGTATTTCGCCAATCTTATCGATCCATTGCACAAAATAACATAGAAAAATCCATGCACATGAGTCTGTAATACCTTATTAATTGTCTTAGATATCATTATCAGATCAGATGGAGATATGAAAGTGTGTGTGCAATCAGTCACTAGATCCACCACTTCACTACAACCATCACTGACCAAATCCATGATGTGATGGGGAATCCCACCTAGATCCCAAGAATATTATGGCCCTCAAGCTCCTCTAGTAACCCACAACTCTTGTTGAACTTTACTCTCGGCTATGGATATATCCAAATGCTTAGCCACTCCACTCGGTACCAACTCAATACCTCTCCCCACCCAACCCCATGAGAAGATTCAAATGAAAGAATGCCAGTGCACATAAAAAATCCACCATGTGAATGTTGTGCACTGTGCAATTCATGTCACCTCGTCTCACTGGCTAGGTCAAGACATAAAATCCGACTAGCTAACTCTTTCTCTTTATCTCCAATGTGCAAAGGTAACCTAACAATACTGCAAGCCCCATCTATGTATGCCTAAAGAGGGATGATCTGATTCTCCGACATATACTCCTCTCCCTGCATCATTAGGGATTTCAACTAAACCCAACACGAGTCATCTTGGCCACTGACTTGGCACAAATGACTCTCATGTCCTCCAATTTAACATTCTTCTGTAATATGGTTTCCTAGACTATCTTGGCCTTCTTCTTCATCACTAGAAGACTGGTGTTAAGTTGTTGAATATTTTGTTGGAAAATACCATCTGAAAACCTTGCCACCACTATGGATACCTTTGTGCCTAATGGAACCTTATCAATGGATGGCCCTATGGGTACATGCCCTACTCACTCTACCAATGTCTCAACTGATCCATCAATGGGATCTCCAATACTGGTGGCTCCTAAGTCACACTAGGTAGATCTAAGTGCTCCTCAAAACCACTGGTGTTATTTGCCTCAAGCTAAGCCTCCTCCTCAAGTTTGCTATCATAAAACACCTCAATGAAGTGGGCCTTACCCAACAACCCTCCAAAATTTTTGCCTAAGTCAATTTTGGAGCCTACACTAACTATCGTTTCGATCCCCTTAGTGTCGACATGTTGTTTGATTTGTTATTTGTATGTTTTCTCCTAGTGTTGCATCCTCCTAAGTCAATGTTTCTTAAGCATCATCACCTAACCCTTAGAAGTGCTTGAGTTATCTAATCCATGGTTGAGTGAACTCATCACTTATCTTGACTTATAAACTTTCCTTATCACCATGCACACACTAGAAAAACACTCAAAAGCACAGAAAAAGCAAACAAAAGCAAACAAAATAAAGAAAATCACCTTTAAAGGAAAAATAACACTCCAAGGTTATGAAGACATGCCCTTGAGTTGAAAACAATCATTTAGGCCAAAGAAGTGCGCCCTCCCTGAGTGCATTCCTTCATGTCGAGAAAATGCGCCCTACCTGAGCGTACTCCTTCGTACTAAAAACATGCACTTTTCTTGGGTACATGAATGAACATCTTGTTGCATGTGGGCACAATCCTAGAAAATAGGAGTCCCACTTAACTTCCCTTAACTAATCCTTTCACTCATTGACAAGTGGCGATCATGCATGAATTAGTTTTGCATGTAAACTCTTTTAAATCAACCTAGTTAATCATTCTTTTGCATAATCATTCTCATTTGAGTTGAGCGCATAGCTAGAGATTAAGAAACTCTTCATCAACCAACTTCACAAGTAAGTTTTGCATGTTAAATATTTTCATCACCTTTCATGATTTCACTGTCATTCTTGCTTTTCTTGTTGATGTTTCTTTGTTTTGCTGTTCAATTGTTGGCGTTTCCATTCAATCTTGATCCTACAAGTGTTAAATCGTTGTCGCATGCAGAAACAATTCACATTATACAACCCTTCATATTCCACTATGAATGCGACAACTTTTATGTAAACATGCAAATCATTTTTTTCTCATTATTATCACGAAATCTTTCAAAAGGGAGAGCACACTTCTGGAACTCGAAGCCCGATAAACCTTGAAAATTGCGCCCAAAACAACCAAGTTTTCCTCTTGAGCATACTTCTTCACCACGAATAACTACGCCATCCCTTAAGCATGTGAGCGCACCATGAAGAATCGAAGCACCTCCCTTCATCCTTTTGGCATGGGACAGTGTGCCGTCCTGCCCTTTGAGCGCATGAGCACACCTTTAATGATTGAAGACTTGATAACATATTCGTTCATCCCTTTAGAGTGTGCCAGTGTGCCCTCCCTGTCTCCTTT
The DNA here is from genome assembly GCA_031772625.1 of Pinus tabuliformis. NCBI lineage: Eukaryota > Viridiplantae > Streptophyta > Pinopsida > Pinales > Pinaceae > Pinus > Pinus tabuliformis. The sequence goes on from CM062817.1 coordinate 1,728,516,449, forward strand.
ATCACATGAGCGCACTGTGAAGGCCTGAAGGCCCAACAACCCATATCTTCTACCCTTTAGAGTGTGCTAGTGCACCCTTAAGGTTTTCTTTCTCTTGCTTAAGTGCATGATTTCACTGCAAAGCATCGAATGACCCTCGACCTTCCTTTGTGCTTTGAAAGTAAACCCTCCTTGTTTGCACGTTCATTTTCTTATGCATGCAAGTGATTTTGTGCCATCATTGATAGATTTTCATGTCCAATTACATTTGATAGCTCTTTGTACATGATTTAAAAGTATCGCTACATAGTTAGTTGCATTAAGTTGATATTGTTGTTATGAGTGTGCTTCCATAAATAGGTGTTCATGCTACAAGTATTTCCTCTCTTTCATCATTTGTATGAGTCATGCCTCCTTGTAAAGTGGCCTCCAAATAAGTTTCATAGGCAAGAACTGAGGAACCTATTGAAGTTACCAAGCCAACCATTCCAATATACAAAGATACACAATGTTTTATTGATAATACTACAAAGGTCACATGGAGCATGATATACACCACATTCATGCAGGAGAAGTTTGTTGAGAACTTAGAAGATGTGCATAAATACATTAATATCAAGAAGTCCATAATACATAGGACTGCATGCGAATTCCCATCATCCCCTGTGCATAAGTGATTGAGTGGATCATTACACATATGGATGACTCTTATCTTGTGCTTCGTAGTGAGAGTGGAGGTCAACTTGCCACTTATTATGGAGAAGACCTGTAGATGTAGTATAATATGCTTAAGCCCACAAAATATGCAAATAATGACTTCTACACCATATGGTCCAACCTCGACACAAGTGACATTATTAGATCTTGGTGTCAAGAGCCTACTAAGTTTTGTCATTTCCCATTCGTAGTCTATCCAACAAAGATTCTTAGAGATGTATATCAGTATCTGATAGCCATGTGTTGTCAGTTTCATGGGCACAAGAACGTTGAGGTGTTTGAAGAAAACTCGATATATATGCTCAATATGGTGGCAACCCATGGAAAACATTTAAATTGGGAAAATATATTGTCATTTTAATTGCATCATCATGTCGGGCATGCGAAATCCTCTTTGAGGGAGATCCAAGCACCCAAATTCTACATGTCTGCATTTCTTCTAGATGGAATTTGTGTGTTATATACTCTCCCAGCACTGTAATGGAACTAGACTCCCGAGAATAGGTTCCTAGTTTACTTCCACTATAGAGTGCTTTTAGAATCAAGCTTCACAGGTGCTTATGACAAATTTTCTGAGAACTTCTTTGCAATTATCTTTCATATGACATTCGAGATTGATCCTCCTTGCATGACTGATCAGGTGAAGGAATAACTACAGGATATCACAGATCAGTTTACAGCACCCGAGGGGAAATACATTAATTATTTTGGTTGTCAATATCCCCTCATCTCATGCCTTGATATGTGACCAATAAAGTGGTCATGCAAGAAGTAGCAAATTAGTTGGACAAGGGATTATCAAGAATTATTCACATGAGGAAGAAAGCCCCTTGGCCCACCTTCCCATTGAGGATCACATTATATGAGTTGAAGAGCCACAGGGAAACAACATCAGAGATACATGAACTAGATCGCTTGTACTTTTCCAGTAAAGACTTTGATGGTTATGATCCTAGGAGAGTGTGCATGCAACATTGTGAAAAGATCAGTCACAATACGAGGTATTCTTCGATATCTATAGTAGAAGATGATAAGGTAAAGAACTGGTACAATGCAAACATGAAGGCACATCCAAGGATGGAAACCAGTTCAGCCCAAGTTCCACCAACTGAAGACTTGCAAGTACAAGAGGAAGAACAAATAACCCCTCAAATAAGGAAAGTATCTCCTAAGAAGAGGATCATATATGATTCAGTAGGGGAGAACAACAAGAAGTGGAAATTCAATTCTTTGAACATAGGAGCTATTGAAGCAGAAGAGGAGAGGGGAGAAGCAAAATAAGAAGAGAAGAGGATGTAGGATGAGTTTCTAGAGAAGAAACAAGCAGAAGAAGCAAAGAGGATAAGGATAGAAGAAGAAAAACAAAGGCAGTCCCAGGAGGAAGAAGTGACATAGAGGATGGAAGAAGAACATTTAATCAAGAGCTAGTGTTATCACCAAAAAATGATCACCTAGCTATTTCTAACTAGGTGGATCGAAACACACCATGTAGGATTAATTTTACCATAGTAAAATCACTTTCATTGTGGAAAATAATTTAGTAAACCACTTTTATTAAATTAATTTCTGATTTAAATAAAAAACACATGAGAATAATTAGATAAATAATTATTCCTTGTCACATTTGACTAAATCCCTTAGGAATAATTAAATAAATAACTATTATTTATTATTCCTTATTTCTATTATTGGAATAATTATTAAATCACTATTCAATAATTATTTCAATTTCACACCATTCTTAATTTCCGCGAAATAATTAATAAATCATTTTATTTGTTAATTATTTATAAATAAATATATTTAACCATTTTAAAGATATTTTCTCTCTCCAATAAATATAATAAAGTATTCTAAGCAGTTAGATCTTGATTTGGTTAATATTATTTTATTACTCTCCATTTTCGAGATTAACGCAATACTTCGTTATAAATAGGAGGGTTTTTCATTCATTCTTGACCATGATCATAATCATCGCCACCATTATCATCTTTTTTATTTTGAGCTCCCATTCGAGTTCTCCACATTTTGTCTCGGTTTTTCAACTATTGAGAGAGAAGATCATTTTTTGAAGCATCAAAGACATCAAAGGACCCATCCCATAGAGGGGGACTTACAGGCCCATTTATATATCTCCTTCACAAGGTGTTTTTAATAAAATATTTATTCAATTAAAGTCTTTCCATTCAAGTTATTGCATTAGATATTTTTACTGCTGCTTTCTATTCTGGATCGTCTATACTTTTGTTGCAGGTTTTCCATTTTTATTGTAGATATGAATCATAAGAAACCATCAAATTGTTGTTAGGGTCACTTGTCACCTAGTGACTTAAGTGAAGCATTTTTGGTACACCTTCCAAGAAATTTCACACTAACAAATGGTGACTCCACTAGTGTAATAACAACGTTCTTCGGTGATTGAAGTTTCAGAAAATTTTAGGGTTTTCTACGTCTATTTTTATCCTTTCAATTTCTATTTATAGTATTAAACCCTTTTTGTAAAATTTTTGGATTCTGGTGGTTTCTGGTTCTTTCCACAGTTCACAGGTACCAGCCAAGCAAGAGATGGAAAAATTTGTGTGAGATCTGCCAAACGAGAGCCTCGAGAGAAAAACACACTTTTCAGCCCTTGATATGCATTCCAAAGCGCACTATTTGGTCCAAAAACTACATTTTCCACTATTCTAGATTAGTTCCCACGTTTTGGTATTTTCCGGAAAATTTTGATAATTTTTTTTTTTTTTTTTTTTTTTTTGCAGAATTGCCGAGATTGCTATCTGCAGAATGGTTTTGGTACTTCACCTCTGTTTCCAGTCTCCCTTAGCCTGAGATCGACTTTATTTGTCTCTTTGAGGAAGGAAAAATCCCCCTATGGTTTAGAGTACACCTCCACATTGTTAGGAAGGGATTTGCTAAGTGAGGAGTCTAGGGTTTTCAACATTTTTAGCCATCAAAGTCTGATCCATTATTTTTCAAATATTTTGTATAGGTTTCTTTTACCTTTTCTCCCTTTATATTTTGTGTTTTCCTTTTCCCCCTTAGGATCCCCTTGAGCATCTTAGGTTTTAGATCTTCACACCTATCCTTTGCAACATTTTTCACCTCTGATTTTTGTTGTTTTTATGCACCATTTACAACATATTAGTGCCTCTAGATCTCATTCCCTTGACATTAGATCATTTAGGCCTTTTTATGTGTCTTTGAGTAGCTTGTTTTCCCTCTCTTGCTTAGTTTCTTAGTAACCCTTGTGGGTGGGATTTTGTGTGCTTGATTGGCTATTTATTTTTTTGTCATTTTCAGATTTATTTACAGTATTTCAATATTTTACTTTCATGAGAACATGGCATCATGAAACATGCTTAATTAACTCATCCACTTGACACATTATTTTCACACACTCACACCCTAAGTGAACGTGAGCTTGGTTAACACCGCCAAGCCAAGACTTGAAACACTACACCTTAATAAATCAACACACATAGATTAAGCCCACTTGGGCACCAGGGCCAAACAATATTTATAGTGTAGGTGTAGGATCGATGGGATAGGCTTCCAATAACACCCATCGGTCACTTTAATTGAGACATAGAAGTTGAAATATTAAGGAGCTTAAAATCCTTCACCATCCCATGGTCCAAAGCTGGAGTGCGTCAAAAACCCGATTTAAAGGAGGTTAGGCTAGGTCATCGTGCAAGTGGTTCTCCTCGGGGCTACCCAACCAATTGTAGGGAATTCCGTGTGGTGGATGAATACCAAGAAGCTCAAGACTTGACCACCCCCGTAGGACAAAGGTAATTGTAGTGAAAAATGTTAGGAAAACACCCCATAGGACTGGCTATCAGAAGAAGTTGGTTGTCTACCCCACCTTTCTTTGGAAAACTCTGCTTGCAGGGATCAGATTCTGTTAAGTAAGAATTTCTTTGGAAGGCAATCTGAAACATTGGATCTAGGATTGTTTGAGGATTTATATCACCTATAGGTTAGAGGTCTTTTTTCTTTGATAAGACTTGTTTTCTTGTATTAGAGTAACATCATTAATATAGTTAGTTTATACTTGGAACCATTGCACTAGGTGTTTGCTTGTTGTTTTTTTCTCTTTTATTCCTATCATCACCCTTTAGTTCTTAGATCACTATTGTCTAGACATCATTTCACCCCCTAATAATTTTTCGCTTGGAATTCGAGGTCTTCACCCTCAGTTCCTGTTAGGACACATTACTCCTCCTCGTCGACTTAGAATTCATCCTCCCAGTCCTCCATCAAGTCATCATTCTGATTTTGATTCTACTGATTCATCGAGTTCCTCCTTTGATTCTTCTTCATCTCAAACTCGTATAGCCACCATGTTAGGCACCAACGTGGATGCGAGAAATTAGGGTGGTAACCCAGGTACCAACCAGGGTAGCCTCACCAACGGACTCCCCACTGGTGTGGTCACTCCTAGCCCCTTGCTTCCTTTTATGGCTAGTTTGAGCCTCCTCGATTTTAGCCAGCTTATCAATGATCCTATTCTCCATGATCCCACATGGCCATCTATTCCTACTAAACTCCCTTTAGACATTCCAAAGTTTGAAGGTAATCTTGGAGAAGATCCAACTAATCATGTTCGCTCTTTCCACATGTGATGTTCATCAAATTCCATTAGTAAAGACTCCATTCGTCTTTGTCTGTTCCAATGCACACTCATTGGAGCTGCTTATAAGTGGTATATCGATCAAACCAGACCCACTCATTCCACTTTTGCAACTCCTTCCACAAATTTTCTGTCATATTTTAGTTACCTCTCCGTTATGACACCGATACCAAACTTTTGACTTATTTCCGTCGAACTTTTTCCACTTGCCTTTTCGACTATGTTTAGGAATGGCGTAGAAGGAGGAGCATCTGTAGAGATCTTGAATTCGAATATCGATTCTATATGGATTAGTTCCTTATATCATTGTTGGCTCCCATTGCTAAAGATGTCACATCACACTTCCCCCAGTCTAAGGACGAGGAACTCCAAATGGCCTTAAAATTTGATTTGACGTATGCCTAGTCAGGTTATGTTTACATTGTCATCCCTAATCTACCTCGGCCTGGTGCTGCTAATGCACCGGGGGAATCTCATGCCATAGATGGAATAGTTGGAAACATTTCACACCCTCAACCACATGCTCCACCTCTGATGAGTTATGGTCCACCTCAGGGAGGGATCATTTCCACTTACAATTATCCCTCCCCTAATCCTCCACAAGGAAACCCTTATCCAAGTCCCAACATGCCATATGCATATCCCCATTCACATCAACAGATGCTAGGGCCATCTTTTGTACCACCTGTTTATCGCAATGTTTACCCATCTCCTTATTATCAGTATGCACCTCCTAGTTCTCCAGCCCCTTTGACACCAGCGCTCCATCCCCCCCAACACCAATGCCCCATCCCCCATTACTGCTCCTCCTTCGCCACAACAACCACCTCCTTCGCAAGGACAAGTGTATGATTAGTAGAGCAGACCGAATCCCCCCAACCCCAAGAAAAGGAATAAGGGGAAGGGTAATCGAAACCAACAATATCAAGGTAATCAAGGCAACCAGGGTCCTCCACTCAATACCCCTCAAGGTCCTCCACCTAATCCCGCAACCCAGCAACAGGACAGTCAACCCAAGTAAAAAAAGGGTCTTCGTATGAACACACCTTGTGCCTATTGTGGTGTATATGGTAATTATACCCATGAGTGTCCTCTTTTACCTCTGATGGTCAGGTATGGGAAGATAAAGCAACTTCTCAAGGATCACAACCCACCGCTCCCCTCCCCCTCCTTCTTCATGTCAACTTGCAATGCTTACCAGTCCTTTCCCTCACGAAGGATAGATAGCTACCCAACCTCCACAAGGCAAGGAAGCTTAACTAGCTCCACCATCTAGTCACCATGATTATCAGATTCTTATTATGAATTTTGATGAGGTTAATACTGAGCAATTCAACCTTCAGACTCAGTCACGCCAATTTGACAAGCCATCTGCTAAGTCAACGAATGAGTCTCAACCCAAAATTTCCACTGAGCCTCTATCATCACCCAACGATACCTTACATATCCCTCAACCGAAGTTGAGGTTATTCCAAAGATCCCCAAAGGTTTGTTACGTTGAAATTTTTCTTCTGCCAAAGCCGCCCATACATATAACATAGTAGGTGACTTGGCGCAGTCCATTGTGGCCATGTCAATGATGGAATTCCTCTAGATGTTCCCATCCCAACGAAAATATATACTATTTTCTTTGGGTTCTGTGGATCCCAAAGATGATCAAATTATTGTATTTCATGTTGATAAGTTGGAAAATCCTTCCCTGCCTTCATCTGGTGCATTTCAAATACCAGTCTCCATTAGAAATTCCATTGTTCAACAACGTATCATCGATGAAGGTGCCTCCACCTATGTGATGGCCACCAGTATTTGGAAGCAACTTGGTTCCCTTGAACTATCTCCGTCCACCATCAATCTTCGTGCATGTGATGGTCATCCTTCACATCCCCTTGGCTTATATCGCAACTACCCAATCACAAATGCCAAAAAGACTGTTTGTATTGACATTGAAGTCATTGATTCTCCCATAGACTATAACATCCTTTTGGGTCATATTTATACTTGTTCCATGTCAGCTGTCGTATCTGCGGTTCACTGTAAGATGTGATTTCCACACAATGAAAAGATCATCACCGTTGATCAGTTGACGTACTATGATCCCAATGCACATACTTCACCTCAGTCCAACATCTCTTCCATGACTGAAAATAAAACTATCTCGTGCTTCACCATTGTCTCTCTAAGAGTTTTTAAAGACTCCACTTTTGTTGGTGCTTACTATGGTCAACCACCTACTCCTTCTGAGCCCAACTCATCTAGTGTTTTCATGCTCCAAGAATCGTGATCCACCCACAAACAGTCCAGTATGCCTTCAAAAAAGATTGCACCTCCGCAACTTCTTGTTCCTAACTCAACCCAGCCTTCCGATACTGTTACAGGGAAAAGTGTCTACACAGAACTGCTTATCCCACTAAGGTGTGGTAGCTACCTTAGAAACAAACAAAGTAAAGCTACTTTCATTTTTCCTTTATGAAATATAGATGAGAGAAGAACAAAGGAGACCAACCTCTGTCTTGCGCTTATCTCCTAGTTCGATTCCTCTCTCTCCTGATAGTCCTTCGCTACTTGCTTCCTTGTACGCCCAGCTTCACAGAGTACCTGTAGGATCAAAGTAGCATAACACTATACAAGAACATGGATCTATAATCATAAACAATCTAGGATCAGATGTAAATTGACCATACAAATGCATAAAACATAAATGAAACAAGAGTATGGAGGAAAACTTGAATAGCTTTTATTGATAATCAAGAAAGAGCCAAGGGAGTTACAACCAGTTGTTCTGACCCAGCATCATCCTCTCAGCAAGTAAGCCCTTCTTCACCTCATACAAAGCTTAGATCACCCAACACTATGATGTTGTCTCAAGAAACCAACAACAATTCCTTACAAGATGCAAAATTCCAGCCTCTGGATCTCTGGGATGAGGGATCCATATATAGATATCTGTAAGGGAGATGAGTCAGCTTGTGATTTGATTAGTGTCTTCCCTCTGATAGTTCTTGCTTCCACTTGGAGATTGATGATCTCTTACTCATCCTTGGTCGAATTCAGAGAGGCAAGTGTCACAGGAGAAGTTTCTGGAAGATTCCATGCCTCTCCACCTCGCGGATTGACACTGCCATTTGTCACTTGTCGCCCATCGCACCCCATAGAAGGGATTTTTGAATGCAACGCACCCACAGAGTGTACTTAGGTGAGATGCAACGCACTTGCCTATGGAGCAGCTGAAATGATCCTGTTTTGACCAGTTCTGAGCAGTTTTTCATGGAGAACTTCTGGGAGAAGCTGTAATCAGTTGACCTTGTTCCTTTAGGGGTTATAACAACACTTTTAGGGACTTAGGAGCCATTGGTTTATGGACATTTTATGCTTGGGGTTGCAGTGCCCAAAAATGTCTATAACAGTTGCCCCCTAAAGCATGAGGTCGTTAATCTTTTGATGTCGGGTGAAATGCTTTATTATGAGGATCCGAAGTTCTTTCAAGCTGGGAGGAGACCTGTAATAAGATACAATACAATACATTATCTTCATAATATTTTCATGATCTAGCTGAGGTGGGCATTCCCATGCTCAGCTTTATAAATTCATTTTCATGTACATAGGACAGACAATCATCTGAGTGTAGACTGATGATTCTGGTAGAGTCATCATCCCTTTGATTGGATGATTATCTGTGCAGGAATGATGTACATTTGATGTCTTTATTTCCCTAAAGATATATCGCAGCCCGGATTGATGAAACTAGATCCGGGGTCTTCAATCTCGTTCGATCTTCACTCAAAGTACAAGTCTATCCATGTGAGAGATGTTCTGGAGTCGAACATGGAAAGACATCGCCTGATTACCAGCCAATGATGTAAGTTGTTAACAGGCGTGAGAGGAATCACTGATAATGATAATGACCCTCAAAGTACTGCAGTACAATTCACGTGGTGTGAATAAAGGACTTGGCGTCGAACACCATGCAAATATTTCGGTTGAAGGCCATTGATGTAAACCTGTCGCCGGAAGTGAGAAACTTGCCATTGAGGCATGCAAGCTTCAAAGTACTGAACGGGGTGTTCCTAGATCGACTTCTTGGATAATGAGTTGATGTCGACAAGAAGCAATCCGTCATAGGAGGGCCTTAATGAATCCCACATCAATGACACAGAATGGAGCAAATGATTTTAATGGAGGTGAAAACGATATGGTGATATAAGGTTTAGGGTGGCGGTCATGAAAGAATGGAGTGTAAATGTATTGCAGCGTGTGAGACACAGGTGAATTCTCTGGATGACTTCTCTTGAACATATCGGCGACACTGACGTGATGGATTGGTAGCATTAACCCCAAATGTGGATGGTGTGATGGGACCATGGTGATGTGACTGGTGAATGAAACAACCCAACCCAACTTGGATGCGGAGTGAAAGTGTCATGTTCAAGAGCGACTTGCTACCAACAAAGTTTCTTCAAGTTTTCTTCTCAATTTTTCCCCAGTCATTGCTCACCAGCACCTCTTTATTTTTGTCAAGCTTGAGGAGGATAACATATGCTTGTTCTATAATTTTCCCTTTAGGCAAACCCATCACTATGTTTTAATGAGCCTAGCAATAGTGAAACTCGTTCTTGTCTGCTATGGACAAGTTTGTCGCTATTAAGTTTAACGAGTTTAGCAACAAAGATAACTCGGTCCTTTTCAATTTTAGAGAGTCTGAAAAGGGACGTAAAGGAAAATCCAAAATTCCTTTTTCGTCATCTAATCCCTTAAGTCCGAAAAAGTATAAAACAATACAGAAGGGATGAATTTTCGATACTTTTAACGAGTCGAACAAAACAAGTGTTACACAGTAATTTGTCACTGTCTCCCTGTCAGTCACCCTACTGTGTCAGGAATTCACAATAATCAAGTTCATGCCTTCTGAACTGGCCAAAAACCCACTTTTCCAAAGTTTTCCTCATCAGCGCGTCTGTTTCTAAAATATCCGCGATGACTGGCGCTTCATAACAGACCGCGTGCGCTGCCAGCGCGGAAGCACACGACTTTTCCGCGCTGATCGAATTTCATGACCAGCGCAGCCCCTGTTTGTATCTACCCGCGCTGACATGGCCTTTTCCATTATGTATTTGCGACGTCAGCGCGCCAGACCAGTTATGCACCTGCGCTGATCCAGTTTTGGCGAATTTGTTCCAACAGCCAGCCTTCCAGATAACTCCAGACTTGGTTGTTGGCCTTGTGAGTATCGACTCCCTTCTATGGCATGTCTGTTCGACCCTTTGCAACCACTTCCCTTGAGGATAAGCTCATCCTTCCACCCTTTTAGGAGGCTCCTTCTCCTATATAAACTTCCACCATTACCATGAGCAGCTAGTTTTGGAATAGCTTGGATTGTGTAGAGCTTATAGTGCTCAGATTGCTGCTACTATAGGTATTTGGTGTGATAAGTGTGGAAGTGCATGATAGCTTAGGGAAGGTTGTGTTGTGTTGCTTGTGTGAGAGAGAGAGTTTCTTGTCTTGGGAGAATCATTTCCAAAGGTGAATGCTTGAGACACTTGCTGACTGGCCCCTCCTGAGAAGGTTACCGACGTCAGAACATTTGGTTGTACTCTTCTCTGCTTGATTAATAATAGATGACTACTATTATTGTTCCATTCTCATTTGTCTATGCAATGGTTAAATGTGAATTACATCCTTTCTGACTGATGTATGGTTGCTTTTATTAGATTTCACGCTTGTGTTTGTTTCCTCTTCGTGTGTGCAGGTATCTATTCGCGAAGATCGCGGAGGATCGTGACCAGCCAAAGCGAAGGAGTGAAGGTGGCATCTCTTCATCAAACAACAACGCTGGAATCCAAGTAGGTGCTCTTTACCTCTTGTTTAATTGCAATTAGGAACTTGCATAGTAGCATTGACTGATTATTGCTAGACCCGTTCTGGGCTAGTAGGGATCGCCTCTATCCGTAGAGGGGATTTACCTCTCCAACAATTTGGCGACTCCGCTGGGGATCAGCCTTTTGTCTCTTGTGTCCATTCTTTGTGTTTGAATTTAATTGTTCTCTTTTTTCAAGTTTTGGGGATTGTTTCTCTGCTTGTAGCCTTCCTGGGTCCATCTGGGAAGTGTCTTAGTTGTTAGAAGAGTTTCTACTTTTGGTTTGGGAGTTTTTTGCTTTGATTCTACTCGTTTTTACCCTCAGCGCGGTTTAATTCAAAACAGACGCGCTGACGTCGCACACCTGCTTCTTTGTTTTCCCTGTCATCGCTCCTGTACGATTAACAGTCGCGCTGACCTCGTTTTTGAGACAGCGCGCTTTATCCATGTGCTTCCGCGCTGACGTCGCAAAGTTGCTACAGGCCTTCTCTTGTCAGCGCCGAGTTGCTGAAGGCCACCCGCGCTGATCCTGTAGAATTCATTTTTGTCCAAATTAGCCTCCTGAACCTGTTGCTTTGACTTTCCCCTCTTCTCTCCACTTGGTTTGTGACTTGTTTTTCATTACCTGAACTTTGAGCTACTTGTTTGCGAAGTCTTGTTCCACAGGGTTTCGTTTTTGCTCATTTTTCGGTTTTGCAAATACCTTCCTCTTTGCTTTCGCTGCTTGGTTTGTATCTCCGCCATCACTTTTACAGTTGCTGGATTGTGTTGAATCTCTAATTGACTGGTTGGGACTCTTATCCTCCGGGTGTTTGCTTTTCTCCATTGATTTCGCACTCTAGCCTTAGGACATCTAGTGGCCGTGTGTGTGTCAAGCCTTCCGTAGGGATCTTGTTTTCTTGTTTGACCAGCCAACTTCAGATTTGTTTTTACACTTGTTCGGTGATTGGTGAAGTGTTTTTGGTTGTGTTTCCAAGCGGTTTTTGCTTCTTCCTTGCTTGAATCCTTGCTTGTCTTGCCGAGCTTAGATCACATAGCTCGTGCGGAACTTGGTTTTTCCTTTTGATTTGGAAATCTTTGTTGGATGTTTTGGGAACTTTGTGTGCTTTCATTAAGTGATTTGCTTGGTGTTCTCGTCTCTCAAAATTTGTTTTAAAGTGCATTAGTGCCATTGAAAGAGAATCGAACTAAAATCTTTTGCATTCAATAGTTAATGAAAAGAAGAGCATTTTAGTGATTTGTGTTTTTAAAAAAAAAAAAAAAAAAGAGAAAAATTTCATTTCTTTGTCATTAGCTGCATTAGGTTGTTTGATGGTTTGATTTCATTTTGTTTGATTGAAAAGCTCTTAACCTTCTCATAGTTAGAATTCATCGAACAAAATGGTATTCTTTGGCATATAGCTTGCATCTAGGAAATTGTGAGAGACCATACGATAGGGCCTGAAATCGAAACTTAATTTCAAGATCAACCATAAAATGAACCGAATGAATCTAAAAACGCATTGGAACTAAACGCAAACATCTAGAGGTCTAGGTTAGAGACGTGTTCCGGCGTCTTTAAACATAGTCACTGTTGTTTCACATTATGGTTGGGTGATTCCTCCTTCTGTGACTCGATAGTGGTCTAACACGGATTGAGCTCCCACGTACCGTCGCGTATATAGGGAGACCCCACTAGGCTTTTATCCTTTATCCATAGGAAGCCGGTCTGCCGCCTTTCGGGAAGATTGACTGCAGTACGGAAAGTCCTTGGCTCTCATACGATTGCTAAGGTGTATAAGTAGTTTTACGGGTCGCCTGGTAAACCCTATACCTAGAGTCTCCAGAGCAGTCACTTTTGATCCTTTTCGGACTCCCTAAATGAAAAGGTGCCTGTGAGCGTCTTGTCACTTCGTGCTCATTAAACATTCGAAGGAGACTGGAGTCATCTTTTCGTCCTTTTCTCGACTCTTGAAACATGAAAAGGTCAAGTTTGGTTCTTGTGTCTTAAAATTAATTCGGCCACGATAACATCACCTGGTTAGATCTTGTGTGCGTTAGTTTTGAGTAGGGTCTTTATCGTTAGTTTGCTTTAGGTTTTCTAAGGGGTCTTGTCATCCTGGCTGACCCGTCAACTCCCGGTCCAAGTGATCAAGGTTCTCCATCTTCTGTTGCTCCAGAGGTACCAGTTGTAAGCGATACTCTTCCCATTGTCCCGAGTATCCAGCCTATCAACGTACGTGCCCCGGGCGACGAAGATTACATAGAAGATTGGAATCCTATCTGGGAGCCTGACAGCGATAATACCCCTCGTACTCCTTTCGGTATGTCGTCTCCAATGTCTACTTCCCCCATGGATGAGACAGCCTCCAGCACAGGTGAGACACCCGTGGTGACAGACATTGAAACTCCGATCCCGGCTTCCTCTCCACTCCCTCCACGATATCAGTCAATGAGGGATAGGATAGCTGCTAGAACTACTTCTACGACTATATGGGATCCCAGTCTTATTGCCACCACGGGGCCCTTTATTTCGCGACCTCTTAATACACCTCTTACTTCAGGTCTTAATACGCCTGTTACCTCAGTTCCTACCAATCCAACCGTTTGTGTAGCACGCCCGACTCCGGTCGTCAGTGCTGTGACAGCATCCTCATCCACAAACCCTGGAGCTGGTCCCTCTTACAACCAGGGCCAGCCAGGGGTTTCGTCTGGAGTCATTGATCCTGCACAAAGTGCTCAGCCCTCTTCTGGTGGTGTTTCAGGAGCAGGGCCCTATGATGCCCATGGGCAGCCCATTGTGGACCCAGATTACCAAGGTCCACTCTTTTATTATGACGCTAACGGTCAGTACCTCGAGAACGTTTCGTCCCTGCCTCGTCGTCCTTTCGAGGAGAACCCAGAACCGTTGGACGTTACATATGATCCCGTTACTCATGTTTTTCATGGGCGCCGGAATCCTCCCGGACAGCCCCAAGGACCACCCAATCAAGGCCAGCCGCCTTATGTGCAAACCCCTCAAGGGCAACCACTTTATGGCCCGCCTTACCCAGGACAATCTGGGGGCCAGCAGGGACAACCCTACCCGGGACAACCCGCGGCCGTTGGAGGTCCGTCGTATTCATATCAGAGTCAACCTACTGGATATCCAGGGCAACCTGGTACCCAGCAAGGTTACCCAACTGGACAACCAGGGCAGCCTTACATTCAACAAGGCCAACCCGGTTTCCAGCAAGGGTACCCGTCTGGACAAACTGGGCAAATTTATACTCCTCAAAATCAACCAGCAGTCCAGCAGGGATATCCTCTTGGGCAGGGGGGGCAACCCTACTTACAGCAGGGCCAACCTACTGCCCAGTCTGGTCATCTTTCTGGGCAGGGTGGGCAACCCTACGTTCAGCAGGGTCAACCCACTGCTCAATCCATCCATCCTTCTGGGCAAGGGGGGCAGCCTGCTACACAGCAAGGCCGACCCACTGCTCAGCCTATGCACCAAGGGGGGCAGCCTGCTATACAGCAAGGCCAGCCCTCTGCTCATTCTGCACACCCTGGGGGACAGACGGGCCAACCTTCTATGCAGCAAGGTCAACCCGCTGTCTGCCCTAATCATCCATCTGGACAAGTTGGCCAACCTCAGGGTCAACCAGCTGTTCAGCCAGCTCAGTCATCCGTTCCGCAAGGACAACCCTTGGTGGTCCACGGGCAACCTGGCACCCAGCAAGTTCATCCTGCTGGCCAGCCGGGTCCATCTCAAATCCAACCAAGTCAACCTTCGGGCCAGATGATCCAAGCCCCGCCAGTTCAAGGACATTACTCTGGGCCTCAAACTCAAACGGGTTATCAAACGCAAGGTGGGCCACAGCCTCAACCTTCTTACCAGATGCAGCCTCCCTATCAGGCTCAGTATGGGACCCAGCAACCATATGGCTACCAGCAACCCCAGGGGCAAACTCAATTTGCTCCTTATCAAAATTATCAACAACCACAGGTCACTCCTTACCAAAATTATCAGTATGGTGCGCCTGTGGGGCAAGTTGCTAATACATGGGGAGCTGGGGGGCAGACACAGGGACAGCCGTCCGCATATGGCCAGAATCCGTATGGACAGAACCCCTACGGACAAGGTCCCTATGCGCCAGGCCCTTTTGGGCCAGGTCCATCGGGACAAAGTTCTTACACGCCAGGCCCTTTTGGGCCAGGTCCGTCCGGACAGAGTTCGTGGGGGCAAACACCATCTGGTTGGAATCCTAATGTCGCCTCGAACCCGCAGCCACAAATGTCCTTTAACCCGCAGTTGCCATTCTTAGCAACGTTGGAACTGCCTGATGTGTCCAAGTTAACAAATGATCCTATTTTGCATAATCCGTATTGGCCACCGGTTCCGACCAAAATACCAGGTGATTGTCCAAAGTTTGATGGCAAAGCTGGAGAAGACCCTCAGGCCCATGTAATGACTTATCACCTTTGGTGTTCATCGAACTCATGGCTTGATGATTCTATCCGGCTTCGCCTCTTCCAGAGAACTCTCACTGGTTCAGCCACTAAGTGGTATATCGAACTGAATCGCGGCATGTTTCAAGATTTCAACTCGTTGGCTATGGCCTTCTTGACTCATTTTCAGTTACCCATTCGGTACGAGACTGGGACACATCTTCTCATGTCTCTCAAACAGGATACAGCTACGCACATCTCTGATCATATACATGAATGGAGAAGGCGTCGTCGCTTGATTAAATTTTGGATTCCGGATCAACTCCTGACCGATTGGTTCACGACTTCCTTTGTCCCTAAGATTGCAAAAGATATCGCAATGGGAGCGTGTGTAACTGAAGAGCAAGCAATCGCGCGAGCTCAGTACCTCGACTTAGTGTACTCTCAGTCGGGTACTTTGTATGAGTATTTGCCAGATGCCCCGAGGCCTGGACAGCCCAAGGCTCCACCAAAGCCTTCTGTTGATGGAGTCATTGGTTCTGTGAATTCGTCATCAAAGAAATCAGCCGCGAATCCTGGGAAGCAGAAACAAAATGCCTCTAATGAAAATGCTTCTCAGGGCCAATCAATTTCTGGGAGTACCTCCGAGGTAAACGCCGTTCAGTCCACCGCGGCGGACAAATCCTCAAAAGGGAAAAAGAAAGGGAAGGCTAAAGATAAATCTGGACAGCCCAAGCAGGACCCTCCTAAACCTCCCTCCGAGGAAGGAGCTAAACGAAAGCCTAAGTATCCTTGTCTCATCTGCGATGAGGATCACTACACCAAGGATTGCCCAAGGCGGTCCGAGGTTAGTCGACTTTTGAAAGGTGCTCTGGGGCCTCCTGCTGTGCTAAAAGAGCCCTTCCCTTCCCAGCAGACCCAAATGGTGGCAGATCCCTCTCAATCCTCTTCCTCGTTCGGTTCTCAAGTGTTCATGGCTGGAACGATTCCCATCCATGTTTCAACTCGAGCGAAAGATTATCCATCTCCAGCCGGGAAAGAGCCGGAGGTTCCCTCCAGCGCTCCTCCGTCCAGTTCTGGTCCCCTTCACATCGAACGGCCCAGCACTGAGACGATCCCCCGACCCCCTCCCAAAGGTGTACTCAGGAAGTCATCTTATAACCCCAATGCTCGTGCTTCCCAGCACTATAGCATTGTCGAGGACTTAGCTCAGGCTCCGTCTGCTATGTCCGCGTTAGAAGTCCTCCAGAGCTGCCCCTCCCAGAGGAAGTCCTTGCTATCAGCGATTGGTGGCATAGACCCGGCAGATTCAGATTTAATTTCTTTTGATCTCGAGGGTTTCACACAGAGACTGCCTCATCAGGTGGCTTTCCTTATACAGGTCCTCATCAATGGCAAAACGATCCATCGTACAGTCATTGATGAGGGTGCCTCAACCTGCATCATGTCAGTTGCTTGCTGGAAGGCTATTGGTTCTCCTACTCTGAGCCAGTCTCCTACGACCCTGGAAGCTTTTGATGGAAGAGAATCTCGTCCATTTGGTATCCTCCCACGATTGCCTATCTCTTTAGAAGGGAAAACCGTAGAGGTAGAGGTTGAAGTCGTTGACACTAATCTCACTTACAACCTCCTCCTTGGACGAAGCTGGACATACGCCATGCAAGCCGTGGCTTCCTCCTTGTTCCGTGTCGTTCGCTTCCCCCATCAAGGAAGAATCGTCACGGTGGACCAGCTGTCCTTTTTTGCTTCCTCTTCTGAAGGAAATGTGCCATTCGTGGAGCATACCTCCAAGTCGTTAGTGAGTGTGGGTGCCGGATTGTTCAAAGATCCCTCCTTAATGGGAGTCTTTCCCCTCCCACCTCCGAATCTCGCCCCTGTTAACATGATTTCAGTACGTTCTGATCCATGGGTTCTTCCTCCCTTGAATCAGGAAGACTCTTGGGGTGATATGATGCCGTTGAGTCCTGCCGAGCTCAACTACATCGAGATTGTCGCTGCATCGGCTCCCCCTCCTGAACCTGCTTTTCTAAGCAGCGTTCCTGATTCATATGATCATTTCCCTTGGCTGGGAGATGAGGCCACTTCGGATCCCCTGAAGGAAACATTTCCCTCCGATGAGGCCATCATAGAGACTATGTCTCTCGAAGAGCTCCCTTGGTTAGATCACCACCATCGCTCTTCGTTTCTCCCTCCACATTCGGAAATGGTCGCATGTCTCGAGCGGTTTGCTTCATGTGTCCCATCTCCGCCTCTCCAAACACCTGTTCAGCTATATCAAGTGTCTTCGGAAGGCAATATGGGTAACATCACGCAGACCCAGCCTATCGACATCTCTGTCAAACCAGGGATTGTCGAGAATATTTTCATTGGAGTCACATGCACTCCTGAGGAAGTTCAACTTTATACCGCTTTATTTCGTGAATTCCGTGATGTCTTCGCATGGTCTTACGAGGAAATGCCCGGCATCGACCCTAGTATTGTGGTGCACGAAATACCTACTTATCCAGGCGCTAAGCCTGTTCGTCAGCGCTTACGTCCAGTGCACCCTCGAAAGGCTGCAGCCATCAAGGCCGAAGTCGAAAAGCTTCTTCGAGCTGGTTTCATCTATGCCATCCCCCTTACGGAGTGGGTGTCCAATATAGTCCCTGTGAATAAAAAGCAGGGCACTATCCGGGTCTATGTTGACTACCGCGATATCAATCGTGCCTGTCCAAAAGATAACTTTCCTACGCCTTTCATTGATCATCTTATTGATGACTGCGCAGGAAGTGAGATTTATTCATTTATGGACGGCTTCTCTGGTTATAATCAGATCAACATAGCCCCCGCAGACCAGCATAAGACAACTTTCATTTGCCCTTGGGGCACCTTCGCTTATAAGAAGCTTCCTTTCGGTCTCAAAAATGTCGGTGCCACTTTCCAGCGTGCGATGTCATATGCTTTTCATGATATTCGACACATCGTACAACCTTACCTGGATGACCTCCCAGCTCATTCAGCTAAGCGACAAGACCATCCATCTCATCTACGCGAAATTTTTCTCCGCTGTCGACACTACCGTATTCGACTCAATCCGCATAAGTGTGTCTTCTGCGTAGAATCTGGCCGACTACTCGGGTTCATCGTCTCCCGGGAAGGCATCCGTCTGGATCCCCTCAAAGTCGAGGCCATTTTGAATCTTCCTCCCCCTGCCTCTTTGCAGCAATTGCAGAGCTTGCAGGGTAAAGCTAATTTTCTCAGACGATTCATTCCGAATTATGCCGAGGTGGCTAAGGGCTTCACACGGTTATTAAAGCGAGACACACCCTTTCGTTGGGATGCTATCGCCCAAGAATCTTTCGAGCGCCTTAAAGACCTTCTTGTCTCAACTCCGCTCTTAAGACCTCCGAACTATCACCGTGATTACACTCTCTATCTAGCTGCCGCTGACACCACCATCGGCATGGTTCTAGTGCAAGATGATGATGCCGGCACCGAGCACGTTATCTATTATCTTAGTCGCAACCTTCTGGATACAGAAACTCGCTACGCATATGTCGAGAAGTTGGCATTGGCAGCTGTCTGCGCCGTCCAATGATTCCGGCATTATATCCTGTTGCGCACAACGACCGTGATCTCTGATTGCAACCCCATGACCTACATTTTTTCGCGTCAACTGCTGGGGGGCAAATACTCGAAGTGGATTGTAATCCTCCAAGAGTTCGACTTGGAATTCACTGCGGCCAAGTCTAAGAAATCTCTGGTCTTTGCTGAACTGCTCTGTTCCTTACCATCTCACTCTGCACCATCTCGTTCGGAGGAGCATATCCCGGATGAAACATTGTTTCTCATCAGCACCCTCGACCCGTGGTACGGGGACATTATCGTATATTTGCAGACGTCTTCCTTCCGTCCAAACATATCGAAAGATGCTCGACGGCGAATTCGTCACCAAGCTCAACCCTATCGCATTTTGGGCGATACCCTGTACCGCCTCGACGTTGATTCTGTTCTCCGCCGATGTTTGACTCTCGAGGAAGCTGAACGGGTGTTGAATGACTGCCACTCTGGTGCTTGTGGCGGTCACATGTCCGGATATGCTACCGCCCAGAAGATCCTCCGTGCTGGTTATTTCTGGCCTTCCATCTTCAAGGATTGCATCCTTGCTGTACGTGCATGTCATGAATGCCAGGTTTACCACCGGAAGATGCGTGCACCTGCTGCACCACTGCACCCTGTTGTCACCGTAGGTCCATTTGCCAAATGGGGCATCGATTATACGTCCTGTAACCCTCGTTCGGCCGGGGGGCATGGGTACATCATCGTTGCCGTGGATTATTTCACCAAGTGGGCCGAAGCGATGCCTACATTGAACGAAGACGGTTACACAGCGGCGCAGTTTTTATTCAATCATGTCATTACTCGTTTCGGAGTCCCTCAGGCTATTGTCACGGATCACGGAAAGCATTTCCGTAATCACATGATGACGGAACTAACGACCCAACTAGGCTTGCGTCAAGATAGTTCGACACCGTACTATCCACAATCCAACGGACAAGTTGAGGCAGTAAACAAAGTTTTGATCACTATGCTTCAACGCACCGTCAATACGCACAAGTCTAATTGGCATCTGATGCTGTTCCCAGCCTTGTGGGCCTACCGGACTTCTGTGAAGGATGCCACCGGTTTCACTCCGTTTCAGTTAGTTTACGGACTGGAGGCCACCCTTCCCGTCGAGTGTGAGATTCCTTCGTTGAAATTAGCTGTCGAGTTGCTTCCCAACACCACTCCGGTGGAGGAACGACTTCTTTACCTAGAACGGTTAGATGAGACTCGTCGTTTAGCTTCTCTGGCTATCGAAGCACAAAAGAAGAGAGTCAAGGCTCATTTCGACCAGAACATTCATCCTCGTTCCTTCGTTGAGGGAGATCTAGTACTGCTCTACGATCAAGCTAAAGATAAGCTGGGGGCAGGAAAACTCGAATCCATGTGGCTAGGTCCCTATATCGTGAAAAGAGTTTTACAAAAGGGCGCATATGAGCTGATTGATTACGAAGGAAATCCTCTCGACAAGCCCCGCAACAGGCTGTATTTGAAGAAATATTATGCATGACTTCGTGCACTCAGTTTGTACATACGCGTGTTTAGTGTGTTTTGTGTGCATGATTTCATGTTTTGCTTTGGTGTGAAGGCGTGTTTGCCTCTTATTGTGTTTTCTCCTTCTTGTGCAGATGTCTAGTGCACCTTATGTTGGTTTCGCTGATGGCGCCTGCCGTAGTACTTGCAATTTGTCCTCTGCGGCGTGGGCAATCTATGATCCTCACGGAGAGTTGCTAGATCTTCAAGGAGTCTGCCTTGGTCGTACCACTAATAATGTTGCCGAATACAGTGCCGTAATTGAGCTACTAGCCGAAGCAGTTGATCTCGGCATTCGAGCAATGATGGTAAACCTCGACTCCCAGCTTGTCGTTCATCAACTCAACGGGCGATATTCCGTCAGAGACCAACGCATCCTAAGGTTGTATCTACGTGTCAGATTGTTAGAAAGGAATTTTGACTATATCACATATCAACATATTCCGAGACGATTAAACACGTTGACTGATGCATTGGCAAATCATGTGTTAGACAGACATTTGCGAAATAGATAAACATCATACAAGAAGACATAGAAAGCATAATAGAGTAAAGCATATGTAAATAAGATATTTTCTCAAGCATAGTTTGCATGCGTGCTGTGTGTGCTTTTAAGCTTGCATTAAAAACATTAAAATACATGGGTCATGTGTTGTGCAATTCATACATAAGATCACATTTGTACTGAACATTTGCATAACATAAACAAAACATCATCATATGTAACAAGATCCATCCAAAAATCGGTATGTATATATATATATATATCGTGTGGCGCACTAAGGCGCTCAAAAATAAGTGTATATGTCAAGAATGGAATCACTGTCCTCAGTACATCCGAGACATATGTCTCTCAAAACATCAGTGGAAATAAACCTAGGCGACTACTGTGCTGGGTTATGCTCTCTATAGCATACAGCTGCTCGTGCCACCCGCCTCAAAAGGCGGTGCATCCTGGGTGCCACCCCCACTGTGTGGATTTGATGCTCTATAGGGACCTCCTCGACCCCCTGGTAATCCGGCACCCCCTCCAGTAAACCCTCAAGGTTGAGAGCTACAGTCTCCGACGTGTCAACTCCTGGAGGAACCAGGGCTAGGGCCCTAGCTCCTTGCCCCTCTCTCCGAGCCTCTGGGGCAAGGCCGATGGGTCTAACAGGTCCCACATCTGCACAACGTGACGTCCATTAAGACATGTACATGGAAAATCAAAAACATTGAAAAATTAAAAAGAGATCAAGTGTCATACCTCCATCGTCCCAATGCTCTCCCGCGGGCAGTGGCATGTCAGGATCGTTGCGGAAGTCCATACCGGCATATGGCCAGTCCTCTACGAAAATGACCTGCTGGTCCAGCCACTCTCGAAAGTACACTCCCCAAGCCACTGGGCGGCCACCACCCCCGCGCGGCATGATACGGGCCCATCGAGTGGCCCTCGTCTCCCGGGGACCTCTAGGTGGATCCACGGCCATGGTCTGTAGCCGCATGGCTGGCACCCGCTCCAGAATGAGTGGGAGTAAGAGCGACCCGTAGCCAAACTGTTTCGTCTCCCCGCGACGACAGTTGCTAAGTTGCCTCTTCATGCTGTTTGTCACCGCCGTCGCCCAGTTGAATACAGTAGGTTGTAAGCACTCGAGAGCAAGCAATAGATGGGTCTTCGAGGCCTCATGGTTGGCCAAGCTCCCCGCTGCCCGGGTTACCATAAAGAGTATGGAACGAAGGACCATATCTGTCACCGTGGGAATTGCCACCTTCCCACTTCGCGATTTCACCGCCTCTGGACACACTCGAGCCATGAGCTGGTCAAGTGTCTCGCCGCTCGGCCGTTGCCCCTCTATGATAGGCATCACGCCCCGGCGTGACAATCCAGTCAAAAAATAAATGTCCATATGGTCAAACTCAATGTCACGGCCTCGGATGGTAAATTTTCCATCTATTGGGTTCCATGCCCTGATCAGGAACTCAAGCAGGTCAGGCTGAGCTCTCAGACGTGGAGTGAGGAAGAATTTCATGAATCCGCACGCCCGCATGGCATTTCGGCAATTCGCATCCGTAAAAGCAGCTATATCCTCGACATCATGGGCCCTCTCTTGCCACTGAAAAGCCATTGCGTCCTGCATGAGCATTAAAAAATATTAGAGTGCTGACTAATAAGTTTTTTACGTCCAAATCTTAAAAAACGAATTTTTACAGCGTCAGCGCGACTGTTTTTAAAACAGTCGCGCTGACCATGGCAGCCCTTTGTTTTTTCTCCAGGTCAGCGCGGAAGAACACGGGTTTTCCGCGCTGACCGGGAAGGTGGTACGTGTAATTTTAATTCGATCAGCGCGGACCCGCGCGGGAAATCCGCGCTGACCGAGAGCGCACCAACGCTCAAAGAATTCGGCCAAACGGCCAATTCCCACCGTTAAAATGCTCAAAAAAGGACTCAAAATAGAGTGCATGGCAAGGGGAACCTACCTGGAGCAAGCCGTTCGATGAATGGTGTCCGCACGGGGAAGAATTCGCTCCGTCAACTTCGCAGCTTCACAACGTTCTCAAAGGCTCAATATGGTAACAATGGTAAAAATGACTATTTACCCTTCTATTTATAGTAAAAATGGCTTAATTAACTATAGATTTTACAAATGTGGGTTTTTGTCATGCTTTTACCATGGATTTAGCACTTCTGTCAATGTCTTATGCCTTTATATGTGTTTCACTATGTTTTTATACATGTCGAACGGATTTATGCGGGTATATTCTTTACTGTGCAGGTACTCAGAAACGGTGAAGTCATAATGGTCCTAAATCACTTGGTCCCAAAAAAATGTCGTCTTTGAGCTCTTTTCCGACATGAAACAAGAAAAGATGGCCGAGCTTCCTTTCAGCTCGTTAAAGGGAACGAGAGGCGGTCGTTTTAAAGCTCTTTTTCCGACCGTGTAACTTAAAAAGATTGCCGGGTGTTTGTCGTTTCGCACTCGTTATTGGCTCTAAAACGACGTGTTTCCGACCGCTTTTTTACCTTTTCGGGTCGAAGGCACTATTTACGAAAAGTACTCCTCGATCGTAATGATCGGGCGGTTCTTTCGAGCATTGTTTTATACTTTTTCGGGCTCGAGAGACACAACTGTACGAAAAAGGACCCCCCTGGAGTCTCCTTTTCCGCTATCTTTTCAGACTCTCTAAACAAGAAAAGACGCCGAGTTTTTCCTTTGTCAGGCTCGTTAAACACTTGATGACATCGGACATCGTCGAGATGACACTCTTCAAGCATATGCTATCCCCGTCAAGCTTGTCATCCAAAAATAACCGGGGTACCTGCCAGAAATGGTGGGGAAAATGGAACTGCAATTGTTGCGTCGGCAGTATGTCGCTCTTGAACATGGCACTGGTCTGCATTCGTGTCGGGTGGGAATTTCTCATTTTGTTTCACAACTGACCTCCGTGGGTATGGGTTATCCTATTTGGCCTCTCATTTGCTCATTTCCATCATCATCATACCCTCTGCTCATTTGATGTCAAATACTGCCAAATCCACTGTAGTGCCGCCGATATGTTCAAGAGAAGTTGACCTCTGCAATAATACAACCTCATCTGCTATCTCACACAAATCATTTTACCTCTGTCTCGTGTCGATGATGTGGGAAACATTATGGCCCACCTTCGATCAAGGTCACTTCCTGTCGACTTCAGCTCATTATCCAGGAAGGTGACTTAGAGACTCCCTTCAGGTGCCTTAGAGCCTGCATGCCTCAATGGCAGGTTCTTCGTGTTCGACGCGAGGTTTTCATCATTGGCCTCCGATCGGATGATTCTGCGGGTGTTCGACACTAGCTCATTGATTCACACGCTGCAGATTGTGCCTATAGTACCTTGAGGGCCATTGTCGTTATTGGTGGTACCTCTCGCGTCTGTTAACAGTTTTCCTCATTGACTGGTAATCAGACGATGTTCATGCATGTTCGACTTCAGCTCATGTATTCACATGCTTGGACTTGTACTTTGTTCGGGTCGGGACGGAGCGCAAGACCCTGGATCTCTGTTTGTTATGGTCCAGGTTGCGATTTTGTGGATGATCATTACATGACTCATTGCTGGATGGCTGCGCCCATACCTGAGTCTTCATGGATGGCTGCGACCATACCTTATCATTATTCTGGTCTCTTTAGCTGGGTGGCTGCGTCCATTCCACAGACCTTTTCGCATGTCTTTCGGATGGCTGCGCCCATGCCTAGACTGCATGTACTTGATTATCAGAAATATTCGGTCCTTCCTGGTGGTGTCCCAGTTCGGCGAGTGTTGTAAAGCATTTCACCCCTCCCACTCTCTCGGTCTTCATGCTTTAGGGGGCATCTGTTACACAGTAATTTGTCACTGTCTCCCTGTCAGTCACCCTACTGTGTCAGGAATTCACAATAATCAAGTTCATGCCTTCTGAACTGGCCAAAAACCCACTTTTCCAAAGTTTTCCTCATCAGCGCGTCTGTTTCTAAAATATCCGCGATGACTGGCGCTTCATAACAGACCGCGCGCACTGCCAGCGCGGAAGCACACGACTTTTCCGCGCTGATCGAATTTCATGACCAGCGCAGCCCCTGTTTGTATCTACCCGCGCTGACATGGCCTTTTCCATTATGTATTTGCGACGTCAGCGCGCCAGACCAGTTATGCACCCGCGCTGATCCAGTTTTGGCGAATTTGTTCCAACAGCCAGCCTTCCAGATAACTCCAGACTTGGTTTTTGGCCTTGTGAGTATCGACTCCCTTCTATGGCATGTCTGTTCGACCCTTTGCAACCACTTCCCTTGAGGATAAGCTCATCCTTCCACCCTTTTAGGAGGCTCCTTCTCCTATATAAACTTCCACCATTACCATGAGCAGCTAGTTTTGGAATAGCTTGGATTGTGTAGAGCTTATAGTGCTCAGATTGCTGCTACTATAGGTATTTGGTGTGATAAGTGTGGGAGTGCATGATAGCTTAGGGAAGGTTGTGTTGTGTTGCTTGTGTGAGAGAGAGAGTTTCTTGTCTTGGGAGAATCATTTCCAAAGGTGAATGCTTGAGACACTTGCTGACTGGCCCCTCCTGAGAAGGTTACCGACGTCAGAACATTTGGTTGTACTCTTCTCTGCTTGATTAATAATAGATGACTACTATTATTGTTCCATTCTCATTTGTCTATGCAATGGTTAAATGTGAATTACATCCTTTCTGACTGATGTATGGTTGCTTTTATTAGATTTCACGCTTGTGTTTGTTTCCTCTTCGTGTGTGCAGGTATCTATTCGCGGAGATCGCGGAGGATCGTGACCAGCCAAAGCGAAGGAGTGAAGGTGGCATCTCTTCGTCAAACAACAGCGCTGGAATCCAAGTAGGTGCTCTTTACCTTTTGTTTAATTGCAATTAGGAACTTGCATAGTAGCATTGACTGATTGTTTCTAGACCCGTTCTGGGCTAGTAGGGATCGCCTCTATCCGTAGAGGGGATTTACCTCTCCAACAACAAGCGCTCGATCTTTTTGTGTAATAATCCCTCAGGTCCAAAAAGATTAAAATCTAAAGGAGGGATAGCACTTCCGGTCCCTTTAACGAGCTGGAGAGGCCAATGGCTCGGCAACCTTTTCATATTTTACGAGTCAGTTGAAAAGAGCTTAAAGAAGACTCGTTTTTTGAGGAACGAGTGATAAAATTGGGTAGCAGCTGATTCTAGGTAAGGTTTGGAATTTTCCAATCACGGCAGTGTTACAAGGATGGCTAGTGGGATCACTCTTCGCAGTTGTTCCTCAAAAGGGGTAAACAATCAAATGGAGGTGAATGATCGGCCAATACAGAGTGGAGGTGATGATGAGAACACGACCAAGGCTTTAAAGGCTGAAGTACTACATTCACGATGGTTATTTACCGGGAAATAGTTCATTTTTTAATGAGCTTAAACGCAGGGAGAAACATTTGCTCATGACTTATGTTTATTTTTTAACAAGCTTGAACTATGTGCTAAAACTGCTCGATACAACGGTCATTTCTTGAGTTTACCATAAATAGCTTCGTTCTTTCAAAGATTGTACTGCATTTTCAATTGCTTCATCAAACTAGTTAGAAATGAACAATATATGTTTGAAAAATGAGTTAGAACACTAATATTTTACTCGAATTACGTAAAAAGTAATTTAAAAGTGCTTTTACCTCTCATTTTACCATTTCATTTGAAATTTGGTTTGTTGGAGCTTTGGAGGTGCTTTTCCCCCTTGATTTTCATCAGCTGATTCCGGAAGATTCTGTGGACGATTCTCGGCACCGTTTGGACTAGGTAGGAGCTAAACCTGAGCTCTTTCATTTCATGCTTTCCATTTTGCATTCTGAGCCTCTGGGGTTTGAAAAACTCGCCCTGGCTTCAGCGCACCCCTTGTGTATCGAAAGGTGCATTGGATTTTAGTCTGTCTACTGGCCAACTGACATGCAACGCACCCAGAACACTACTGTAGGTGCGATGGGCACAAGGGAGGAAATTTATGCACAGTTTTTGATGGAAATTTTTCCTGTTTCTCACCAAAATCAGGATCTAACTCTTCTCTTGTTTGTTTTCAAAGATTTTTGGAGCAAGATGACTATTACATGGCGAGAATGTGAGCATGAAGAAGAGGAAATGCTTGCTTTACATGATCCGGTTACAGTAAACACACTGCGGAACTGTGGCTTGCTGAAGTTTTTCCGCATTTCTAGCATGAGACAACAAATCAACTTGCTGCAGTATTTTCTCGATGCTTGGGATCCTTCCAGCCAGGTGTTCCAGATTAGGGGCAAATCCATCCCCTTGACTGTAGTGGACATCTATTTCTTGACCGGCTTGTCGAGGCGGGGTGCCCCCATCTCTTTATCAGGTTCGGCCCGAGGAGGTGAATCTGTGAGAGATTATGTTCGCTGGTATTGCAGAGAGGGATCTCAGCCGAGTAAAGACGACAAGATCATCATCCATGATGTCACTGACAGGTCTCTCAGGACTATTCTGTTCACTTTTGGTAGGATGGCTGGTGGTGCGGCTCTGCATGTAGCCAACCGATCTTATATGCAGTATGCCCTAGAATGTCTCCAACCGAAGGTGTTCAACTGGTGCGACGCAGTACTCCTTGTGATGAAAGAACAGTTGACCAAGGTGAAGAGTGGGAGGTTGAATAACTTTGGGTATGGTTCTATCTTGACCGCCTTCGCCTTGGAAAAGATACCATTGATGCAGCTGCAGTATATTGCATTCGATTTACCTTCACCGAATGAACCACGTATGCAGAGATGGGTCGACCATATGTCTAGGTATGCCGGTCAGTCTCAGATTTCCTTTTCTGATACCTTCTTTGGGTGGTTTGATTGTCAGGAGATGGTTTATTCTGAGTATCCATATGCTGGTATGGACTTCCGAGGTGACCCAGATTTATTACTGCCGGTTGGCGAACAGTGGGGTGCCATTGGTAAATTCTTTGACCATATTCCTGTTTATCGTTTTTCTTTTATAATTTCCTTATGCTTTATTCTATCAAGACTAATCAAACTCATGTGTTCATGCAGATGTCAGTCCCGTTCGGCCAGTAGTACGCCTGAGAGTGCCAGCTGCCGCCCTAGAGGAAAGGCTGTTGGAAGGGCTATCCTTCGCGACCTCGATGTGGCCGAGACTCTCATAGAATTACAGGACCAGGTCGAGGGCCTCACTCTCAGTATTCTAGATGTGAGGACTGACGAGCTGCCTTTGAGGTTGCAGCAACATACTACTGGTGTGCCAAGACGATGGACTCGACTCTTACGCATGATCGCACAGGCTGTGACTTGCTATCACGAGCACCATTAGACTAGGGTGTCCCCTAGCGTTTTGAGTTTTGGGTCATTTGGCCAATTTTGTCTTGGTTACAGAACATTATGTGTAAACCATAAACAATTATATATATATTTTTTGATTTTCAGAGTTTTATTTTGGTTAAGTTACATGATCCAAATGCAAATATTGATCGGATGCTTCTTTTTATAAATGTTGCAAATGTCTATCTAACACATAATTTGCCAATGAGTCAGTTAATGTGTTTAAGCTTCTGGAAATATGCTGATATTGAATAAAATCAAATTGCCTTTCCAAAATCTTAACCCTTAGGAACATGCGATAAATAGCTGGATTTCGGACAGAGTAGATACCAGTGAGTTGTAGTATGATAAGTTGTGAGTCTAGCCTGACAATCAGTCGGCGTATACCATGTGTGATTGCATCAGAGAGAAGTTCTATCAATGTGCTATATTCAACGATGTTATTCGTTGATCGACCAATACATACCCCTCTGAAACTTACTAACTCGCCGCTTGGATCAAAAATGGCCCAGGCAGCGGAAGATAGGTTCCGCGAACTATGGCTCGCTCCGTCGGCATATCCAACACATGACTCCAATAGGTTTGACATCTGCAATAAATGTAAAAAGTGGATTACTTGACCAAAAAAAATACTTTAGCGAAAACAAAAACATAACAAAAGCATATAGGTTACTATACTGAATCACGCATAGTAACGCTTGAGGTACAACCCGTTACGAGGTTGTGCCAGTGGAATCCCGTCATAATCCATTAACTCATAGGATTCTTTTGCTAACACTCACTTAACAATATAGGGGCCCATCAATAAAGACTTGAATTTACCTGCCCCCAATTTATCGGATTCTTGGTCATAAAGCAAGACCAAGTCATCTTCTGAGAAGACATGGGGTTTGACATTCTTGTCGAACTGCGCCTTGACTCGTTTCTTATGGGCTTCATTAGCCAAAGCGGCATCACGACGGGTTTCATCCAATTGGATTAGTTCCAAGAAACGAGCCTCCTCTTCTGAAGTCCTGGGGAGAAGGTCAATTGCGAGTTTGAGGGATGAGATTTCACACTGGATTGGTAAGACTGCTTCTAGGCCATATACCAGTTGGAAAGGTGTAAACCCGGTTGCATTCCTTACTGATGTTCGGTAAGCCCACAAGGCTGAGTACAGGATTAGGTGCCAACTTCTTTTTTGAACTCCAATCATTCTTTGTAGCATGCGCTTCAGGACCTTGTTGATTGCTTCAACTTGTCTGTTGGCTTGTGGGTAATATGGAGTAGAGCTGTCGTGAGACAACCCTAATTTGGCAGCTAATTCGACCATCATGTGATTGCGAAAATGCGATCCATGATCTGTGACTATAGCTTGTGGGATGCCGAATCTGGCGACTACATCATTGAAAAAGAAAAGGGCAGTTGTTTCACCAGTCTTATCTAATGTAGGCATCGCCTCGGCCCATTTGGTAAAATAGTCAACTGCGACTATGATATACCCATGCCCCCGGTCGAGGTGGGGTTACATGTCATGAAATCGATGCCCCATTTGGCGAATGGCCCGACAACAACTATTGGCTGCAGAGGTGCGGGTGGTTTTCTGGTTTTGCTATCGAAAATCTGACAGGCATGGAAACTTCTGACTACGGTTATGAAATCTTTGAACATTGTTGGCCAGAAGTATCTTTCTCGTAATTTTTTTTGTGTTGTAGTGTAACCGGATTGATGCCCCCCACACGCGCCTGAATGACAATCATTCAGGACTTTTTCGGCTTCCTCATGAGTGAGGCACCTCCGTAGAACTGTATCGACACCACGACGGTAAAGTGTATCACCGACGATCATGTAGTCTTTTGATTGGTATCGAATACATTTTTGTTAGGAGCGAGAGGTATTGGGCCTATATTTTTGGGTTTGGAGATAAATGATTATATCCCCATACCACAGATTGCTTGAAGATATCAGAAACAAATTTTCATCCATGATCGTTTCTTGGGATGTTTCATCGTTGGACGATGTTGAAAAGTGTGCAACAAGAAATGCTTGTTGAGACTGCAACAAGATGATGGAGCTTAGTGAAAAGAGTCGCCTTCACTAAGTGGGCCCACAGACTATTTTTTGGCGCAAGTCTATTTTTAGACTATGTCTATTTTTAGACATATGGATCATGTCTATGGATTGCAGGTTGCTGTTTATGGATGATTGGTCAAGTTGGGAAAAATAGATGGACTTCTATTTTTGATGAAAGTGTGAGTGATCACAGTGTGAGTGATCAAAGTCTATTTTTAGACTGGCTGTCAAAAATAGAAAAGTCAAATATTATTATCTCATAATAATATTTGGACTATAAACTTGATCTTATTCTCTTGGAGCACTTCAGGATGAGCTACGGATGTGGTACATGTAGATCCAGAAGGAAATACATGGTTACCTATGGGATGACTAATATTTGCATGTAGGACTTCAGTTAGAACTCAAGTGAGTTGAGTTTAGTGGATTGGAGGTGCAGTTGATGGAGTTGTGTTCAGTTTGACTTGGTTAAACTAGTTGTATTTAGTCTAACTGATCAATAGACTAGAGATGAGTTGGGTGAATTAGTTATTAATTAATTCACAAGTTATTAACTCATAATGAAACTAATGAATACATCAGTTAACTCAGTTGCATGTCAGTGCATGTTCAGTTCAACAGGGATAGGTGGTAGAGAATCAGATTGCTATCAGTTGTGACTATAGTTGTGCACCAGATCTTGCACAATCAAGGGATTGAGTATTCCAATGAGTTTGCTCACATATTTTCCCAGTATTGTAGCCTTTGCTCACATCCAACAAAGTGTGAGTGATTATTTTGAGGTGAAATACGAGTTTGGGAAGCCATTCTCATCAGTTCTTGAGCAGGTATTGAGCTGGAGAGGCAGGCAAGCAGCGGGGGAGATTTAGAGATCAGATCTGAGCTGTATTGTGTGTAACAGGTGGAGCTGGTACTGGATTGCTTGTGATAAGCATTGTACTTTGTAATGTTACATGATTCAATCAATATAATATACAGATAGTGTGGGGTTTTTAGCGAGATGCTTTCCCCGGGATACATACTGTGTTAATGAGTTTGATTGATGCTTCTATGTGTCCCTGTGAATGTTTCTGCTTTTGTAAATTGATGATCAACGTAGAGGAGATTATGTATTATACATGTTCCGCTTATAATTGTATGATCAGGATAATCTCTGTGAATATGTGTTAAATTATTCAAAGTTTCTACAGACGACGATGGGAGATCGCATAATAATTCTACGAAAATTAGAGCTTTCTTTGACTTGGATTTTACAAATTCCAGATCAAACTCTTGTAGAATTGCTATCCATTTTGAATATTTGCCCCCCAGAAACTGTCGCGATAATATATAAGTCATGGGGTTGCAATATGACAGAATGGTAGTTTTTCGAAAGAGGACATAGTGTCGAAATCTCTGTATCGCTTGAACAGCTGCGAGCGCTAGCTTTTCAACATAAGAATATTTGCTTTCTGTATCATTTAAGTTCTTACTTAAATAATATATAGGATGTTCAATTCCGCTGTCTTCTTGAACTAAAACCATTGTGATGGTTGTATCCGCTGCAGCCAAATACAGGTTAAAGTCTTTTTGATAATCAGGAGCGTACATTAATGATGCTTTCATTAGGGATTCTTTTAAAGCATCAAAGGAAGCTTGCTTAACCTGATCCCAGACAAAGGGTACTTCCTTTTTCAAAAGACGTGTATAACCTTTAGCAAGTTTGGCGTAATTTGGAATGAACCTCCTCAGAAAGTTTGCTTTCCCTTGGAGTTTCTGAATCTGAAGCAAATTGGAAGGTGGAGGCAAATTTATGATTCCCTGAACCTTACATGGGTCAAGACAAATCCCGTCTTTCGAGACTACAAAGCCAAGTAAACGACCAGAACTGACACAAAATACACATTTGTGTGGATTGAGTCGTATCTTGTAGTGTCGGCAATGTAGAAATATTGCTCTTAAATGCTGCGGATGATCAGTCCGCTTTCGCGAATGAGCTGGAAGGTCGTCGAGGTATGGTTGAATGATGTTTTTGATGTCATGGAAGGCATAATTCATTGCCCTCTGAAATGTTGCCCCTGCGTTCTTTAAACCAAAGGGTAATTTTCGATATGCGAATGTGCCCCACGGACAAATAAATGCAGTCTTTGACTGGTCCTGTGGGCGGATATTTATTTGATTATACCCGGAGAATCCATCCATAAATGAAAAGATTTCACATCCGGCGCATTCATCAATTATCTGGTCGATGAAGGGTGTAGGGTAGTTGTCTTTTGGACAAGCTTGATTTACATCCCTATAATCGACACACACTCTAATTGTTCCTTGTTTTTTCATAACAGGGACAATCTTCGATACCCAATCGGTTAGAGGAACCGAGTACATGAAACCAGCATGGAGAAGTTTTTCAACTTCTGCCTTAATGGCAGCAGCTTTCTTGGGGTGCACCTGCCGTAGCCGTTGTCGTACTGGTTTGACATCTGGATACATCTTGATTTCGTGTTCAATGATACTCGAGTCAATGCCTGGCATTTCATTATATGACCAAGCAAAGACATCTCTGAACTCGCGAAAAAGAGTGTTATATATTTCCAGTTCTGAAGGAGAACAACATTTGCCAACATAAATATTCTCTACAACATCTGTTTTGGTCGAGATATTTATGGCGATAGTCTCTTCAATGTTGGACAAGTTTTGCTCGGAATCCACCGTGTTTACAGTATTTGATAGAAAATCAAAAACTGAAGGATGATAAAGGTCATCAGGAGTATTTTCTTCACAATATGGAAGAAGGGAACGATGGTGGTAATCTTCCCATGGTGCCCCTTCAATTAACATTGATTGAACAATTCCTTCATCGGTGACATGCACTCTCGACCAAGGATCTAAAGGGGTGCCATATTCCTTAGACCTATCTATCCAAAAGCTTGATGAGCATTGATTTGGGTTTGCCTCCCATTCTAGGAACATTGATTGCTACAATATTTCTGTTGGGCTTGGAGGCAATACCTATGCATGATCCATGTTGATATTGTTTCCTAAGTTCTTTTTAATTGAAGATATCATATTGCAGGTTCCTACCGACGCTACTTCCGCCAAATTGATTGGAGGTGGAAGGGAAAAATGTTCCCATTAATATAGGGTCTTTTAGTAGGCCTACTCCGATATTTTGAAGCGAATGGGGGCTTCCAAGGATCATTGGAATGATTCCCGTAACTTGAGAACCATTGGGGAGGAAGTTTTGTTGATCGACGATTGTAATCCCTCCTTGAAAGGGAAATGCAATATTCCTAAAATAGGTCGACACAACAGTAGCCATAGCATATATCCATGGTCTTCCCAGCAGGATGTTGTAACTGAGTTTTCCGTCTATTACTTCAAAATCTATTTCTACTGTCTTTCCTCCTAGTTCCACCTTCAAGTTACTTAGAATACCATAAGGGGTATATGTTCATCCGTCAAATGCTTTTAATGTCGTCGAAGATCGCGACAAGGTTGGAGATCCTAAAGTTTTCCAGCAACTCATCGACATAATACATGTAGATGCCCCCTCATCAATAATCGTTCGATGAATAGTTTTGTTGAGGGCTTTCACTTGAACGAGGAAAGCTAGTTGAGCTGGTAACTGAGGATCATATCCTTTATGATCAAAGGATACAAGATTGGAATCCTTTGGGTCTATCCCACCGATGACTGATAATAAATCCTGCTTTTGGGATGGGCAATTTTGTAGTACCTCAAGAGTCGACATAGCGGATGGCGATTGGGCCAAATCTTCCACTATATTATAATGCTGTGCTGCTCTAGCACGAGGATTAAATGTAGACTTGTGTACTACTCCCTTTGGTGGTTTTATTGTCAGTTCAGGAATGATGGGTGGCGCAACTTCTGTCGAAGTTTTTGTCGAACTACTAGGTTGATCTTTATGCTTGTTGTCCGATAGCTGTGGATTCCCATAATCTTTGTTCCTTGTCGATATCAAAGCATCATTTTGCTCTTTGGAAACTGACAACATCAGCACTTGAGACGGGGAAGCATTTCCACTGTCAACCAGATTTGTTCCTGGATTCCAGATCAGTTAATACTGCTGAGGTCTTTGTATTCTTGAAGAATTTTTTAAGCTCAACTTTATACGGACAATCTGATGTCCAATGATCCTCATCGCATATAAAGCATGGATGATTTGGTTTCCTATTTCCAGAAGGGTTTGCAGAAGATTTTTCAAGTGATGATTCTTCCTATTTCTTCTTCTTCCCTTTGCCTTTCTTCTTGCCCCCTGGTTGCTTGGTTTATTTGCCTTTATCTATCGATATGACATTTACTTCCGAGGCAAGAAGTTCCTCTTTTGCATTTTGACTAGAAATCTTACGGGCCTTTTTAGATGTAGCCTTTGTCGATTTTGTGTCTGTTGTGCCAATCACGCCATCGCCGACATGAGAGTCATTGTTTAATTTATGAGGAGGAGGGACTGAGAATTTCGGTCTAGGAGCGTCAGGTATTTTATCGTAGAGCGTGCCAGACTGAGTGTAAATCAAGTCTAAATATTGTGCACGAGCGATAACTTGCTCTTTGGTGACGACTCCCCCTTTTGCCACATCTTCCATGATGGAAGGCAATAATGACTTAATAAACCATTCAGCTAAAAGCTGATCTGGAACATACGTTTTTACCATTCTACGATGACGTCGCCACTCATGTATGTGATCAGATATGTGAGTGGCCATTGTTTGTTTGAAATTGGTAAGAAGTTCCGTTCCCGTTTCGTACCTTATTGGTAACGCAAAATGGGTTAAAAAGGTTGTGGCTAGGGTACTGAAGTTGTCAAATGAAGCTCTAGGCAATTCGATATACCATTTTGCTACCGGACCAGTTAACGTCCTCTGAAAAAGGTGAAGCCTAATCGAATCATCGTTTAGGGTGTTTGATGAACACCACAGATGAAAGGTCATCACATGATTCGACGGATCTTCACCCGGATTTCCATTAAATTTAGGAATATCTGATGGAAGTTTATGTGGAATCGCTGGCCACCAAGGGGTGTAAGCGATTGGATCGTTTGTTAACCGATTTAAATCAGGTAACTCTAAAGTCGCCACGAAGGGTAACTGTTGATTCAGGTTAGGTGAAGCATACCCAGGATAAGATGGGATTGCCTGAGCAGTTGGTCTTTGCATACCAGCATAATGCATTTGATGCTGGTAACTTTGGTAAGGTTGGTGGGCATGACCATTTTAGAATGGTTGATTTTGACCATTTTGAATATACGGCTGCCCACTATTCACAAAGATTTGTTGCTCAGAACCTTGGTATACTTGTTGGAACTGCGGTTGTTGGTATTGAACTAGCCATTATTGTGAAGCCATGTGTTATTGCCCGATACTAACTATTTGACCAAGATGAGGGGTAATTGTACCCGTTTGAACCTGTGTCATTCCACGAGTCGACGATTGTGGTTGAGTTGCAGGGTCAAGAGGATGTTGCATTACAACCTGAGAAACCTGAGGTTGGCATACAACAGGCAGCGCTTGAACTTGCGATACCGTCACAATAGCTGGCGTAGTTGGTATACTTGACATAGGTAAACATTGTTGCATCGAATATACAACTCTTGGTTGTTGAGGTAGTATTAGTACGCAACCGCTTGACGTAATTCCAGCATAACCCGAATTTTGTTGTGAACTCCCGTATGGCTATCCTCCTGGAGGGGACAATGAAAGGGTATACTGCCCCCCATACAGCGGTAATCCGGTACTTAAGGGAATGGTTTGCCCTTGAGGACCGGACTGCCCAAATTGACCTCCAAATGGATCAATTTGTTGAGACTCAACATAAGAGTTCCCGGATATTACTCCGGATGAACAAACAGGAACGGACCATACCGTCGAAATAGCCCCTGAGTGGGCTCCTTCTAGCGATTGAGAGCTAGTTGGGACAGATGGTATACTGGCGAACATTGTTGGAGTGATAGCAGGAAGTTCTACCGTCGCTGTGTCAGACGACACAGTCCTAGATGTTGACGGTTGTTCAGACATTTCTAGTCTATCCAAAAGATTACCTAGCGATTCTACAGGAGCTTCTGCTGGCGGTAGACTAATTTCTGATGAAGAAGGATACAGAGTGATCTCGACTCCAAATTGCGATGGAGGATCCTCCACAATATCTTCTATAGCAATCAGACGAGGTGGAAGGGGTAGACCGTCAGGTCCGTAGAATATTTCTGGTGCCGAAGAAGGTATGGAATCTGCAGCGACAGATGTTTGGGGAATAACACTCTACGAACCGGTTGTAGATGGAACTGGTTCAGTGATACAAGTGTTTACCCTCAGACTAGGATCAATACTACTGTCCTTCGGTGGCTGCTGAAATTCGTCTGTAAAGGCAGGGATACTAGAAATGTTTGGAGTAACCAGAGTCTCTGATGTTGTTGGAACACTCATTCTAACTTTACCAGGAGATTTGGAACTGGTTAAACGAGTTCGCTTTGTCCGTAATAGCTTCGATTCTGGAGACAAAGACGGTTGACTCGTAAGCCTCCGCGAACGACGTGGTTTCAATTGACTTTATTCCATGATTGCGGATTACTCGATCAACTAAAAATCAAGGGGAAGTATGTTTCCGAATTAGATGAATTTTAGACACTTTAACACAACTTGTTTTTTCAATTTTTAAGAGTCGAGAAAAAACAAAAGATGACTCTAGTCGCCTTCGATTTTTAATGAGCCTGAAGTGACAAGTGCTCAGATGGACCTTTTCCGTTAAGGAGTCTGAAAAGGAACGAAAGGGACTGCTCTGGAAATCTAGGCAGAGGGATTACCAAACCAATCGCAAAACTGCAGAATA
Source organism: Pinus tabuliformis (assembly GCA_031772625.1). Classification (NCBI taxonomy): domain Eukaryota; kingdom Viridiplantae; phylum Streptophyta; class Pinopsida; order Pinales; family Pinaceae; genus Pinus; species Pinus tabuliformis. The sequence continues at coordinate 1,728,553,843 of CM062817.1, forward strand.
CTTTTTACGGTACGACAGTCAATCTTCCCGAATGTTGTGTTCAGTGCATTGCGATCGATAGGGCGGCAGACACGGCTTCCTATCGATAAAGGATCAAGCCTATTGTGGTCTCCCAAAATATACTCGACGGTACGTGGGAGCACAAGTCCGTACTGGCACTTATTGTCTCAAAGTGGAGGAATCACCCAACCATCAGTGAGAACAACAGTTACCAGGCTTTACGACGCCGGAATACGTCTCTAGCCTAGACTTCTAGATGTTGTGCGTTAGGTTCCAAAGCGTTGTTAGATTCATTAAATTTATTTTATAGTTGATCTTGCTTAAGAAATTTTCCTTTCAGGTTCACCGCGAGATGTAGATGTACAATTCCTAAAATGCAATCTAAGATGATAAACCGTCTTTTATCTTCTTTGTGCAATGAAAATCCTAGCTACTAAGGAAAGAGAGACAATATTCTTTCACAAAGAGCAAAGAGCACACACTAAATGCACTGTCCTAAATCAAACAAGTCAAACAGTCTAAATGCAAATGCACATGCATGTATTTGTTTTCGGCTTTCTTAGTATGTGAATGATAAAAATAAAGCTAATGCGCAAATCTGAATTACTTTTCAAGCGACAATTACTAACAAGTTTCTTTTCAAAATAAAAAATGAAGACAATCACAACACTTTACGATTCGGAAATGAATACTCGCTTTCGACACTAGAAAAACTACAAATTCAGACCAAATACAATAGTAACTGGGTAATCGACTATCAAGAGCAACCAAACTCTCTCCTATGGCTGAAAACGACACTTGAGACACTTTCAAATGAAGAAACGACAGTACAATTACGTTACTTTTTGCAAAGGAGAACTGAAAATGACTCAACAAATACACAAAAACATTTACAGTTCTTTTGCACAATGGAGGCAGAATACCAGCAAGGAAAGGGATTTCAAACAGAGATATACTGATTACAAACAACAAAACTCATGAATAGAACTGAAAAGAATGAACACAGAAACCAAAACTGAGGAACAATGTCTAGTCTGATCAGCGCACCCGTAACACAGTGAACTTGAAATGCAGCGCACCTACTACACTCGGGAAGTGCGATGAATTTCAGATTCACAGAACAGAGCCTGCGCTGGGCCAGAGATGAGACTTTGCTTGGGTTCCGGGTCACAGTTTGCAGTTCCGTTCAGGGGTTTTGGCCGAGCAAATGGTGATCAATAAATCAACAACAAGGGTAGATCTAAGGAGGTTCCAAGAGCTACCACGAGGGCAATTAGAGAGTTTGTAAATCAGTTGTTTAATTCATAAACAAATCCCGGAGATTGACTGAAGCGGCATTTATCTACTTTGCATTTGCATAGAAAATGCAGTTCGAAAGCTACCTGGCTCAACTTCAGGCTCCGTCTGTAAGTTTATAAAATAAACAACAAGGAAGATAAACAAACAACCTAGTCGCTCCCCAGCGGAGTCGCCATTTTGTTACAGGGAAAAGTGTCTACACAGAACTTCTTATCCCACTAAGGTGTGGTAGCTACCTTAGAAACAAACAAAGTAAAGCTACTTTCATTTTTCCTTTATGAAATATAGATGAGAGAAGAACAAAGGAGACCAACCTCTGTCTTGCGCTTATCTCCTAGTTCGATTCCTCTCTCTCCTGATAGTCCTTCGCTACTTACTTCCTTGTATGCCTAGCTTCATAGAGTACCTGTAGGATCAAAGTAGCATAACACTATACAAGAACATGGATCTATAATCATAAACAATCTAGGATCTGATGTAAATTGACCATACAAATGCATAAAACATAAATGACACAAGAGTATGGAGGAAAACTTGAATAGCTTTTATTGATAATCAAGAAAGAGCCAAGGGAGTTACAACCAATTGTTCTGACCCAACATCATCCTCTCAGCAAGTAAGCCCTTCTTCACCTCATACAAAGCTTAGGTCACCCAACACTATGATGTTGTCTCAAGAAACCAACAACAATTCCTTACAAGATGCAAAATTCCAGCCTCTGGATCTCTCGGATGAGGGATCCATATATAGATATCTGTAAGGGAGATGAGTCAACTTGTGATTTGATTAGTGTCTTCCCTCTGATAGTTCTTGCTTCCACTTGGAGATTGATGATCTCTTACTCATCCTTGGTCGAATTCAGAGAGGCACGTGTCATAGGAGAAGTTTCTGGAAGATTCCATGCCTCTCCACCTCGCGGATTGACACTGCCATTTGTAACTTCTCACCCATCGCACCCCATAGAAGGGCTTTTTGAAATGCAACGCACCCACAGAGTGTACTTAGGTGAGATGCAATGCACTTTTCCTATGGAGCAGCTGAAATGATCCTGTTTTGACCAGTTCTGAGCAATTTTTCATGGAGAACTTCTGGGAGAAGCTGTAATCAGTTGACCTTGTTCCTTTAGGGGTTAGAACAACACTTTTAGGGACTTAGGAGCCCTTGGTTTATGGACATTTTATGCTTGGTGTTGCAGTGCCCAAAAATGTCTATAACAGGTACTACTCCTCAAGGACCTTTTCCTTCTGCTGATATCTCTCCTAGTCCATTTCTGCCCAGAATCATTTCGCCGAGTCTTAACCATCTCGTAGAAGTTCCTCTAGGCCATTATCCTTATGGTCAGATACCATTCTTATTTCCACCTCTTAGATTTTATTATACACCTTTCATGGCTACATTGAGTCTACCCAACATTACCTTGGGGATCCCAGTCTGGTACATTGATCCTCCCGCAAACACTCCATCCAATCAACTAAAATCTTACACTGCTTTGACCCCGGTCCAACCTATTTTTCCTACCCCTGCCTTTGCTTCAGTTACACAATAACCTCAACAAGAGCCTACTCCTATTGCGAGAGCATCTGGTGATGGGGGGAAATCCCAGAAAAGGGAACTAAAGACAAGGATCCCCCAATAACTCCAACTCCTCCTAAGCCACCAAAGCCTATTCCTCCTTGTGATTTGTGTGATTTTGTTGGTCATGCCACCAATAATTGTCTTGAACTCCCTCATGTTAAGGACGTGGTCGCCCTTCCCTGATTCTAACATTCATGAGGTCTAGATCACCTTGCCTGAGTCAACTAAGAAGAACATATCCTTATGCACAAATCACCCATGTGATTTGTGTGATAATTATGGCCATTATTCTCATCACTATCCCTGTCTTGAAGATTTTCGCAATACACTTCAAGTGCTTTTTGAATTAGAGGCCACTCGTAGTGAGTCCACCTCTCCTCTACCAATGGATTCTGGTCCCACTCCAACATAGGAATGGGAGGACTCTCAAACACCCATTGTGATCCCTCCCCCTAATGTCGAGATGACAGATAGTTCCGATCCTATTCTCTACTTGTTGTCATCCATGAGATCGATGCCTTGGAACTCCCTTGATGTCTCCTATTGCGATTTCGTTGAACCTTCTTTGACAAACACCCTTGTCTCAACATCAGTAGATATTCCATCTACTTATCATATGTCTCCCAACTTTGACGATGCGTATGTGAACCTTGTCTCTCATGAAGATGCTTCAGGTATCTCTTCTCCATCATGTGGTCCTTCTTCCTCCAGTCTGCCCATCTTCTATTCTGATTAATACATCATGGAAGCTATGACCACCCCTGATTATCCTTGGGATGATATGCACCATTGTGCATACTTCCTTCCGCAACAAACCCATGACCAATATGATGTGGAGTCCAAATACTTCATTCATGGTGAAGTCGATTGGTTTAGAAATCCCATTCCCACACCAGATGATTTTGAATAAGGAAATATGGCTATCATTTCCCCTACCATCAAAATCAACATTTCCGATAAACCGGGGATTGAATAAAATATCATCTTGGGGGCACAATGCACCCCATAATAAATTGATGCTTACACCAAGTTATTCAAGGAATTCCATTATGTTTTCATTTGGTATTATTATGAAATGCCCAGACTAGATCTCTCCATTTTTGAACATGTAGAAAATCCTGTAGATTCACAAGCTCATGCAATTTACTAAATCACAGGACAATAATATACTTCTACTTTCAACCAACGGAAGCCAATAGATCGATGAAAACAATAATAGCAAGAGGAAGACAAATCAATGGCACATAACACAATAAGTTTTCCTGGGGAAAGCCACAACTCAAAACCCCTACTATCTATATTGCATTAATTAGAAATCCAAGATGATAATACAATGTTTGTTCTCACAAGAATAATCCTGGCACTCAGTATGATCAATCTCCCAGCTCACAAGAAAACTCTTGGCCAACACTTAGCCAATTCTCCATCTCTCCAAGCCCCTATTTCCTTGTGCAATTCCTATGGTTGAATAGCCCATCTTAAAGGGAAACCAATGCATCCAAAACTACACAATCCCTTCTAGGTTCAGTTCCTGATTGCATGCACCATTTGTACAACTCATAAAATTATACAACTGATAGTACATTGTCCCTGCACTCTAGTCTCAATTGGGTCTTTCTTAGAATCGACATGCATGAGTTTATGATGAGGGAATCTTCAGTTAACTGGAGTAGCACTAGTTAATGCATTAGTGCACCAACTCACTATGAACTCACTATTAGTTCCTCAAAGAATTTGAAACTAATTTAATTGAACTTAACTCAGTAAACTGATTTATCTAATTACAACTCATAATTAACTCATCCTGGACCCCTATAATATAGGAGAACATATACATGACTTTAGAAAGAATTCCAACTGGAAATCCATAATCTAATTAAGTTAATTAAACTTAATTAACTATTTACAAGTTGCGATGAGAATAGAATTTGATTTTAATTATCAATTTAATTCAAGGACAAATTAAACTGGAATTTTTGGATTCTATTTTTAACATTTCTTGTTGCTATTTTCAAAACTCCCTCTCAACAAGAAAGGAATTCAACTCGATCCCGATCCTAAACCTTTGGAATATTCTGCATGTAACAATTCTCTCTAGTGTTGTTGCTCGAGAAACTCCAGAAGCAAAAAAACGTCCAACCTGAATCAATATGATGCCTCTGTCATCAAAGTCTTTGACTATTATTGCCTTTGTCGACTAAAAACTCTGCACTTCTGTTGACTCTGCCTTTCTGCACTGTTGTCAACCCTTCTCTATGGTCTTCAACATCTGACTGCTCTAGCATCTATCACTTTGATCTCTGACTGCATCAATCCCACTGATTCCTCTCGCTACTATGTACTTTGGGTTCCCATAGCAAGGTACGATCCATGAAATAAAACATCTCAATTGACCCTACCCAATTTCATCCCTCTTGGGACTATCACTTCACATTGCCCCACCTCACACCTAGAGGTATGGTTGCATGTGCTCCCTCTGCCAACTTGGCTCGAAATTTCCCCCTACTGGAGGTCTTTGCATGAGTGGACGCCTCCACTCGATCTCCTCTCGGCTTCTCCAATTGTGGTTGCTCCACAATTGTCTGAGATTACTTCTTCTCTGCTTGAGTAGATCTCTCCACTTGGTCTCCTCTCAGCTTCTCTAATTGTGGCTGCTCTACAATTTCCTGAAGCTGCTTCTGAGACTTCTTCTGGGGCTACATGTTGAGAGGTAATTTACTCTCCCTCTCAACCACCAAGTCTCTAACATTTTTCTTGCTCCTCAAGTCTTTGCATACATCCTTAAGAGCATATAGGTTCTTGACCCATGAACTGACCTGTTTCACCTGTGTCGTGGTGATGTGTCTAAGGAAAAAATTTCCCTTACTAAAAACCACATCATAGCCACGGTCTTCAAATACCGCGACTAAAAAAAGACTCTTCTTTAATCCTGGAGTATAAATCACATCTATGATCCTGAGATGGGATCCAAAATCCCTTTAAAAGGTAACTATACCAATCTCGGTAGCTCTATACCTCTCGTCATCTCCAAACTCTATGCTCTACTTGAGGTCTTTCTCCTCAAAATCACTAAAGAGATCTCTATTCCCCATAATATGGAATGAGGCACCGCTGTCAAGATACCACATTCCTCCCAAGATAGTGTTGGCCATGCATGCAATGAGAGTGAAATCAAGTTCGAATTGTCAAGCTAGAGCTTCAACTGCTGCTGCTACTGTCGACCTCTTCTTTCTTTCTTTCTTCTATGGGCAGTTCTTAGCATAGTGTCCGTGCTCGTGACAGTGAAAACACTTGACTTTTGTCAAGTAGATCTTCTTTCCACCCTCCTCACCTTGGGAATTCTTTCCCTTGGCCTTCTTTGCCTTACTCGCTAAGGCAAAATCATCTTCCACTTCCTTGGAAGAGGTCCCATCTCTGGTGTTCCTCGTGATCTCCTCCTGCATCAAATCTGACCACAGTCGTTCCTAATATGGCAGCTTCTCATGACCATTGACATGGTCATGATAACTATGCAAACTTTTTGGGAGTCCTAGAAGAGCAAGACTCATTATATCATTCTCAAAAACCATGATTCCAACACTTCCAAGTACATCACGACATTGAGTGAACTTGGTCAAGTAATTTGGAATTGAGTCACCCGCCTCCATCTTGATTTTTTGAAGTTTATCTTTCAGTGCCAACTTCCTTTGGTCACTACCATTATGGAAAAGGTCCTTCAATGCTTTCCAAATAGCTTGTGGGTTTTCCTTCCTATGGAGACTTGAGAAAATATGGTCTTGAACTCCCTCAAGGATTATCTGCCTCACCCTTGCCACACACTTCTTCCATTAGGCCAGATTCTGAGCATCCGATGATGGTGGATTAGGAATGTCTCGATCAATGAATTCCTTCAAGCCATTGTCTTCCAACACGACCTCCATCCTATTATTCCAGGCTACATAATTCGAGTTGCCATCCAAGGCATACTCGAGCCGCAAACTGTAGAATGCCATTTGTTGATACTGAAGTATGTATTGCAAATTCGAATTTCACCTGTAACCCAAAACTCAAAACTTTGAAATCTCCTCTAGTATACTATTCTTAACTCCGATACCATGTAGAAAATCCTGTAGATTCACAAGCTCATGCAATTTACTAAAGCAGAGGACAAGAATCTACTTCTACTTTCAACAACGGAAGCCAATAGATCAATGAAAACAATAATAGAAAGAGGAAGATAAATCAATGGCACATAACATAATAAGTTTTCATAGGGAAAGCCACAACTCAAAACCCCTACTATCTATATTGCATTAATCATAAATCCAAGATGATAATACAATACTTATTCTCACAAGAACAATCCCAACACTTAGTATGATCAATCTCCCATCTCACAAGAAAACTCTTGGCTAACACTTAGCAAATTATCTAGCTCTCCAAGCCTCTATTTGCTTGCACAATTCCTATGGATGAAGAGCCCATCTTAAAGGGAAACCAGTGCATCGAAAACTGCGCAATCCATTCTAGGTTCAATTCTTGATTGCATGCACCATCTGTACAACTCAGAAAATTATACAACTGATAGTACACTGTCCCTACACTCTAGTATCAACTGGGTCTTTCTCAGAATCGACATGCATGAGTTTCTGATGAGGGAATCTCCAGTTAACTAGAGTAGCACTAGTTAATTCATTAGTGCACCAACTAGCTGTTAACTCACTATTAGTTCCTCAAACAATTTGAAACTAATTTAATTGAACTTAACTCAGTAAACCGAGTTAACTAATTACAACTCACAATTAAATCATCCTAGACCCCTATAATATAGGGAGAACATATACATGACTTCAGAAAGACTTCCAACTCGAAATTCCTAAGCTAATTAAGTTAATTAAACTTAATTAACAATTTACAAGTTGCTATGAGAATAGAATTCGATTTTAATTCTCAGTTTAATTCAAGGAAAAATTAAACTGGAACTTCCGGATTCTATTTTTAACATTTCTTTTTGCTATTTTCAACACATCGACACTTGGCCCGATGCCATACCATTCCACCAAAATAAAAGGCCTATCCATCATTCCAAACAAAAAGCTATTAAAGCTGAAATTCATAAGATTAAGCAGGCTAGTTTCATTTATCCCATTGAATACACCACATGGGTGTCCAATCTTGTTCCCATTCTCAAGAAAGAAGGCACCATCCCTGTCTGCACTAACTTTTGCAATTTGAACAAAGCTTTTCCCAAAGATAAATTTCCCACACCCTTCATCGAATATGTCATTGATGAGTGTGTAGGGCATGAGGTTCTATCCTTTATGGATGGATTCTATGGATATAACTAGATACATATCCATCATACCGATCATCTTAAAACCGCTTTCGCTAGTCCGTGGGGAAATTTCACTTACAAGGTCACGCCTTTCGGTTTAAATATTGCTGGGGCCATTTTTCAGCGTGCCATGTCCTACTAGTTTAACGACTTAGCTCATATTATCCTTGCATATCTCGACGATCTCACCTCTCGTTCCAAACTTCAGTCACAACACCTTCATGATCTGCGTACCGTGTTTCTGCAATGTCGCAAGTATAGCATTCACCTCAACCTACTTAAGTGTGTATTTTATGTTCCCACTGGCTGAATTTTGGGCTTCATTGTGTCCAAAGACAGTATCACTCTTGACTCACTCATAGTTCAAGCCATTCTTGAACTTCCTCCTCCTCGTATCCTTCACGAGTTACAAAGCCTCTAAGGCAAATCTAACTTTATTTGTTGGTTTGTTCTTGACTGTGCCACCACGTCTCATGTGTTCCTTAGACTCCTTCGATCTACTATTCCATTTGTTTGGGATGACCAAGCTCAACAATCTTTTGATGCCCTAAAATTTTCTCTCACTTCTTCTTCGTTGATTAATCCACCAATATTTGAAAGGGATTTCATCTTGTACATCTCTGCGTCCACCTATTTGGTTGCTGGGGTCCTCATACAAGAATATTTTGCCAATATTTAGCATGTCATATACTATGTTAGTAAGAACCTTAATGACCCCCCTGTGTTCTAATCCCTCAACAAAAACCTAGCGCTGACTGTCGTGTTCTCTGTTCAAAAGATTCATCATTATATCCTTATGCGTACCACCAAAGTTGTGACCAATTCCAACCTAATGGATTTCTTGTTGAGTTGATGGATCATTAGCGGGAAGTATGCTCATTGGATCATTATTCTTCAAGAATTTGATCTCAAATTTGTCACACCCAAGAGTAAGAAAAGTTTAACCCCAACTGAACTCATTTATGAATTTCGCACAGGTGCGACTGATCTGCTGGTTAATGATGATCTTCTAGATGAACACTTGTTCACCATTATCTCAGATGATTCCTAGTATGGTGACATCCTTACCTATTTTCGAACCCATAAATTTTCCTCCCACCTCACTTGTGATGATTGACGATGCATTCGACATCAACCCCCTTGCTACCTACTCATTGGTGACGATCTTTATCATTGCTTTGTTGACACTGTCCTTCGTCATTGTCTCTCCCATGCTGAAGCCGAGTAAGTGCTCAATGCCTGCCATGGTGGCGCTTGTGGTGGTCACCTCTTTGGACTGGCCATTGCCCAGAAAATCATGCACACTAGGTACTTTTGGCCTTCTCTCTTTAGCAACTGTATTGAGGTAGTCAAACACTATCCCAATTGCCAGTTATACACCCTTAAGGCGTGAGCTCCACCTGCTCCCCTGTGTCTAGTTGTCACAGTCGGTCCTTTCGGTAAATGGGATATTGAATTTACGGAGTGTCAACCCCCATATGCTAATAACCATAAGTATATTATTGTGGCCATCAACTATTTCACCAAATGGGCTGAAGCCATGCCAATGTTCAATAACACCGCAACTACTGCAACCCTCTTCTTCTTTAACCATGTTATTGCCCGATTTGGGGTTCCAAAACAATTGATATCTAAACATGATCGACATTTTGAAGATGAGATATGTCTTGATCTATCCTCTTTATTGGGATTCGAACATCAATATTTGTCATCTTATTACCCCCAAGGCAATGACCAACTTGAAGCTGTTAACAAGATCCTTAAGACTATGCTTCAATGGACGGTGAATAAACACAAGACCAACTGGAATTTAATGATATTCCCTGTTTTGTGTGCCTATATAACTTATGTCAAGTCTACCATGAGGTTCATTCCTTTCCAACTTGTTTTTGGAGAAGAGGAAATTTTACTAATCGAGTGCGAATCCCTTCCCTTCACCTTGCCATCGAATTCCTCCCAGACACCCAACCTTTAGAAAAACGACTCATTGTGCTTGAGCATGCCACCAAAGACCGTCGTGTTGCATTGCAGACCATTAAAGCACCCAAAGAGCACACCAAAGATCAATATGACCGCAAAGTCCACCCTCATACCTTCCATGAAGGCGATCTTGTTCTTATGTATGACCAAGCTCATGATGTCTTGGGGCGTGGGAAGTTTGAACCATTATGGCTTGGACCTTATGTCATTCGTCAGTGTTTGGGCAAGGGAGAATACCTATTAGAGGGTCTATAAGGAGAACTCCTTCCCAATCCTCGAAATGCACTCTACCTTAAGAAATTTTACCCGTAGCATTTCTCACTGAAATGTGTGTATCTCTTTCTTTCTTCTTGAATTTAGGTAATTTGCATCCTCCACATTCTTACACATTGTCTTATTGCGTCTTTTTGATGGATCCATCATCGACACCTTGTATTGGTTTTCCGAATGTGCGAGTCGCTTCACTAGGAATCTAGCCTCGATGGCCTAGTCCATTCTCACCCCCTTGCATTCATTAGTCCATTCCAACGACGTCTGCATTGGATATGCCACCAATAGCCAGGTCGAGTATGATGCTACAGTAGGTTTGTTAGCCAATGCCCTTGATCTTCACATCCTTCACCTTCATGTTTGTCTTGATTCCTTGCTGTTTGTCATACAATTGAATGGCGTTTATCATGTGCATAATCCTGTCCTATGTAGAAAATATCTTCAAGTTAAGCTCTTGGTGCGTGAATTTGAATCCATTTAATTCAATCATGTTCCTAGAGACCAAAATCACTATGTAGATACCATTTCTAATAAAATTATAAATTGGAATTTATCACATGTAAGAAGACATCCATAAATAAATGGCGAACCACAATCGTCACAAAAATATGCATAATCATAAATATGTATTGTCATACAGTGTTTTGAGTCTACTACTCTAAATGAATTTGACATGCTTATTCACATGTTATCATAAAACAAAATGGGGACCCACATGTCCCTATTCCTAATCATTATCATTTAGAGGCTCCGGAGCCAATGACTCCATTCGCCCAGCCCGTAGATCTCGTACTGCCTTACTAGCCATTGCAATGCGCCACATGATGCCTCACCACTCTTAGGGAAGACTCGTGCACTCACTTGTATACTGATCTTCTAGGTCATGTCACCCACACTCTGTCACCCTGGTCAGTAACACGTCGCATCTACATCAGATATCCTCCATTAGAGCATCACCACCTAGTCTCTGTTGTGATGACGTACCACCATGGTATGCAGCCCCTGGCATTGTGTCTCATCTTGTGTATCCTACCGGCCTCACTGGTGCTATATATGCATACCACACAATTTATAAAATAGTACCAAATACATATATTTCTTAAACTAGAAATGCATCAAATGTATAACAATTTTCACTTACCATCTAGGCCCCATGCTCGTCTTAGTGGAAGTGGTAAGTTAGGATCCCCTTGATAGTTCATGCCACTGTATGGATAGTCGTCTATGTATAGTGGCATATGGTCCCCATGAGCAAAAAACTCAGGTCGGAACACTCGTCCGACTCCTCATTCTCCACCTCATCTCAGTAGTTTCTCCCAGCGGTGCATCCTAGGCTCCTGTGGGTCCCCATCACGGATCTGAACATAAGGATGAATAGTGGGGACCTTATCAAAGAAGAGTGAGCATAAAAATGTCCCAAATTAACAATTATCATTAGTCCTCCATCTGCATAATGTGAAATATAATTTCAACGACAACAACATAATCTAGGCCCACCCATAGAAGGTCCCTCCCAACACACTCTTCACCAACATGATCCTCCCTCCAGTGATATGGTGGAAGGCATGACTACCATAAATCACACCATCGCAATGGATGTAGATCGTGTATCAAGTCTCTCGGCCAAGTCACTGATCTGTATGGTTGTTCCCTTTGAATGACTCCTTGGTACATAGTGGTGATAAAAAAACTCACCTATATGCCTCCCATGAGACAACACTAGATATATCTCCCCTACCACCCCCAAGGGGGCAAATCCTATCAGAAAATATATGTCTTGGATCGTGATCTCGATCTTGTTCCCTTGTACTACAAAGGCCTCATGATATGGGTCCAAATAACTCACTATCCTCGGCAGCAAGGGCTCACCCGCCCTTATCGTGGGGTTCTCTAAGAAATTCAACACGCCATATCGTGCCAACACCCCTCTCATTACTTGATTCCCCTAAATCTCAGCATGGAGGGGATCCAAATCACGTTCTCGCCATGATACCTTCAACTTTGCCATACATGCAAAATACCATTATGTTTTTTCAGTTCATAGTCAAAGGCATGCTTGTCTTGTACTTAGCTTCAAATCACGACTGAACACCAATCCTGCCCATCATCTCAGCTTAGAAAATGACTTTTTCCCTCAACATTGTGTTGTATTCACTTGTAGTCCATTAGTCACTCTATTATGATTTCTGGTGCCTTTGTTAAGGACTCCTCATTTCCTTAACTCTGGCGGGCCCTCTTCTGTCGACCTCAACACATTTATTCCAGAAGAGTGTTCTAGAGGGTGGTGTACCTTGGTTCCAACTTCCATCTTTGTTCAGTGCCTTAGATCAAGCAAAGGGAATCATCATTTCCCTTTGACTTGGTTGTTTCTCATGTCCTCGACTCTAGCTCCTTATCGCACAATTAAGATTTGTGCACTTGACGGTTCGATGATCCAGACGATTGTCCCAGTGATTCCCGGGTGTGTGTGAGATGTTTTAGACCTCATGAGGGGGTGTCCCTTCAGGTAGCCCCCCACATGCCCGGATGACCACAAATGTTGATCCAACCTCAGATGTAGTTCCGCAGATATGATGGGTTTGGTTTTCGTTGCTTGCAGCACCCATAACATGCATGTCTCCTTCAGATGATCCATTCATATCTTCAGAGCCCTTTCCTATTCAACATGGCTTCTTTGGTTACGATCCCCCCTCACCATGTCAGCTTGAGGGGCATTATGTCTCATGTACTCAGATGTTATTGTATTCAGTCCTGGCCTATGTTTTTCTAGGCGCATTATGTATATGGGATCCATTGTATTATTTTTTGGCCCATTGATGCTAGTGTATCATGTATCATGTACTTTGTAGCTCAGTCCCACATTGCTAGGCTCATCATTATTATTTGTACGCAGTTATCTTGGTGGGTATGGGTATTCCCTCCCCCCGCCCTCCCCCGCCTCATTTGAGATCATGTACTCCCACATAAAAGGATACTTCTATCAGTTTAGTAGGTCTCGCCCCCTCCATTATTTGTTCATCCTTGTATTGCTTCAGTTCTTTTTCTCTCTCTTTGAATCCCCTTTCGTGTCTCGTGGAAGTGTAACCTATAACGTATTTCAGTCATATGATTTTCTCCTAACACTCATACGTGTGGGGGAAATCTGTTATCACCAAAAAATGATCACCTAGAATTTTTTAACTATGTGGATCAAAATACACCATGTAGGATTAATTTTACCATAGTAAAATCACTTCCATTGTGGAAAATAATTTATTAAACCACTTTTATTAAATTATTTTCTGATTTAAAAAAAAAAACCCATGAGAATAATTAGATAAATCATTATTTATTTAATTTTCTCTAGGAATAATTACTAAATCACAATTTAAATAATGATTCCTTGTCACATTTGGTTAAATCCCTTAGGAATAATTAAATAAATCACTATTTATTTATTATTCCTTATTTCTATTATTGGAATAATTATTAAATCACTATTTAATAATTATTTCAATTTCACACCATTCTTAATTCTCGCGAAATAATTAATAAATCATTTTATTTGTTAATTATTTCTAAATAAAGATATTTAACCATTTTAAATATCTTTTCCCTCTCCAATAAATATAATAAAGTATTCCAAGCGGTTAGATCTTGATTTGGTTAATATTATTTTATTATTCTCCATTTTCGAGATTAACTCAATACTTTGTTATAAATAGGAGGGTTTTTCGTTCATTATTGACCATGATCATAATCATCGTCACCATTATCATCTTTTTTCTTTTGAGCTCCCATTCGAGTTCTCCACATTTTGTTTGGGTTTTTCACATATTGAGAGAGAAGATCATTTTTCTGAAGCATCAAGGACATCAAAGGACCCATCCCACGGAGGGGAACTTATAAACCCATCTATATATCTCCTTCACTAGGTGTTTTTAATAAAATATTTATTCAATTAAAGACTTTCCATTCGAGTTATTGCATTGGATATTTTTACTGCTAGTTTCTATTATAGATCGTCTATAATTTTGTTGCAGGTTTTCCATTTTTATTGTACATTTGAATCGTAAGCAACCATCAAAGTGTTGTTAGGGTCACTTATGACCTAGTGAATTATGTGAAGCATTTTTGGTACACCTTCCAAGAAATTTCACACTAACAACTAGAAGAGGAATAGATGGAGGAAGAAGATACCATTCAACCCATAGATGATGAACCAGGTACTCTAGAGGAATCTCCCCTCACAGGAGGTCATATTCCATTTGGAGAGATGGTATCATACCTCCACCGATAGACATAGTCATGGATATATGTAGTGTAATGTTTGATAAACTTAAGAAAATAATCGTGCAATAAAGGCATAGATACTTTCCCAATGATACTAAAAATCTAGTCTCAGTTGCTACAGAGAAGGTGATAACTTCCAACACTAGAAGGAATCCTAAGGCAGTCATGACGACAAATGTTGCATTTGCTATAGCAGCACATGATAATTTTGAGTACTTGTTGAATGAGAATGCCAGGATGAGAAGATAACTTTATATGGTAAAGCAACAGGTGGAACATATTGTGACAAAGAATCAATGGTTGTCATCACAAAGTCTCAACACTGTAGAATGGAAATCAACCATGCAAGAAGAACTGGGTCCAATGGAGGATACCATGACACAACTATATGATGAGATGATACTTATACAACAGGTGGTATCTCCACTTGTTGAATTCAAAAGAAATCATAGGAAGTGGTAAAACTCCTAAAAGTAGAAAACAAAGCAGTCAACCAAATTCAAGAGTGGGCTGCCAAGTATTCGGATGCTTCAGAACATTTGGAAAAGAAATAAAAAATCATCGTTGAGATAGAAAAAGTTAAACTGAGACTCCACCTACATAACTACTCGCATATTGGAGCACATATGATTAGTTCTATTGGTTCATATAATCAACTACATAATGGTTTCAAGTCTCTAACAGCGAAACATAAGATGTCTGCAATAGGAAAACTTAAAGCAATCAGTGACAGAGAAGTCATCTCCCTCGAGATCATGCAATATATTGAACAAATCAAGTAGACAACAAAATAGGAAGGCTTGGAGGTTACCAAATACATTATTCTATAGTAAGCCATCACATTATTAAAAGCTCATATGAAAATTTAATGGATATGGAATAATGTGCAGTCAAGCTACAAGACCATAGTGACGAAGGCACTATAGATGAAGATGCAATATATAGGGGACTTACCAGTTTGGGTCAAAGCCATCTCAATAGAATTCAAGTCATCGAATAATTACATTACAAATGAGCTCCATGAGGAAGAAAATGACTTATCCATTTGATGAGCATTTGTCCCATATC
This sequence comes from Pinus tabuliformis, assembly GCA_031772625.1. Lineage (NCBI taxonomy): Eukaryota > Viridiplantae > Streptophyta > Pinopsida > Pinales > Pinaceae > Pinus > Pinus tabuliformis. Next base: position 1,728,569,621 of record CM062817.1, read on the forward strand.
ATTTTTGTCTTATTAGGTCACTGTCTCATATGTAATTTGCCTTATGTAATAAATGGTATATAATAAAGTCCAAGGGGTACATGTGGAATGTGAATAATCACACATGGAATGTAATAAGTCATGAATAGAATATGAATAGTCATAGAAGTCAAAGAGTCATGAGGAAGCTCAAAGGTCATTGTTATTTGTTAATAATACCTCCTCATAACTCAAATATGGGGCTTGGATTCTTGGAGCCTTTCCTTGGCTTGTCTTGTAACACATAGGAGATAGACCATTCTTTGGAGAAGAAAGTTGTGGCTTCATGTTCCACTATTGAATATAATGTTTCATTCATGTAACAATGTACTTGGGATCTTTCACTCTTAATCATAAGCTCGATGAGGCATAACTTCTTCATACATGTACCGTAGATGTAGTTGGACTATTCTGGTTATGTTTATGGTATATGTTGCTTTAATTACATACTAAGTGAATGAACTAATTCATTGGTTAGATATGGTTTTTATTGAATGAGTGTTGTTATGATTTAATGGTTATTGTTTATTATGTGGACTAATGTACAAGTATTCAACAAGTCTTTCTCTTCCTTCCTGGGCCCCACTTTAGGACAATACTATTACTTTTCTAACCAAAGGTTTGTTTTTCTTTACTAGTCGTGGATGTTCCCTCGTACAACTTACATTGGGTATCTCACAAAGCCTACATTATTGTTACACAAAGAGGTGTTGTTATCTCTTGTGTGTGTGTAACCAAGGCATACATGTGAAACCTTTCCAATGGTGGTCGGACTGTATGACCGGATGGGACTCCTACACTAAATGGTGTGAGGTCCAGTTGGCACTTCACATTAAGGAGATCCCCTTAAAATGTTGGAAACATCAAACATAATCAACATGTACCTATGCCCTAGGGCCCATGAATCCTAACATGTGAAGCAAGGTTTCCTCCTTCAAAGGTCCTTCTTGGTCTCATTATCTAATTGTCCCCATCCTATATGCTCCTTTTGAGGAGGATAATTGTCCTTTCTATCAAATCTCTCAATGAGTCTTTATGTGAACTTTGTGTATGATGTCATGCCTACATGAACCAAAGTGACCAACCCATGATACCACCATTCATGTGTATCTCTAACCAAATGTAAGGAAACATACTTTATAGCATCCACCTCTCATGGGGTTTAGCTGGAGGTATGTGTCTAGTTTCTACACCCACTCTCTAGTAGAGCTCCTGACTGAACCATCAAAGCTGGGGAGGGTTATCTTCCCCACTGTCTTCTGTATGTCTTGATTCGACTAACCTCCCCTATATAGTGTAAATTTCTCCACTCCTATGGTATGTGAAACTCTAGGATGCCTGTCATAAAAATGAGCATGAATCTAGTTTTTCATATTACCGCTACTCAACTGGACCAACATTTCTATTATCTTCTCATCATTCTTGAGGATCTCATCCATGATCCCTTGCAGTAACTCCTCCTTCCTTGAATCATTGGAATTCCTATAGTTCCACTAGTTACTATGCATGGATGACCAAATATTCCATGATCTTGTTGTCTTCCCCCACAACTGGCTAAGGTAATGCTATGATACCACTGTAATGTTCCCTCTGGGAAAAATACAGTAAATAATAGAGATGAGTTCCAAAACACTGGAATATCCAGGGATTAAAAACAACAAGAACATAGTCACAGTAAGAGTAGAAAAATCACTGATCCATTTTATTATATCATGAAAAATGAGTACATCAAAGGAGTGATGATGGAACCTAAACATGCCAAGAAAGTAGAGAAAAACCCATAAATATCTATCTGACCTAGTAAGTGTATGACTCATATATATGACATGCATGGCCCGATAAATGATTTTTTGTTAACTACTGGTTGTAAATGATGATTCCTACCCTGAATAATGCCTGGATCAACCTAAAACTCCACCCACAAACTCCTCTCCAAAAGCCCAACAAATCCCATAAATGATTTTCTCAATTGCCCGAGGGTTCCACATCGCACAAAACCCAATGTATGATCTGGTAGATGAATAAAACAATCTGAAATGGAAAAGATAAAATATAGCCTGACGAATACCTAGATCAATTTGAAACTCAATGTGTGGCCTCCTCGCAAGAAACCTAGAAAAACCTAGAAATGGTTTGGTCCGAAACTTGAGAGTGAAAAACCCCTTCAACTGGTGCGAATGGCCCAACTAGCTAGCTGGTGTAATTCTTTGCAAAATTTAGCTGCTAGAAATGTCCCACAACTCACTAGCTGAATACTCCATAATTCTCTGATAAATTTCTGCAAAATGCTCCCGACCTCCAGCTCCAAAGAGATCCCAAACTTCTCAACAAAATAGGTTGCACAGGCTTCCTCTAGTGAGACCCACACACTGCTAGGAAGAGATAGATTCATCCCTCAAAGAAGGTCCAATCTTTTGCTAAAATCTCCACAAATATTCTGGCTCCCAGATAAAGTAATTCCCGAAAATATGCCCGACCAACTCCTCTGCAAAAATTTATGTGTAGCCAAATTTACTATTGCCCCACACCCAAGAAATGCACACTGCTATCAATGGATTGAATTGAAGCTCAAGTGAAGCCCCGTGTTGGACTCCAATGATTTTTCCAGTTAGGGAGACACTCTAAGTTCTCTAAAACTGATTGGACTCCACCTCAAATTCTTGTACTCAACAACACTCCAAACCCTTAACATGCTAAATAGTTAACAAGAGATCCATTTCTAAAATAAATTAGAAATAATGAGCTACCCTTCCCTTTTCTCCCCCTTATATAGTTTTTCTTCAACTTTTCCCTTTATTTTCTTTTATTCCTTAAGTGATTCAGGAAAGTGGGTTTTTCTTTTTAATTATTTAATCGCCTTTTAAATCCCCTTGGCCCCCTTTTTCTTAGGATAACCACATTTATCTCCTTAGTATTGGCCCCTGTGACCCACCAATAGTATATTCTCATCACTGCTACCACAACCGTGAGAGTCTTCACTAACCTACTCAAATAGTAAATAAAACATTAGGGACATTACAAATTAAAAAAATGAAGGCAAGATTGTTTGCAAGAATAAAAATATTACAATATACTATCATCGAGCATTCAAGAATTGATGGTTGTAGAAGTAACTTAGAGCCATTTGGCTTGTATAGCCTTAATAAAATCCAATTATTGAAGCCTAGCAATTTTGGTCATTTTGTGTGTGTTACCCATATATTATAATCACATGATGCCTAGATTTGCCCATATAATTGAGAGTAGTATTTCCTCGGTAAAACCAAAATTTTAATGAATTTTTGTAATAACTATTTTTTAGGAATAAGACATCATTATAAATCAAACGTATATATTCCTATGCAAAAATTTGCAAGTACATCGGAATTTTAATAATTCTGGGTAAGCAATGTTTATTTACAAGATTTACAAAATTCTTAAATTAATTTAAATTTCAGAGGTAAGAATTCATTGATATATTATTACTCTTGTATATCTCTAGGCAAAATTTGCGTGTATATCAAATATGTGGCAATTCAAGATAAGAATTTGATTTTTTATCATAATTTAATAAATTATTGAAACAACTTGGTTGCTATAATTATGAATTCATCTATATATTATTCATAAACATATTTGTATGTGAAGTTTTGCATGAATATTAGAGTTTGGTAATTGTGAGTAAGGATTTATTTATTATCAAAATTTGATGATTTCTTATTAAAAAATAGTCCCTGGATAATGGTTGGTAAGGATTTTTTTATGATCCAAATTTGATGATTTCTTATAAAAACTTGAGGGACTAGTCCCTCAAAGTAAGAATTATTTTATACATTGTTTCGAGGGACTATTTTTTATTATAAGAAATCATCAAATTTTAAATATAAATAAATTGTTATTAACAATTACCAAAACCCTAATATTCATGCAAAGCTTAGCATGCATGCATAATATAAAAAGGTTCCTACTTCCAAGGATTGAATTTCTATTAAAAATTGCCAAATTTGGATTTTATATATATATATATATATATATATATAACAATGTGTGTTGTTGAAAAGTGTAACTAGGTTCGGTCTTCATAATTATCATTATACTTGTGTCATTATGTATTTTATGTAAAAAGAAAAATGAAGATTTTTTTTTTAATTGTTATTATTATCATTAAGCATGGGCTTCATGCTTTTAGGATTTATTTAGTCAAAGCCTATTTGTAATTTTTGTAAATAAAATTAAAAATTTATTTTCAAAAATGTAATTTGGGTTAAGTCACCTCAAGAAGGCAAGTCAACCCTCTGGATGACAAGTCCGTTCACTCAAAATATGTGTATTTTCACATATGAGAACAACTATATATTGGCATACATCCTCCACCAAAATGGCAAGCAATTCGATGCTTTTCTATGATGTGTTTGAGGTAAAAAAATCTTGCGAAATTTAGAGGCTAATAATTATGACGTCTTGTGAGATCTTGAGGTCATATGGTTTGAAAGAAATATGAGTTTCTTGTGGTAAATGATCTGAACTAAATGTGAGTTTTTATGTGGGAGATGGTTTGAAAGAGATGGGATTTTTCTGTGGTAATTAGCTTGTGAGAAATGTGGGCTCTTTGTAGCAAATGATCTAAGATAAAAGCAATTTACCTGAGGCATCTGAGATGAGATTTATGCAAACTATTGTGACTGTGATTGATGCTATTTATTATGACTAAAATGATGAATTTGGAGGGCTTGACTTGGCATCTTGGAGGTTGGATTCTTGGGTCTTGGATTTCTCAATTTGATCTGATTCTATAAGAAGAGGAATTTTCTGGGTTTCCCCCCTTATGGGGCTTTAGCCTTGGTTTGGATAGCCTACATATTTGTGTTCTTTTCTGATCTTCATATTTCATGTATTTTGGTAATTGTTTGATGAATAAAAATATAAAATTAATGAAAATCCAACAAACACTCACAAATAATTATCATGAAAGAGAAATCAACCCTAATACATAAACACATTGATTTCCCAACATGGTATCAAAGCTAAGGTTTACAGAAGGTCACAAATTGTTGGCATGGGAGTTCGATATTTCTATGATGATGACAACATTCTTTGATGCAAATACAAGCTACAAGAATGAGCACCTAAGATGAACCCTATACATAATATATGAAGTCTTCTACAATGTTCTCTGTGATCTATGGAGGAAGATGAAAGTATACTCAATATAGTTTGAAACCTCTTGGTCAAAAACATGTTTTGAATAATTGAATGAAATGCATCAATATATCCCGAGAAAACAAAGAAGTAGATTAATTTCTACGTCTGACATGTAACCTAAAGTGTCATAGTTTACGAAATATTGAAGAACTATTTATAATAATAGATATACTAAACATAGATCTAAACCTGTGACTCCAATGGGGGTATTAAAATTATGTGACATACTTCTCCCTTCATACAATTGAGTGGAAAAAGGACTAAAGTCTACTTACATTGCCATCCAGGACCGAGAAGAATAATTTAATCTTAGCCTTAGAGGAACAACACAATAGATCATTTCTAAAGGAAACGTTGAGAAGCATACTTAACAACAACATTGTTATAATACTACTAAAGCAAATATTGTGATATGAAGTCCATTTCTGAAGTACAAATATGAGAAACAATCTTGAATGAAGTCAATACATGTCAACTGATGGTGCAACACGCCCCCCCCCCACATTTACCCGGTTTTACAAGCCCTCTAGATAAATGTGAAGCGAAGTGCCACTATGACATGACCCGACCTCCAAGTTCTAGTTCTGGAAGTGGGGCCAACAACCCGAAACCTTTATTGACAATCCTCAGAGACCATAGACTATTCAGAAGGCTACAAACCACCCCAGGTAATCAATCCCTGAAATGGTCCTCATTTTCACTGACCTAACACCCCAACCACACGCACAACAGGGAAAGAGTGTGGTTATAGGCCTCCAACCAGACACATAGGCTTGCTTCCATGCAGTTATGGCCTAAATTCCCTTGTTCTGAGTCTGCAATATTGAGATCTAAACCACTTTTCTAGGCTAGCCTCCTGACCATTGTCCATAACTTCCTATAACTTTCTAGAATCATAATGTACATGACGACAATGCCAAAAACTCAAACTTGAACTCAGAACTTAACCTAGACTGCTTAGAACATGACAAGCATTTTCATCAAACATAAGGTAAACATGTGAACTACAGGTCATGAATTCATATCTAAGTATAAATCTATGAACTTCATTTGAAAATCATCGAGAAGGTCTAATGCCTTCTCAAGTAGTTGCAACAACACTATTTAGTCCATGCATTCATCAACCATTCAATAACTTATCAAAGCATGAACAAGAGCCATACTTAGAGAACATCATAGAACCATGTTTATAACCAATATATAACCAGAACACTAACCATGACAGAAAAACTATCAAATCAACATAATAACCTCATAAATCACAATAGGAAAATAACTCTTATTAACTTATGCAAAATTCAACCAAGTCAAATACTTCAACGTACCACCTGACCATAGATTGAGCTGAACCAAATTATTCTTTTAACCAATCACCCTTGTTCCATATTACAAGCATGGATGTGGGATCTCATGGGATAAACCAATACATAAACAATTAAGGGAATCCAGAGGTTAAACCACCTTCTCACCTAAACCAATCCTGAGATCACAAAACCAAACCAAGCTTGGATGCCTCAAAATTCCTTCGCTAGACCTTGATGAATTTTCCTATCTCCACCCACTTATTGAGGGCTTCTTGAAGAAAACCATCTCCACCCCAAACCCTTGGGAATTTTCCTGAGACCACCTCACCCAATTCCAAAACCTTCTGAAAATCCAAAGCTTAACCAAAAAAAGAATCCCATCACACCATGGTTATCTAGGAAATGGAAAGGAAAGGTTGAAACCACTGTCAAACTAGGAAAATCCCATTCCGATGAAAAAAAATAAACCAAATAAATAAATGCATGAACCATGCATTCACACCTTGGCTAGGAAACCACACATGCAATGCGTTACCTACAAAATCCTCCAATTGAAGTTGCTGATCCAACGTTCTCCTTGATTTCCTTGCTTGTCCTTGCTTTCCTTTTCCTTCCTTTTACTTGATTTATTTCTCCTCTTGGATCTCCCTCTCTCTCTCAAACTGATCCAAGCCAAAATTGACCAAAAATCTAGAATTGACAAAAAGTTGTGAATTGATTCTCTGATGCATTTTTATTATTGATGTCTCTATTTTCTTCATTTTTCTCTAATTTCCTTAGCATGAAAATATGTGTCTCTTCTCCTATTTTCCTTTATTTTTCATAAACAAATGCCAATTATTACCTCATTGCCTTTTCCAATTTCCATAGTCATAAATAAACCAAAAGCGATGCCCACTATAGTGTTTTCCCAACATTCAACTTGGATTACGTGTCCCATGACCTTGGTCTTATTTTTAATTTATTAACCTTTATTACATGAACTTTAACCCAAGGCTATTACAAACCCCTTCCCATTGGGGAAACACCGTCCTTTGTGTTCAATGACACCTATAACCAAAAAACTGTTGAAAACAAAACATATTGTGTATGGAGCTTTATACCATAGCTTCATACAATATTTATAATGATATCCCACTGAAGAACAAAACAAACATACCACTTATTGGAGCTTTACAACCCATCTCATTGTGACATTTACAACCATACACATATATGCATATACCAAAAAATCATTTGCTTGAACCAACAAATAATGAACGGTACAAAGCCCGCATATGATCAACCATCTTCCATGTAGCTTCATTAGACGCAAAGTGCTTCCACTACACTTTAACTTGCTCGATTGCTCTGTTATAGAGCATGAATTGTTTCTGCTGCAATATGCATTGTGGTTCTAGCTAGAATTCTCCCTCTGGTTCCACCTACAATACATACCAATCAATCACATGATCAACATCCTTCATGTCAGAAATTAATTAACGGAGCAATGAAATACACAAAATATTGCAGAAACACAAATATAGAAACACATAAAACAAGAGAGACACAGATATACGTGGTCCACCCAATTTGGGCTACGTCCATAAAGAAACAACCAATCCTTCCTTTTATATTATCCATAAAAATGAAGAGATGCAACCTACATCAGTTCCAATGTAATTTCCTCTTCACTCTCACACAATCTCTCCCCCCCCTCTATGATTAATAATATGCAACCGCAATACAATTCCATCATATAAACCGAGGGTTACCTTCTAGGGTAAAAAACCCTAAATTAACATAACTTCTACTATTAGATCATCTACTTAATGAATGGCCCATATTGACTACAAAATTACAATATTTTATAGGGTAAGTTTTCATCTATTTTTAGCTTTTGGGGCACTTCCCCAAATGCCTGCTGGGGGGGGGGGGGGGAGAGGGGCTCATAAAATTTGTCATCGCCCCCCCTAGACCCCCCTGAAAATGATTAAATGGGTGACATTTCCACCCCATTATGAACATGGATGCAACACAATTGAAAAAAAAACCTTTAAACAATCAAGAAGATAATCAGGTTCCACACCCAACAATCTCCCACTTGGAGACTAATTATATAAACTCCGTCGTTGCTTCACTTGATGGACAATGACTCCAATTGGATCTAGATGTTTATCATATTCACTATCATACTTGAAGACCAATTGAAACTGAGCAGGATCTCAGTTTCTCCCTGGTTATAACTTTTGTTAACATGTCTGTAGGATTTTGGCTAGTGTGTATCTTTTCCAGCTTCAATTGTCCATCTTCCAACACTAACCATATGAAATGGTACTTGGGTTGTATAGGTTTAGTCTTGGAATGAAATGATAAGTTCATTGCAAGATGAATGACACTCTGGTTGTCACTGTATAACCTGCCCATCTCCTGCTTCTTGCCCAACTCATCTATAAACCTTTGTAACCGAATCATTTCTTTACTAGCCTCTGTAGCAACAACATACTCCGCTTGCATTGTTGAAAGAGAAACAATGTTTTGCAACTTTGAAACGCAACTGACAGTTGTTCCACCTATAGTAAACACATACCCTGTGGTGCTCCTATTGTTATCTCTATCACTTACTATATTTGCATCAACATATCCCTGTAGAGAAATGTTTGAACCACCAAAGCATAATACTTGATTTGTGGTACCTCTCAAAGACATGAGAATCCACTTCACTACCATCCAATGCTATTTTCCTGGATTGTTGATATACCTGCTTACAACTCCTAATGCATGTGAAATATCAGGCCTTGTGTAGACCATTGCATACATTAAGCTTCCAACTATTAATGAATATGGAACTTTACAAATATAATCCATCTCTTCTCGAGTCTTGGGACACATCTCCTTAATTTGAAATGGTTGGCCAAAGGTGTACTAACTAGTTTTTCATTATGCATATTAAATATTTCCAACACCTTTTCTATGTACTCACTTTGAGACAATGTTAATTTGTGATTTTTCACATCTCTAGTTATTCTCATACAAAGGATTTGTTTTGCAACACCCAAATCCTTCATTGCAAATGAGTTTGCCAATTTTCCTTTGAGCACATTTATTTCTTGCATGCTAGACCTTGCAACAAGCATGTCATCTACATACAATAGCAATATAATATAGCTACCATCATTTTATTTCTTAATATAAACACAATGGTCAGAGTGACATCTAGTATAATCGTGTTCAGACATAAACCTGTCACATTTTAGATACCACTGCCTTTGAGCCTGTTTTAAGCCATATAAACTCTTCTTCAATTTTCACAGTAACTTATCCTTCCCTTTGACTTCATATCCTTGTGGCTACTGCATATATATTCTTCACCATGACCATTCTCATCATTACCATTATCTTCTAATCACATTTGAGCTCCCACTTGAGTTCCTCCAAATCCCCATGGAGAAAGGTTGTCGTTACATCTAATTGCTCAAGATGAAAATATTTTGCTTCCACTAGATTTAAAATAGTTATGATTGAAGTAATTTTAACAATAGGAGAAATAAATTCATCAAATTATATACCTTTATTTTGTACAAACCCCTTCACCACAAGTCTAGCCTTATAACCTGTAAACCCATTTATTCTGTAATGTTGTTGTACCTACAGAAAACTTGACTAAGTCCCAAGTCTGGTTATGCATTAAGGAGTCCATCTCTTCTTCCATGGACTGCACCCATTGCTTCCTGGTTTCTACCTACATTGCTTCTTCATATCTTTCTGGTTCACCAGAATTAGTCAAGAATACATAATATAATGAAGGAGAGTATTGTTTAGGGGATCTACTTATCCTGGTAGATCTTCTAACACCAATTTCAGGTGTTTGAGGTTCTTGTTGTTATTGTGGTTGTTGTTGTTGTTGTTGTTGTGGCTTCTGATCATTATGATTTGCAGAGACCTTTACTTTTTTTGTGATCTCATCAAGCACTACGTATTCTTTGTTTTCTTTTTCCTATTTCTTTACCTACATTTGATCCTTATACAAGACCTTTTCATTGAATATGACATCTCTGCCCCTAATGATTTTTTGATTTTCATAATCATATAAGTGATAACCAAAATAATTTACACCATATTCAATAAAGGTACTTTTCTTTGATTTTTCCTCAAGTTGTGTTTTATTTTCTTTATTGATGTGGACAAAGGATTCACAACCGAAAGTCTTTAAAAATGACTAGTTTACCTTTTTACCTTCCCATGCCTCCTCTGGAATACTACTATCCAAGGAACTTAAAGGCCCTCTATTTATTATATAAACAACAATATCTACAACATCTACCCAAAATTTTAAGGGAAATCCTGCATGTAATCTGAAGCACCTTGCACGCTCCACGATTGTTTCGTTCATCCTTTCTAACACACTATTTTCCTGTGGTTTTCCTGGAAGTATCTTCTCTTTGCAAATTCCATGCTAGGAATAGTAGTTATAAAACTCTTTGCTATAGTATTCACCTCCATTGTCTAATATAAGACACTTCAACTTCTTTCCTATCTCATTCTCAACCAAATCTTTCCATTTCTTGAAAGTATCAAATACATCAGATTTATTTCGAATACAACAAATCTAAGTTTTCCTAGTTGCATCAACAATAAAAGTAACATAATAGTGAGACACCGAGAGATGATACCTGAGAAGATGCCCATACATTTGTATGTACAACCTCTATTTTTTCACTCTTCTTTTCCTTTCCAACTCTGATATATCTGATTCTCTTATGTTTTCCATAAACACAATTTTCAGAGAAATCCAAATCAAAATGCTTTAAATCTGACAGCAAAATTCTTGAGTGAATAATATACATCCCCTTCTCACTCATGTGCCCAAGCTTATGATTCTAGAGTGTCGTATCTTCTCCTATGGAGGTTAAATCATTAACAAAATTAGAAATATTATTGCATAAATACAATGTACAAACCTTTTCTCCTTTTTTTATTATTAGAGCTCCTTTAGTGAATTTCCAGGTTTTGTATGTAAAAGTAGTTACACAACCTTCACCTCCCAACTACCCTATTGAAATTAGTTTTTTTATTGAGATCTGGAACATGCCTTACCTCCTTTAATATCCGTTGGTTTCCATTCCGTTGCTTTATAAAAACCATACTGATTCCAACAATTTTACAAGGTTTATCATCACCTAGATGAACCTATCCAAAATCTCCTTGAACTTAGTCATGAAAATGTTTCCTATAAGGTGTGGCATGGAATGAGGCCATGAATCTACCACCTAGGCATCAATAATATTATCTAAATAAAGAATCAAAGCATCTTGCAACACATCACCTATCACATCCACTTCATGATTTTTCTCTTGCTTTCCATGTCCTTCTTATCCCTTTTGAGATTTATAGTCTTTCTTCAGGTGTCCTTTCTTCCCACATTTCCAACACACTATCCCTTATTTGGATTTGGACATGTCTTTTCTTTACTTACTGTGATTTCTTGGGCTCCTTCCTCTTTTCATTTTTATTTCCCTAGTATCTGCAGTCAAAGCATTACCTGATGTATCACCGGAGATTTTCCATCGCATTTCCTCACTAAGGATGGCACCAACAACATCATCAAACTTTAAAGTAATAGATCCAGAGAAAGAGTTACTAATATCCATAACTAGGCCATTCCAAGTTTCTAGCAATGAGCACAGAAATAACAGAGGCTTAACTTCATCATCAAAATTTATCCTTACAGATCTTAACTGACTAGTAACCGTGTTAAATTCATTTAAATGATCAACAATAGATCGAACTTCTCACATCTTCATATTAAATAGATGCTTCATAAGAAATATCTTATTTGAGGTTGAGGGTTTTTCATATAGTTTGGCCAATTCCATCATTAAAACTTCTGTTGTTGTTTCCTTTGAAATATTGAATGTCACCGACATTGCTAGACACAGTCATATTGTTCTTAGTGCCTTTCTGTCCAAAATATCCCATTCTACATCTTCCATACTCGTCAGATTCTTTGATTTCCACTAAATGGTAGGTACATATATTTCTAATATATATAAATTTCCATTTGCATTTTCCATAGTTGGTAGTTTTGGTCGTTAAATTTATCGACCCTAAACCTACCATCATCCACCATTTCTCCCACTTGAACCAGGAACCCTTCTCTCTTGTGAGTTTATCAACCAAATAAACCTTCGTCTTTGATACAAGTTTTTATAAATTAATTAATAGAGTAATTAAATACACAAAATATTGCAGAAACACAAATACAAAAACACATAAAACAAGAGAGACACATATATATGTGGTTCACCCAATATGGGCTATGTTAATGGAGAAGCAAATAGTCCTTTCTTTTATATTATCCAGCAAAATGAATAAATACAACCTATAGCAGATCCGATGTAATTTCCTCTTTGCTCCCACATAGTCTCCTTTGTCTCTCTCTCTTAGAATTATAATACAAAGCCGCAATACAACTCCCTCATATAAATCAAGGGTTGCATTCTAGGGAAACAAAACCCTAAATTAACATAACTTCTACCATCATATCATCTGCCTAATGAATGACCCATATTGACAACAAAATTACAATATTTTACAAGGTATTTTTTCATCTATTTTTAGCTTCATGGGGAATTTCCCTTGAACCCTTGCTAGAGGGGGCTCATAAAATTCATCGTCGCCCCCACCTGGACCCTCCCGATGGAGATTAAAGGAGCAACATTTCCATCCTGTTAGGAATATGGATTCAACAAGTCTGAAACAAAAAATATCTAAACAATCAGGAATATAATTAGGCTCCACACCTAACACTTTACATATCTCTTAAGAAATGAAACATGGAAAACATCATGGACTTTCACTGTTGGAGGTAGTGCAAGTCTATAGGCCACTGGCCTAATCCTCTCAGGATCTCAAAAGGCTCACAATACTGAGGTGCTAACTTGGCACATGACCCAATCCTCAAAGAGCTCCTCTTGGGATTTATGTGCAAGTACACATGCTCCCAACTTGAAATTCCTTGAATTACCTATGTTGATATGCATAACTCTTCTACCTATCCTGTGCTTCCTTCAAATTTCTCTTAATAACCTACATTTCTTGTTCCATATTTGCAAACATGTCTGGTCCAATCAACACCCTATTCACTAGATCACTCCAATTGATAGGAGTATTACAACTCCACTCATAAAGAGCCTCAAATGGACTCATCTTCAAGGACTCCTGATACCCATTATTATATGAAAACTCTACCAGTGGAAGATACTCCTCCCACTTCCTCTATTGATGCATGACATACATCCTCAACATGTCCTCAAGAATCATGTTCACCCTCTATGTCTGTCCATCTGTATAAGAATGATAAGAGCTGATGAAAGCTATCTCTGTCCCCAAACCTGCAAACAACTCCTTCCAAAAAATGGAAATGAACTTGGCATATTTGTCTCATATAATCTTCCTGGGAACACCATGCAATTTCACTATCTCCCTCATAAATATATGAGCTACCTCCCTAGCTAAATTCATAGAATTCACTACAATGAAGTGAGCTACCTTACTCAATCTATCAACCACAACCATGATGGAATCATGCTGCTTCAATGTCCTTGACAAACTTGTAATGAAGTCCATGGAAATGACCTCCCATTTCCACTCGAGAATTGGAATCAGTTGTAACAAAAAAACTATATGCTTACACTCTCGCAACAACCTCAACCACCTCTTTCTTCAAGTCCAGCCAATGGTATAACTTCTTAACAGTTGTCAAAGTCTTCTGATTACTCGGTGACCTACATACGGCTTGACATGAAACTCCCTCAAGATAAGATTCTTGAGCTCATTTTCATCTGGCACATAAATATTGTTCTTGAATCTGACCAAGCCATGTGCTATGAGATGATACTCCTCATCCATATCACCTTCTCCCTGCTACTGTCACTGGTGCCTCAATTGTTGGTGCCTGTCATCATGTTATCCTACCTGCAAGATCCACTCCTGCAAATTTGTCCCATAAGAACTCACAATTGCAATATGATTCACCTCCACTCTCCTACCAAGAGCATGTTTAACCCGATTATCCTTTCCCTTGATGTACCTGATCTCACAGTCAAATTCACTGAGGGTATCCAACCATCTAGCTTTCCTGGAATTTAGATTAGGTTGGTCAAACAAATATCTTAGCCCACTATGATCACTGATCAGAATAAATCTCTTGCCAAGGCAATTCCTCCACATCTTCAAGGCGTGTATAATAGCTTCCAACTCAAGATCACGAGTCACATAGTTTTTCTCATGCTCATTAAACTTCCTTGACTCATAACATAACACTTGTCCTTCCTATATCAAGACTCCACTAGTCCTCTCTTGCAAGTATTTGTACATACCATGAACTCTTTATCAGGATATGCAATCTTCAAGACTGGAGCATTTTTAGGAAAATGCTTTAACTACTTAAAACTATTTTCACACTCCTCAGTCCATTAAAACTTCTTTCCTTTCCTCTGCAATGATGTAATACGATAGGAAATCCATGAGAAGTTCCTGATGAACCTCCCGTAGTAACCTGCTAGTGCCATGAATGATATGACCTAATCCACATTCCTAGGAGCTGGCCATTCATGACAACTCTAATCTTTTCCAGGTCCACTGCTATACCTTCCTTGGAAACAACATGTCCCAAGTATTGAAATTCAGTCTGAAACAAAATTTCACTTTCTAAGCTTGGCATACAATTAATGCTCTCTCAACAATCTTAATATTTATGCCAGGTGCTCTGTATTCTCTTCTTCATTCTTAAAATATATCAATATTTCATCAATAAACACTATCACAAAGTTGTCCAGATAGGGACACAATACATTGTTCATCAAACACATGAAATTAGTTTAGCATTAGTGAGACCAAATGTAACCACTACACACTCATAATGCCCATACCTGGTATGGAATGAATCCTTGTCGATGTCCTCTTATTTGATGTGTACCTGATGATATCCTAATATCAAGTCAATCTTTGAGAAAGTTGTTACTCCCTTCAACTGATCAAACAAGTCACCAATCCAAGGCAAAGGATACCTATTCTTGATATTCACCTTGTTCAACTTCCTATAGTCAATACACAACCTGAGAGTACCATCCTTCTTCTTCACAAACAATATTGGTGCACCCCAAGGTGACAAACTTGGCCTTGTGTATCATTTATCAAGCATTTTGTTAAGTTGCAACTTCAATTCCACTAAACTTGGAGTGCTCATCCTGTAAGGTGCCTCTGATGTTGGTGCTTCTCCTAGTACCAACTCAATAGAGAAATCCACTTCTCTATGAGGCGGTAACTCTGAAATATTTGCTAGAAATACATCCTGAAACTGCTGCAAACCAAATACCTCTTCAAGACTTCATCATCCTCAACATCCTTCCATTTGTCACTAGAAACATGCACCGCAAACAATACACACCCTTTCTTGCATAGTTGTAACCATTCTCACTAATGTAGGCTTCTTTCCCTTCAAGATTCTCTCTTCTCCATCATCATCCAAGCACTCAATAGCCTTCTCTTAACAATATACCTTAGTCCTATAAAGGTAAAACCAATCCACGCTCAAAAGAATTATATATGAACCCAATGGAAGCACATTTAGATTTGTTGATGTAGGCATACCATTCATCCCAAATGCACATGCTCTCACCCAATGATGAACTCTTTTCTTGGTACCTGTAGCCAACTCCACCAACAAAGACTCTGCATGCACTTATTTATTCAAGTCACAATTATCTAGTAGGTTAGGACTAACATAACTATAATTATATCCAAGGTCAATCAAAATGGAAATAAATTGATCACAAAGCTTATCTTCCATCTCAATAATGGATGTTTGGTGATTTTCCTACTTGTTATCAAATGCTACATAATTCCAAGGAACACTCTGACCAACATCCCCAACTGTTTTCACCTCATGATCACTATAGATCTAAGGCTTGCCACCCTGGTACAACAGACAATCCTTCTTACGATGATCTTTGCCACAAATCCATCACTACAATGGTTCTCTACCACTACCTTTATTCTGCTGCTCTCGAGGCTGAGATCCATGTCCCTTCTTAACTGCATTAAAATTCTTGTAAGGACCCATATTTTCTTTCCCTCCTGCATCTTGAGGTATTTCCTGCTTCAAAGGCCATTTTCCTTCAGCCTTCTCATTCCCTTTCTAGTCACGGTTAGGATCAATCTTGCGCTTTGACTAATCATAGCAATGCTTCAATTTCCCAATGAATTTCTCCAATGACAAAGGCTCATCATACTCAATTCATTCCTTGGATTCTAATGGAATTTCACTGATGAACCTTTAAACCTTTGTCTTCTCATGCTTGAGGTGAGGCATATACCTCAACAACTCAAGAAATTTCTTCATGTACTCTTCATATGTGATAGACCCCATTTTCAGCTCATAGAAATCCTTATCTTTTCCATCATAGTATATCTTAGAAAAATATTTCTTTCTGAAGAGTCTTTTAAACTCATGCCAACTCAACTCATCTGTCCTGTTGTCTCTGACAAACTTCACATTTTCCCATAATATATATTCTTTTCCCTTGAGACTGGAAATATCTATCATGGCTTTCATATTCTATGTATAATCATGCAACTCAAAGAACTCCTTCATCCTACGTAGCCATGCTTCTGCATCTTCTGGTTTCTTCAACTCTCCATCGAATGTAAGAGACCCGACTTTCTTGAACTCATGTGACAGGCACCCCCTCTCATTCCTCTTGTAAAGATGATATCGATGATGACCATGCTGTCTCTATGAACCAAAATTAGAATAGAACCCATAAGAAATACCTCTCCTTTCAGGTGTATCCATCCATATACTACCTCTGACTATGTCCTCCCTATCCAACATTTATCCTGATCGAGACCTACTACCATATGCCCCATTAGTCCTTTCCTCCTGTCCATAACTTATCCGTGGTTGTCCCTATCTTTGCAAATATGATAAACTTTAAAATATGAACACATTAACCTCAACTTTCTTTTCCTAAGATCTAGAAAGCCTTTCCTGTGACTGAATTATCCTATAATTATCTACCTTGCAACTCCTGGTTTGCCTTTAGAATTTTGAAGTTATCTATTATGTGAGGAGAGTACTCTTCTCCTTGCTGCTCAGCTGATCTATAAGGAATGTCACGTGAGTTTTAATCCATTATTGTACTCTGCATCTTTGATCTTCTTCTCCTATAAACATGCCATGTTATATAAACCAAATATAAACATAATCAAACATACCTTAGTGTGTTTTAGGGGAGGCTATCTCATCTACATAAATCAGTCCATATTAGCATGATATACATGTATATAAACATAATGACACCAACATATCAACTTGTTGATATCATGCACTATAACATCGACTATATACATGAAAACCATAACCACTACAATGCATGCATACGACTGACATGCATGCGTAAAAATCACATCCTGCCCATCCAATCCAAGTGTTTGAACCTGGAAGCTCTGTTACTAATCTATAACATGCCCCCCATATTTACTCGCATTTAGAAGCCCTCTAGGTAAGTGTGAAGTGGAGTACCACTATGACATGACCTAACCTCCAAGTTCTAGTTATGGAAACGGGGCCGACAACCCGACACCTTTACTAACAACCCTCAGAGACCACAGACCACTCAGAAGGCTATAAACCACCACAAGTAGTGAATCCATAAGTTGGATTTTGACTAAACTAACACCCCAACCACATGCACAATAAGGAAAGAGTGTGGTTATAGGCCTCCAAATGCACACATAGGCCTACTTACATGTGGTTATGGCCTAAATTACCATGTTTTGACTCCGCAGTCCTGAGATCTGAGCCACTTTTTTAGAATAGCCTCCAGACCACTGCCTGAAAATTCCTGTAACTTTCTAGAATCATAATGTTCATGAATACAATTCCAAAAATTAAAAATTGAACTCAAAACTTGACCTAGATTGCCTAGAACATAACAAACATTTCATCAAAAAAATGGTAAACATGTAAGATACAGGTCATGAATGCATATCTGAGTATAAATCTCTAAAATTCATCTGAAAATTATCGAGAAGGTATAATTCCTTCTCAAGTAGTTGCAACAACACTAGTTAGTCCATGCTTTCATCAACCATTCAATAACTTATCAAAGCATGAACAAGAGCATAGCTATATCACATCATAGAACCATGCTTATAACTAGCATATAACTAGAACATTAGTAATGATAGAACAAAGATCAAATCAAAATAATAACAAGTACAAGTGCTCATAAATAAAAAAAGGAAAATAGCTCGTATTAACTTATGCAAAAGCCAACCAAATCATGAACTTCCATGTACCACCTAACCATAGATTGAGTTGAACCAAATATTTCTTTCAGGTAATCACCCCCGTGCCATATTCCAAGCATGAATTCAGGATCTCATGGGATAAACCAAGACATAAAATACTAAGGGAATCCAGAGGTTAAACACCCTCCACCCTCAAATTGCCATGATATCACCTAAATTGGTCATGAGATCACAAAACCAAACCAAACTTGGATGCCTCAAAATTCCTTCACCATACCTTGAGGAATTTTCCTGTCTCCACCCACCTGTCGAGGGCTACCCGTAGAAAACCATATCCACCCCCAGCCGTAGTAATTTTCCTGAGACCACCTCATCCGGTTCCAAAACCTTATGGCAAGCCAAAGCTCAACCAAGAAATGCATCCCATCACACTATGGATATCTAGGAAATGGAAATGCAAGGTTAAAACCATTGTTAAAACAAGAAAAATCCATGCCAATGAAAAAAAATAAACCAAATAAACAAATGCATGAACCATATATTCACACCTCAGGTAGGAAACCACACGTGCAACCTGTTGCCTACAAAATCCTCTTGCTCAAGTTTTTGATCAAACATTCTCCTTGCTTTCCTTTGCTTTACTTGCTTGTCCTTGATTTCATTTTCCTTCCTTTTGCATGCTTGGTTTCTCTGTTGGAGCTCCCTCTCTCTCTCTCAAAACTGATCTAAGACAAAATTGACCAAAAGATAGAACTGATCAAAAAGCTAGACCTGGCAAAAAGTTGTGAATTGATTCTCTGATGCCTTTTTATTATTGATGTTTCTATTTTTTTCTATTTTCCTTCATTTTCCTCTAATTTACTTACAATGCAAATATGTGTCCCTTCACCTCACTTTTCTCCTATTTTCCTTTCTTTTTCATAAATAAATTCCAATTATTGTCTCTTTGCATTTGTCAATTCCTTTGCGAATTTCCATAGCCATAAATAAACCAAAAGTGATGCCCACTATATTTTTTTTCCCAACGTTTAGCTTGGAATACATGTTTGATGATCTTGGTCTTATTTTGCCTTTATTAATATTTATTACATGAATTTCATCCTTAGGCTGTTACAAATGGAACCAAGACAAAGCTAGCAACTCAACTAAGGTCCTGTAGTTGAAGAATTTGAGGCACCATTTGTTAAAAAAAAATTGGTACTTGATAATTGAAGATAGTGACAAAGGACCAGATCTTTGCAACGAAGAGGTAATGTAAGGTTGTAGAGGTATGTATTGTCTTTGTATGAATTTCATTTCCTAGGTCATGATGATGATGCTTTGATAGATAGCAGAAGGGACTGCATAAATATATATATCAGAGACCATTACATACTATATATAGTTGATACATTAGCACACCAAGTAGTTCATTGCATATGGAAGCTAGTATAAAGGCATATCAATAGTTAGGGTTTTGCGACATGCTTATAGAATTTTTCAATTATTGAATAGAAGGTCCTAGTTACTATGCATGATATATGGTATGTAAATCCTAACAAAAATTTTAAAACCTTAGAAATATAAACCCTAATCAATTGTTTCCGATGTAAAAATAAAAACCTAGCTCTTAAGAATGACATGAATGACATCACGTTGATGCGAGGACAAGGATGATGAAAGACCCAATATTAAGAGGGAGATGACTCTCTTCAAAAAGGATAAGTGTTCTATATTTAATTTCTTTAATTATTACTATTGTTATGCTTTATATATAATTTTCCCTTTTTGTTCTTTCATGATCTTCTAATAAAGGTTGTAGGTCAAAAAAAGATTTATACAAAACTTGAATAACAAAAGGAAGAAGTACAAGTATGTGGCAAAGCATGAAGATGAACAAAAAGGGAGAAATTGGAAGATTGCATGAAAGAAGTTGATTAGGGAAAAATAAGTTGAAAAGTTCTTATTTTTTTGTACCAACAATTGATTTGTTCATTCCAGGAACACATTAATTAATGATTGGAAATTAAATAACATAAAGCAAAGCTTTGTTACAAAATGAAAATAGACCACGCAAAAGAATGTTGACCTCAGAGTGAGAAAGTAGCAATAATTTGACATAAATAATCCCACACCTTGACTAGAGGAAATTATGGTTTTTCAACTCTGGTAATGATGGGATATGGTTTGGCTCCCTGAAAGGACATATTTCAGAAGTATGTGAAGAGGTTGGAAAGACAACAATTGCGATAACTTTTTTGGTGATTTCATACTGGCAGCCGTTGGATTCATTTTGGGAGCACATGGATTGAATAAAGAATAGTGATGATGGCTTGTAAGAGCATGAATGGATTTTTTTATACAAGGAAGAAGGCATGTGCTAGCAACTCCAAGGGAGTTTGGCTCCTTGAAGAGGATAGATGATCCATTTGATGACAAATTTGCATGAACATTGTTAAGATGTAGGAAGGTTGAAGTTAGATATGATGTGATAATGTTAGGAGCTGAGAAGCCCCACAAGATACTACTAAGACCTCCACAAAAGAGAATGTAGATGATGAATGAGACAAGTTGAATCTTATGGTTATGTCTCCCTGGTTGAGAGGGAGTAAGAATATCCTCCCTGGTTGAGAGGTAGTGATGTTAGACATCGTATTCTCAATGTGTCATGCACTAGAATAGGCTTAACAATTAGAAGTCTAGTGAAGGCACTAGTAGGGAGAATGGAGGATTGGATAAGAATTTGGGACCAACACTTCTTGAGGATTTGAAATCCAAGATAGGAGTAGTCCCAAGGACCGATACTCTTTGAGGATAGCACAAGGTATCCATATAAGAGTTGGAAAAAATAATGAGAGGGGGGTGAATCAGTATTTAAAAAACTCACAATAATAATTTTCTTTTCTGAAATATGTATGCGATTTTACTGAACCCAACTCGTGTATGTACATGAATGTTGTAAAAGAAACTAGAGTATGCTTAGTAAACTTGTGAAACAACTAATCTTTATTTTTTAAACTTAAACCATCATGTAAGAGATTTACCAGGCATTTGATAAGCAGTAAGTAGGTGTAGTAAAAACAGAATAAAGTATTAGACATAAGAAACACACATGAACACCAGGATTTAAGGTGGAAACCCAATGTGGGAGAAAACCACCATTTATGCTGTATCAATCTTCAAACTTATTAACATACAAAAATTATTACATTCTTGTACTGGTGCAGACTCATGCCAGTATGTAGGCACACGCCTGCTGAAGGCTACAACCTTCATTCGTTCTCCAGATCCTACTAGAGGGGAGTTCCAACCCCTTGATATGATTACCAGCTACTACTGACAGGAAGCTTCAACTTCCTCATTGAATGCTACAACCCTCAAAAAAATTCATGGAGAATGTTTCATAAATTTTCACATTGGATCCATGTGCTTTAATACATCACAACTTGTAGATCAACTGAATAAAACACCAATTTAATTCAAACAGAACAGTGAGATCACTTTAACCAGAACACAAAATTGAACTCAGAATACTGCATCAACACATAGAATCAACTGCAACCCTGATCATTCATATTCCAACATGTATACGATACTTCACTTAAGGCAACCTGCGTGTATACACACGTTTTTGTAGAGAAACATGCATACATATCTCAATATACTAAAAGTTGTAATTCTGAATCAAACACAGAGTTGACTAGAGTTATTTTGAAATATTCTGTTAGCTTACAAAGCCCTCTTACAGTTAGCAACATCAATAATCTTTTCAACCAATCAACATGCAACCAAATTCAACTTCATCATCCAATTAGTTCTACTTTAGGAATTATCACTCAACCTAGATCAACATGAGGACATCATTGACAAACAACATAGATACAACAACACTGATCAGGTTGATCAGTCATTTATGAATAAAAACCCTTCCTTTATGTACACGACTTCGAAGAAACGAACCCGCGTGTATACACGACTTAACCGAGACCAACTTGCATACAAATCTACAAATTTTGACCTAAAATTGCACAACTATTCGGAATTTCAAAAAGACCCAGATAATAATATTAAGAGATAAAAACATGTGTCAATACTTAGATCTAGTCAACCCATGAGTAGATCATATAATAGAAAGTCATTTCAGGTCTCATGATCTTGATCCATCATTGTATTCATCGGTGCATAATTATTTCAGATCTATGTGTCAACTATGGCCCTTACAATGAAAATATACTTCATATTGAAGTATTCATTAAAAACCCTTTCACATGCACGCTTAGCGCTTATCTTCACCTCCTTATATAGTTAGAGCCTTAGCCAATACCATGAGTGAAAACTACATTAGTGCCGGTGGTAATATTGGATGAGATCAAGTAACCCTTACTGTGCTCAATATTGTGGGCTAATACCATGGTAATGACCCTTGGTATTCTTAAATTAGTGTGCCAACATGTACATGACTTCACTTCTTTGTACCTACGTGTATATGCGACTTGTCCTTGACGAACCCGCATATAGATATTCAAATATTATCCTTTTATCAAACCTCTGATTCTGATCTGTAAACCTTTGTCCCATCATTCTGTTATTTTGTTCCATCACTCTATCACCTTTGAACTAACCTATGGATTCATCTAGTTACCATATACTTGTTATGTTACAAGTGAGTTTCCATCAAGGAAAACACATGCATCATAATGCCAACAATCCCCCCCTTTGGACTCAATGGAAACCATGTTGGTGTTGATCACCTCAAACTGTAGAAACCTATTAGATACATAAAATAACTGTTATTCAAACACCAAGATACTCTCCCCTTTTGACATTAAGGGAAAAGGGCAAACCAAATCTCCCCCTTTGGATCTAATTTGTAGTATACTTACTTACATCAATCACCAAGGAATCATACTTACATCAATCACACAACCAAGTGGGGATACATATTTTACTCAACCACCCAACCAAGTGGGATTACATTTTTGACACTACCACCCAACCAAGTGGGATTACATATTTGACATGACCTCAAAAGTCCATACATGACTGAATATGAAAATTATTACATCATAGGTCTCCACATGACCTTTACATCAAATGACATATATGACATTAATAACTAAGACCAAAAGATCTTAATAGTAGCATAATTCAACAACCATAATGCCAACAATGCATTATATTCTGCAAGGCTAATGCTCCCCCTGAACCTGTGCTACCTGTTCATTGTCAACAACTCATTCATCAAAGCATCTTCATCAATCAGATAAATATCAATGAGAAAAACATAACTCAATACCATATCAGCAAACTGTACCCATCAACACCAGACCAAGAAAAATCAAATCATAGCTGTCAGTAGCATGTCAGAGGCTAATCTTGAGTTTGTCCCACTGTTTTTCTATCAAAGAAAAACATACGCAACTGTCTGCAAAGAAACTCATGTATATACGCGACTATACTTCATGAAACTTGTGTACAGAAATCAACCTTCTGAATTTTCACCTATAGATTGAGTAGACTAGATTAACAGCAAAATGAGGTAGAGACAACTCCTAGTTTCTGTCTAAGATATTCAAATGCTTCTCTGGGAAGAGGTTTAGTAAATATATCAGCAACTTGTTCTTTGGAGGGAACATACTCCAATTTAACCTTTTGCTCAAGCACTTGTTCTCGTAGAAAGTGATACTTAATTGGAATATGCTTGGTCTTGGAGTGCATAATAGGATTTTTTGAAATACTAATAACACTTGTATTATCACATAGGATGGATATGGGTGGAGAACATTTGATTTGTATATCTTGTAATGTTTGCATCATCCAGAGAAGTTGTGTGCAACAAGATGTAATAACCACATATTCTTCTTTCGTTGTAGATAAGGCAATGGAACTTTGTTTCTTGTTGAACCAAGATACCAATTGGGGCCCCATGTAAAATGCACCTCCACTAGTGCTTTTCTGGTCATCAACATTTCCAGCCCAATCCACATCTGTGTATGCATGAAGGGTAAGATCTACATCTTTAGGATACCATAGACCAAAGTCTTGGGTTCCTTGGAGATATTTGAATATTCTCTTTACTGCCTGAAGATGTGATTCCTTTGGATTGGCTTGGAAACGTCCAACAATCCCAACTACATGCATGATATCTAGTCTGGTACCTGTTAGATAAAGAAGAATTCCAATCATAGACCTGTACTCTAGTTGGTTTACTGTGGGAGAATCATCATTAGAACTGAGGCTACATCCTGTCATCATGGGAGTACATACATGTTTTCAATCTTCCATCCCATACTTCTTCAGAATTTGCTTGATATATTTTGTTTGTGAGAGAAAGATGCCATCTTTTGCTTATTGCACTTGTAGACCAAGAAAATAGGTTAGTTCCCCAAGTAAAGACATTTCAAATTCTTGTTGCATAATAGAAGAAAAGTTTTGACTCATATATTCTTCATTATTTCCAAAGATGATATCATCAACATAAAAAACAATAATTAGCAGTTTATCATCCTCAATTTTTGTGTACAAGTTGTCTGTGAATCCTTTTGTGAAACCTTGTTGTTGAAGATATTTGTCAAGACGATAATACCATGCCTGTAGAGCTTGTTTTAGCCCATATAAAGCCTTTTTGAGTTTGCATACAAGGTTTTCATCATTCCCCAAAATGAATCCTTCTAGTTGTTCAATATATACTTCATATTTTAGATCTCCATTAAGGAAAGCAGATTTTACATCCATTTGATAAACTTTGAAATGTCGAAAACTTGAAAATGCAAGAAACATTCTTATGGCTTCAAGTCTAGCTACTGGTGCAAATGTTTCTTCAAATTCTATACCTTCTTGTTGAGCATAACCTTTACAAACAAGTATAGCTTTTTTCCTAATGACCTCTCCATTTTCATTCAACTTATTTTTGAATATCCATTTTGTCCCAATAACATTTTTATCATGAGGCCTTGGAACCAATTCTCAAGTATCATTATTTTCAATTTGATCAAGTTATTCATTCATGGCCTTAACCCAAAATTCATCTTTACTAGCTTGATTTACATTTTGTGGTTCAATGGTGGATAATAAAGCTATATAACTAGGAGATCCTACAAGGGTTCTTCTTGTTTGTACCCCAAATTCCTTTTCTCCTAGAATTTGAGTTTCTGGATGATTCTTTTGAACATACCTAGATGGAGCCTTTTCTTTGTCTGATGTGTCTTCTTCTGTTGCTTCATTAGTTTCTTCTTCTATATCATTGCGATTTGATGTGGGAAAGAATTCATCATCATCATCCTCTTTTGCTGATGTTACCTTTTTGGGATCTATGCATGCTTCATCAATCACAACATCAATGCATTCAAATTTTTTTCGAAGTCTCTTATTGTAACATTTGTATCCTTTTCTTCTAGATGAGTAACCAAGAAGTATTCCTTCATCTACTCTAGCTTCAAACTTACCAAGTTTTTCATCATTATTTTTGATGAAACATTTTCTTCCAAAAACTCTAAAATGATTTACAGTGGGAGGCTTATCATACCAAAGTTCATACAGTTTTATCACTATTCACATGAACATGAGTCTTGTTGAGAATATTTATTGTGGTATGTGTAGCTTCACCCCAGAAGGTGTTAGGATTTCCAGACACATCAAGCTTAGCACAAGCCATTTGTTGAATAGTTCTATTCATTCTTTCTTCCACGCCATTTTGTTGAGGAGTTCTAGCTACATAAAATTGTCTTTTTATGCCATTGTGTTCACATAAATCAAAGAATTCATCTGATATGTATTCGGCTCCTCAGTCAGATCTGAGACATTTGATTTTTAGATCTAATTCATTTTCAACTAATGCTTTGAAGACTTGAAATTTATCAAATGCTTCATCTTTGTGTTTCAATAAATTGATCCAACACATTCTAGAAAAGTCATCAATGAATAAGATATAGTATTGTTCTCCATGAGGTGACTTTTTCCTTACTGGTCCACACCAATCAATATGTATAAGTTGAAGAGGCTTAATTGCTGATCCTTCTTTGGAATTGAATTGAACTCTAGTTTGCTTACCGAATTGACATGACTTACATATGGTACTTTCTGGTAGGGTGATGTTGGGTAGGTCAAAAACAATTTTGAGCTTGCTTGATTTTATTTTTTGAGAGAAGATTAGATGTCCCAACATTCTGTGCCATAACCAGTTTTCCTCTGCCTTGCCTAGGTAACATTGTTCTTGGAAACCTTTCAATATATACAGATCCACCTAGGCAAGGCAGAGAAAAACATTGTTATTGAGAGGAATACCACCTCTTTTCCTTGGTCACACATTTGGATAACACTCAACAAGTTATGCTTTAATCCATCAACATACATAACATTACAAGATTTAACCTTTTCTTTTAGAAAAATAGAACTTTTCAGTGCCCAATTGAAGTTTCTTTACAAAGTTCACCTCATATTCTTTTGATATATATCCTGATTCCTTGTGTTCTTCCTTTTCTTTTCCTTTTGCAAATAATTTAAATGCGACTTCTTTGACTTTTGAGGGACCTCCTTTCCTCATTTCAAAAATCATTTAGGATCTCGTGAAGTTGAACAACAGTAAGAGTCTGCGTATCCTTCTTCTCTTCATTGGCGGAAAATTTTGACTAGAATTTAGGAGTTAGAGATCTTAATATTTTCTCTACTAAAGTGGTGTCCTTTATTTCTTCACTTAGATTTTTCATGCAATTTACAATCTCATCTATACATAGAAAGAAACTAGCAATACTTTCATCATTATGCATTATGAGAGTTTATATTAAATTATGAGAGTTTAGAGTTTAGACTTTTTACCTTGGTATTGCCTTCATAACTTTGAATGATTTTGTCCCATATTTATTTTGTTGTGTTTAACTACATAAATTTGACAAATTATGATTCTATTAGACTTCCCAATAATGTATTGACAACTTTGGCATTGTTTTCATACATCTTCTTTTCTGCTGCATCTGTGGGGACTGCGGCTGGATATTAGTAACCTCCTTCCACAATTGCCCAAACATCTACTCCAAGGGACTGAAGATAGGATCTGGTTCTTATCTTCCAATATATTAAATTATTTCCGTTGAAGAGTGGTGGTCTAATAGATGTCGTTCTGTCTTGATTTCTCATCTTGGGAGATCTTCCTTCAAGTGATGAAGATTCTTTTGAAGGACCCGCTCTGATATCAATTATTGGGAAAAATACTAGGGGGGGGGGGGGTGAATTAGTATTTTAAAAAATCACAATAATAATTTTCTTTTATGAAATATGTAGGTGACTTTGCTGAACCCAACTTGCATATGCACGCGAATGTTGTAAAAGAAACTAGCACATGTTTAGTAAACTTGTAAAACAACTAATTATTTATCTGTTAAACTTAACCAGAATATAAGAGATTTATCAGGAATTTGATAAGAAATAAGAAGGTTCAGTAAGAACAAAATAAAGTATCACACATAAGAAACACACATGAACGCCAGGATTTAAGGTGGAAACCTAATGTGGGAGAAAACCACTGTTGATGTCGTCTCAGTCTTCAAACTTATTAATATCAAAAGCTTCTTACATTCTTGTATTGGTGCAGACTCATGCCAGTATGCAGGCACCCACTTGCTGAAGGCTGCAACCTTCCCTCATTCTCTAGCTCCTACTGGAAGGGAGCTCCAACCCCTTGATATAATTACCA